>VZRH01007743.1:697544-733516 GCA_013397555.1 Urocynchramus pylzowi | reverse complement strand
AAAAAAAAAAAAAAAAAAATCAAGAGTTGATCCACAATTTAATTTTGTCCAAAAAATCAATGAAAGAACCACCCAATATTAAAAATCTCGAATATGAAAAATACTTTCTACTGAGGAACAGCAAGAATGTGTGTGTGTATATTTTTGGATTCAGTACTCCTCTGTTATAATATTGCAGATAACCATGGAAATAGATAGGTGTTTGCATTCCTCTGGAGGAGTTCATTGAGAACAAAAATCTTCCTGTGTGGATCTCTCTGCACATTGTGGACTTTGTTTGCAGACGCTTTTCTAAACAGCAACTCCAAGTAGTTTTTTCTTTCTCTTGTTACAGCAACAGAAGTATCCAAGAATTATTTTAATTTTGTATCTGCTTCAGCAATTCTGAACTGGGTTTTAATTTTCTGTAATAATATGTACAGGGCAAATGACTCTTCTTATCCTAGATTGGTGTTTGCCATACACTCACTCTGTTCTGGAATCTCCATCTTGGGAGCTCATTAAAAATGCATTTGCTTCAAGGAGATGTAGGAGTCAATTGTTCATTTGTTAAACTGCTCTATGAATTTTCCTCTTTTTTTTCCCTTGCTTTCCCTTCTTACTTGGTTTTGCTTTTGTTTTACAGCTCTACCTTACTTTATTTGAAAGAGGAAAGCCAGTGAGGACCTGTGAACAATCCAGCAGCTTCTGAAAAATCTTCATGTTAAAGGATAATCCAGAATTCCCTGAAGAAGAACAAAGTGAATGTTGTGAGTTCCTAGCAGTGATAACAAATACTTCCAATTGTGTCTTTTGGGAGGTAGTATCTGCCCTGTACTGTTTGGTCTCTTCCCTGTGATGTACTGAGCACCAAAGAGTTGAATTTCTCTCCCTCTTAATTTATTTTTTTCTTTTAATGGGTTTAAGGGAAGACTAGTATTATCTAAGGAAAGATGGTGGGTTTCTTTTCCTTGGACTGCTACAGTTATTTGTCCTACTGCTATTGCTTTTCAGTTAAATATGTGAGCCTGCATTGGAAGGCCATGTGACTGTGTAGCCTAACAAGAATGAAAAATACTATGGATAACAGTTCATGAATCTACAGGTCAGATTCAGGAGTTTTATGCATGCTTGCACAATGATTGAAATTATTTGACTACTTTCAAATTTGAGGAATGCAAATGTAGTTATTTCTGTCGTTATTTCTGGTATTCCTAACTCCTGTTGGTCAGTTTGTTACATTAGTTTGAGTATTTCCAGTACAAATGCTCCTCTCAGAGGTTTGCATTCATGGGAACTGGAGTCACACACCTTTCCAAGGGAAACACAGTCACTAGACTGAGACCTTGATTCAGCTGTGGTATTAATAAAAGAAAATGTTCCCATGAGGGATGGCTAAAGAGAAAGCATGAATATTTTTATGTTCATTGTTTTTTCTTATGGAGCCCACTGCTTTTCTGGGTTGAAATGGGCAAACATGCAGATCGAATGTAAACATTCTCACAAAAAGAGAAAAGCAAGAGTTCTCTGTCTGCCAGGTTTTAGAATAATCCTTATTTTTTTTCCCAAGAAAGAACCATGGGGATTTCCAAGTTAGGCAAGTTAGTATTTAATTCTTAGCCCAGAGTATGCAGTGGTCCTTCAATATGTTAGTAGTGATAAAATGAGCTGCAGATTCTTCCAGTTCAAGCAAACTAGTTTGTGCACTTTCCATTAATGTAGTAAATATAAATATATTTTCTGGCATGTCTTCTAGCTCCCTCCTTTGCTCTGCTTTTCCCTTTGGGTTCAGGCTTCAGGAAGCAGATTGAGACAAAGTCTTAAGTGGTGCTGCTTTTCCAAAAATCAGCTGCAAAATAAATATTAGGGAAGACGCTGAAAATTTTTTATCATCTCTTGCCATTCCCACCTGCTTTCATCTACAGTGAAATAGTTAACAAAGGCAACACTTGGAATCGTTACTTACTAGTTACCACTAGTAATCTGCCAAGTTAGTAGCTCATTAAGATGAATAAGGGGCCTCTGAGATGTAGAGCTTCTCACTGTCCATGTACCCAAGCAGGTGTGGCCATATCAGCTTATTTCCACATCCTGGCATCCTAGAACAGGAGAGGACAGCTAATAATAATAATAATAATAATAATAATAATAATAATAATAATAACAACAACAACAACAACAACAACAATAGCAATAAACAAACCATCCTAGCATGCAGAGCTGTTGGAATAACAGGAGATGTTTGTTTAAGATGTTGCAATCACCTCCACTGATTGCAACAGCAGCATCTCCTCACGAAGAGCATCCCCTGGATCCTGTAAGGTATGTAGTGGGCCAGGTCAGCCAGGTAAACTGAAAGAGGCAATCATCAGCCATTGCAGGGGATGGAATATCTGTTGAAGATGCCGTCAGTGTGATCATTACATTCTGCCCTGTCCTAAACGGTTTAAAATCAGCCCACTTAAAGCACAGTGCGATGTTCTGCTATTGTGCTGCCAAAACCCTGATTATACTCAGGAGGTCTAGGTTAGTGCAGAAAAAGCAGCACTTTTCTCACCAGGTATGGACGGGAAAAAGTATTCTTGAGAATTGCTCTTACCCAGGCATCCAAGACTGGTTCCTTTTGAGGAATCATTTGTAGGTGATGGAGAGCTTTTTAGCAGTTCCTTGAGAGTGTATTTTGTCACCTGGCTTCTGCTTAGAGGACACTGCTGCAAAAAGGAGGCAGTCAGCTAGGCTCCTCCTCTCCTCTTTCCTTTAGCCTCTTAGGGAGACAAGAATACCAGAGGTGAGCAGGTACAGAGTTTCTCCTGAAAGGAAATACTGGCATACAGTGATTTTATTGAAAAATATTGCTCTCTCTTCCCTGTTTGCAGGGTGTTGTCGTGTTAAGATGTGAGGAAAATAATCAAACCTTTCCCACAGGAAGTGGTAGCTGTTCTCTTCCCTTCTGCTGCCTCCTTCTGCCACTCAGGCAAATTTCAGAGGAAGGGGGCGTGTGAGGAGGGAGGGATGCAGTAAATTGAGACCAGTGTCTTGTATCCACCTAGAAACTGCCTGTTTACTAAACAGTACAAATTTCTCGCTTCCTTTTTCCTGCTCTCTTTATTTGGGTGAAACGCATTTCTGGAATAGCAGTGCTTGTACAAATCAAGTCCATATTCCACTTCTGGGGAGAGCAAAAGGGATGTCAGGAGGGTTTGTTAAGGAGGAACATTTATTTTAGTAAGGGTAAAAATGAAGCAAGACAAGGCTCCTTTGCTCTTGCCAGAGGCTACCTTGTGTATTCCAGCATACGGTTTTGTAATTTTCTGGTAAGGATGTAGGTATCTTAAGGGTTTTTTTTTCCATCCTGAAAACATATGCCACAGCTTTTTTGGAGTGCTAGCCACACAAGCACAAACACATTCTAACAGGAGCAATGAATAAACTCTTCATGTTCCTCACTCGCAGGCTTTCTTCACATTATTTTTTTTCTGTGCTTATGCGAAAACCTCTGGCACGGTTTGTGGGAAATGGAAAATAAATCTCTAAATCCAGTATGTGTCAATAACAGAAACGTGTTTAGTTGATCTCATATCTATAACTGTTATTTTGGGCAAACTGCAGATGGTAGGATAGTAAACATCCCCACTTCTAGCCCAGACAGGCTTTCCATGCCCTGTCTTCAGTGGGAACCTCCTGCTGTAAGGGCTAACTCTGAAGAGGGTCCTGGGGGACCATGGTTGCACATGGCTTAGCCCCAGTTCCATCCCATTTTTGAGCTGCTGCCTTCTTTTTCTGTTCCTTGGCCCTCCTTGCTTACTTTGCCCGGGGTCCTATCTTCCATGTACTCCCCCCCGGCTGCCGGCTGTTTTTCCTGGCACGTGGAGCCGTGACGGGTCTGGGAGCGACAGCTCCTGGAGCTGATGTCAGTGCTGCTTCCTGAGCCGCCTGGCCAGGCTAGCTGCAGCCCAGGCACACCCTCTCCCCAGAGCATCACCTTCTCTGCCTGCCTGTCCTGCTGCTGCAGCAGCCCCTCGGGGAGGAGGCTTGTGCAAGTGATGGAAATTGAAGGTTAGCGAGCCTTTCGTGGTGGTTTTCTGTGAGCAGCCATCTCCCACGCCTGGAACCTCAACGCCGGGTTTGTGGCGGGGTTGGAAGTGATGCCTGGTTTCTCTTCTGAGCTGTACACACCTTGGAAGAGCTACAGGAAGCTTTGACACACACAGACTTAATGATTCTGGATGTCTCTGCTTTTGTGTCACTTTGGTATCCATATGCTAAATCACTCCATGGTTTTCTATGGAAATTACCAGGCTGCTGAGAAAAGAGCAGAGCTGCATGTGTCCGTTCTTCCAAACAACAGCCCAGTACATGCCACTTGGTATTTATAGTGAGAGGGAAAAAGGGAAGAATCGCTTTAATTTGAGAAATGTCTCTCAGAAACAGCAGTAATTTATTCCTAGGCATTATTCTTCATTAAGAGCTACAGACAGCTGCAGCTTCCCTTTAAATAGAAATTGCTCTCTGCAGGCATGCTATACATAGGGCTTCAGGTTTCTGTCATTTCTCTGCCAAAAAATCAGAAGTATTTCTCACCAAATAAATGTTTATTCAGAAAGTCATATTTCCTGGCTTTTATTTCACGTCACGGGCTTCCGGCAGCCAGGCGAGAACAGCTCAAGGCTGTCGTTTGGGAGAGGAAGCTGAAACAGTTTGAGTCTCTTGTGGGGCTTCAAAAAAAAGTCTCTGACCATAACTCTGGGCCTTCAGTTTGACAGTTTACTTTAGCTGTTGAATATTGGATTAAAATGGATGCAGAAATCCTGCAGGGCAAGTGTGCCTGTGCAGATGCAAAGTGAGTGACGGTGGTGGGCGTTTCTGTGCATCAGGTCAGCTCATCCCCTCTCTAGGCCTTGAAGCCACAGCCATCCTCACACTGCATGGGTGGCAAACTGGCTTTGGCAGCTGGCAGCAGCTGAGCTGTTTTGTTGTTGGGGGATCCCCCATATGATCAGTGTATGGACACCTGGGGACAGCAGGTGAGAGCTGGGCCACACCTGCTTGCACCTGTCACCCAGCAGAGAAGTGGCCAGGGTGCCTTCAAGTTCTGCAGAAGGACATGCAGCGATGAAGCTGTAACCCACCAGTGTTCCAGAGGACCAAATACCTGTTTTATTCACATCTGTGCAGCTTCCTTGGATTTACCTTTCTCTTCTCCACATTCCTGCTGGCTGGCTCATCAACTAATGATTTTGCCTTTCCCTCACTGTCTTTTCCAGCCTGAACTGCTGAGCTTTCTCTTTTGTCTCCAGGGCTTATCTGCTGGACCCATACTTTCCATTCAGTGTGCCAGCCCCTACCACTCCAGTAGATGACTTTGCTGTCGTGGCAGCCCCAGCTGGTTGTCTCTTGTCTTCTGTGGCTATGGTGTCAATACATGATGTTTTCTTTCTTCATATCTCCTCCCAGTTCTCCCTGCAATCCTAAGTTTATGGCTTATAGTATGCAATCCATGTATTAAAGTAATTTTTAGTTAGGTCATTTATTACTCTCTTGCTTTCTTCTTGTCCGGTATGGGTTCCAGAGCAGTGAGAAGCTGTAATTTCTCCAGGGCTAAAATCCAAGTCTTTGATAGGCAGGCATGACGCCTGAGGCCACTACATGTTGCTACTGGTTGTCAGCTTTGTAAAACTTACCCTGCTGAGCAAAGAAATCTGGGCACAAAGATTGTTCTCTTCTCTACTGTGGCAAGCTGTAGTTTCCCAGTCTGTTCTGCCTTCCCTTCATTGTCTTCCAAGCAAATGGCTGTAAGACTATGACTCCCATGTTTGGACTGAGAACAGCTTTGCCTGAGCAAACAGATTTCTCTTTGGCAGTCACTTTAACTGCTGCCCCAGCTTTTTGCTGTCAGCTTTGTTTCATGATTTGGCATTAGAGAAGTCCAGGCAGTCCTAGTGCACAGTGCATTGGAGTGAGTAAATGCAGCAAGGCAGGCAGGTGAATAATGCCTTTGTTAGTGATCACAATACCAGTGTGGTCCATGAGACCACAAAAAGGATCTCCTGTAGTTCAGCACTGTAGCTTATGGCTCCTTATCTTTAACTTGGTGGTGCCAGCTGGAGAAATTTCTGATCCTTGTTGGCAACTCTGCTTGGTCCAAGAGACTTCCAGTGAAACCAAGAAGCAGCATTGGGAACCAAGCCCAACTTTCACAGGTTTATAGCATGGCATGAAAGTTGCCCTACTATTTGCAGGTTGTTTCTGGGGTGAAGCTGATCAAAACACAGGTGTCTCATGCCTGTGAGAATTTTTTTCCGCTTTTCTTACGCTTCTTGTATTTCACTGCTGCTTTCTTATGCTGCTGTGATAGTTAGCATCACTGGTGAGCTGGTTTGCTGCACCCATGATGACCCTAACAGTATCTCATAACCTGCCAATGCTTCTCTCAAAGCTGATAATGTTTGTGGCAGCAGCAGCAGCAAGAAGAGAATATAAATTAAGCTCTCCTAGAGAGGAGGTTTTTCCCATTTTCTGTTTGGAGTGTGCATTCAAAAGGAAAGGCTGCTGATAGTGCTAGGTTAGTTAAGAGGAATCATGAGCCCTTTCTAGCAGAATATTATTCTGAACAACTTGTTCATTCATATTTATTTCAGGTTTGTTTGCAGCTTGCTCTAGGCATGTTGACCATGGATGCATATTTTGGGAAGGACTATCAGATACTTTTATTCAAACTGGCTGTATTGATGCTATCAGGTTTCCTTCTCAGTGAGTTTTATGTTTCTTGTTAATCAGCTTTGCTGTTTCCAGCTACAGACACTGATGAATGTTTCAGGGGCACCTGATGGCACAAAGGTCAAAAGGAAGAAGATAAGCAAGTTGACAGGATTGCCTTTAGCTTCTTTTCCTGTTGAGGTGTCAGATCTAGAGACAGACTAAGGAAACCAGAGACACTGTTTTTTGTTTATTTCTAATGAGTTTTCCTGGCAGCTCTTTAAATAAAAGAAAAAACCCTCCCTACTATTGCAAATAAAGTTTATTGCAGTAGTGCAACTTATTACCAAGTTATTGCACTAGTAATAGAAGAAATCTGTTCGGGGAGTGAGGGCTGCATGAGATGAGGGGAGGAACCTTATTTTTCTGGTTTTCTGTGCCAGGCAACCTTCAGTCGGAATTGGGGTGGTGATTTATAAATTCCCTTTGTCTCACTTCCAACGTTTGGACTGCAGTGAATCCTGCTAAAACACTACAAAAGCTGTGTCAGTTGAAAGAAGCTGGGCAAAATGTGGGTCAGCTTCCCAGACAGGGGTACGTTTGTAAACAGAGCTGGGGAGATTCCTTGCAACAGAAATGTCCTTAATGGAGGCAGTGGGCAAATTGTGCTTCAAGCCTTCAGCTCCCTGGAGTTTGCCTCTCTGGCAGATAAAACTTGTCTTCTCAACAGCTTGATTTATCATTTCTGGTGCAAATAGCTGACAAAAAGACACTTCAGGTAACATGAACCTCTAGTGAAGTGAAAGGGAGTTTGACACTCAGGGTGGAGCAACAGGAAGAGCACTAGAGGAGCTGACACTTTTCATATTCACAGTTACAATGTTTTTGGACCTATTTTATGTTGTTTGAAGGAATGTTTTTTAGGTGGTATTTTTTGGGGTTTTTTGGGGTTTTTTTTTGTTTTTTTTTTTTTGTAAAGCTGTGCTCTGCAGGCGACTTTGTTAAAGAATCAGAGTCTTATGGGGAAAAGACACAAAACGATGTCTCTGTTACTCAGTCATGGACTGCTGCCTTTTGAAGTGGGAAGGTCCTCGTAACATATTTCTGAGTTAAGACATGTCCGTTAATTCCACAGTGCAAATCACCAGGATCCTTTTTACTTTTACCAGAACCATTAAAACATTTGTATAACTATCTTTATTCAACCTGAGGGACGGCCTGCAGAGCCGTCAAGGAGATGTAAGTACAAGCACTTCCTTCTTGTTATCATTGACCAGTCAAACCAGTTCAGCTGATGAGATTTGGCTTAGTAAGCAGTACTGCTGCCCCTCATGGCATCCGTAGAAAGGGCTGCAAAGCTTTATATGTCTTTATTATAGGGTGAAGTCTCTTCTTAAATTAAATGAAGCTGTCAGGCTTCATTAACTCCAGGTTTTCTTGTTGTTATTATTCTAATGTAATTATCACTTTTCTTCAGTCAGCCTTCTGCTTGCCTACTTCCAAATAAACTCTTTCCATCTGGAGAGTATTTTGAGATGGGGAAGGTACAGTGAAGTAGTGAAACTATTCTCAGCATTGTGTTCTCCCTTTCCTTTTCAACTACCTAGAATGCTATACAAGGAAATAGAAATAAACAAATACACAGCACCCATAAGAGGATCCTCTTCTCTCAGAAAAGATCATGCAAAGGAAGGCTGTTGAGTATCTGTCTAAGCACATGCAATGGGAGAAAGGATCATATGTTAATATATATGATCCCTGCAGTTCTTTGCTTCAAAAAAGCTGTATTAGGAACTGAGGAATCACCCCACTCTGCTCTCACATGACAAGACACGCTACTTCATAAGTAGTTCTTGGGCATAATGAAATACCTGCTGACTGCAGGGAGTAAGAAAGGCTCAGTCACGATGGGTACATCTATTTGTGCATCCAAGCCCTGTGCAGAGATTCCCAAGCTGACAAGGTGGTTTGCTCAGGCTAATTAGCTCTGCTTCTCTCCTTACATATTCTCTGGTTATGCTAATTAGACTGAGCAGGGTGCTGCTGGTGAGAGTCCAACAAATGTGTTTGTACAGCCTTGCCCTGCAGTGTACCCTCTGAATGCCTGAGCCTGCTCGGCACAAACCCACCAGGCTGTGCAGCCAGCACAGGTATTGCCTGCAGTTTTACTGTACCTGCTGTCAAGCATCACTCAGCCTTGGGTGGCTTGCTGGGACTGCAGTGAAGGTACTAACTGGTAGGGAAGATCTTGAGCAGCTGTAGAAGAGCTTGAAGTCTGTAGCCTCATTGCTCTCAGAAAAAAACACATCCTGCTGGGTGTCTTCAGTCCTGTTCATTCTGTTGCCATGTAAATGACTTTCCTGGTTCTGGAGGTGGTGCTCTACAGCACTAAGGGAGTTGGGGGCATTGTGTGAGGGGACAGAAGTACCAAGGCAAACAACCAGAAATGGTGAAACTGAGGAATAAAAGTGTGAAAAGCTTAGACTTTCTGCTTTTCATCCTGTTTATATGTGCAGAACTGACAGAGAAATGGGCTGACATGTTGAATTAGATCTTGAAACCTTGCTAATTAGCTGTTCTTCTCCCACTCCACCTATCCCTTCTTCCTTCCCAGATGAGGTTCTTGCAAAATGAAATGAGTGCAGGGATAGGTGACTTCCATAATTTGATATTTTAACATTAAATTCTGCTAAGTTTTCTATAAAATATTTTTTCAAAGACATTGAGTAAGCTTACAGAAGACAGGTTTTAGAAGAAACAATCAAGGAAGACCTTGATAATCCCAAAATTACTACAAATAAAACTGTTTTCACTCATTATAGTAGAAGTGGCTTTTTACTCCCTGGCTGTTCTTCCTCTGACTGGCACTTTCCTGGGAGATGCGATTGGGAACAAATGCGTATGTATACACACATACACGTATGCCTATCTATATATACGTTGATCTGAGTGAGCCTGGGAATGGAAAAGCAAGTGCAAAAACATATGCTGGGTTTGACAAGTTGGTCCTTTTAGTCGCACAGTTTCCTGATTTACGTCGTTTAGAAGGTGCGTTAATGTTCTGTGTGTGATGTTCTGAAGTGCGATCGGAACTTGGATCTCGTCAAAAGATGGGTGTTCATGTTTCATTCCATCTTGTGAAATAGTAGTCCTCAAAATACTACGTCAAGCCACAAATAAATAGCTATGCTGTATTATTTTGGGGAGTTGCAGTTTCTAAGACAGTCGGTATGATCTCAACCATTAAGTGAGTAGAAAGCGTTTTGAAAAACTAGAAAGAGCTTGGTTGACTGAAATGGCTGAGCTGAAAAGGAAGAGTTTGCTGTTTTAAAACATAGCAGACATTTTAGACATTCTTATCAGGATGCTTCAGTAACGCAGTTGTGTGAAAGACTGATAAGGGAATGTGCAATAGCAGCCCTCATCATTTAAAGTGCCCAAACTTGGCACATTCTGTGGCTATGTAGAATAGCAATAAATATAAATCTCATGTTCTGGAATTCCCGGGTCTCCTTATTAGCAGATCAGTGTGTAAACACTGGCTCAGTGTGTCTAGTACTAGAGGGATGTGTTTTGTTCCTGCAAACGGATGTGTGCTGGCTCTGCACCCCCTGGCGCATGTATAAGACAGAGTAGATTCAAAATGAGCTGTACTCTGCATTTTCTAGAGGAAGTCTGTTTTAACACACATGAAATTAACCACACATGAAATCAGTGTGTACATAATTTTTCACTGCAGTGCAGGTATTTAAGTCATGTTTTAAATCATGACTTAGTTACTGGTTTCAGTCAAGCTGCCTAGTAAGAGCTTGCCAGGAACATCGTAACAGGACAACTCAATCAGAATTCCAAATTTACTACTGCTCCTTGGTCAGGTTGGGACTGGCAGTTTTCATTTTGCTCCCAGATCTGCACCAATTAAGTGCATAAAAATGGTTTGAAAGAGCAGAAAGTGCTTTGTTCACTGAAATGGCTGCACTGAAATTTGAAGTGGGGAGCAGCAGGAGAAAGAGCACTGGACTACTAGTGACAGGGGACGAATGCCAGTGTTTGCACTGCATGGCCCCCATTGTGTAGACCTGAAGTAGCTGCTTTTTCTCTTACAAGCTTGAGCCCTGAGCCTGCTTGTTAACTTCTGCATGCTTTTAAGGCTGTCTGGCATGTCAGGGCTGGAGCCTTGAAGCAGGAGGGAATGGTGTTTATCCTTGGTCAAAGAGGGAAACCACCATGGCAACACAAACCCGCTTGTCTGATGAGACCAGTGCTAAAGGTAACATGTAAAGCACTGGTGATTGCTTCTTTGGGAAAGCTATTGAAGTAGGATAAATGGTCCTTAATTGAGTTATGATTGGCATTTTAAGGCTTATGACAATGTACTTAAGCTCAATGAAGGCATTTCTATTTGCATGTTTCTTCAGGACTTCAAAATGTTGCGAAGAGCACAACAAGGTTTGATTGTGGTTGTGCAAAGCTGGCATTATCGGTGTAGCTGAAACTGAAATTGCACTCAGATGGGTTTGGTCACAGTGCCTGTATTGTGCTGGAAAACCCGAGTGATTTGGTTTAGAAAAGATTTGTCATATTAAAGTGTCTCTTCTTGGTTCTGTGGGGGATTTTTTATGTACTTTCCATTTCTGTTTTGGCGAAGATGGTGTGGGGGATGAAGAGTTGCAGGTTGATGATTGTTTGTCTGTAAACCGTCTTACTGGAACAGAGACTGTGGGAGGCTTTCTCATGGCTCTTAGTCAGACCACTGCCTTATCTAAACAGTGTGTGACCCTCCAAGATGCTACATGTGGCTCTAACCCAGCCTACCTGCCTGATCAGAGTGGATATGGACGTTTGTAGCAGAGAGAGAGGAGCGTTCATTTGGGGAACTGCTCTCATGTGTTCTTAAGTCTTCTCTTTCTGACAGCATCCTTTCACCTGATTTATTTTAATCCAGTACAAAGGTGGTCCAGGAAGTAGAATTTGATACCTCGATAGAGGAGGTTACAGAATGAGGGCAGGGCTGTGTCCTGACATCACAACATGGTACTTCTTTTGACATGTCATTAATATGCAATAACTTGTACTGGTAGTAATGCAGCAACTCAAAACAAACACTGCAAAACCTTTTATCTCACACAGTGGTTGTCACTGGAAATGCAATTGTCTGTGAGGACCATCAGTCTTAAGACTAGTCAGCAGCAGTGTGGGACAGTTTATGTAATGCATTTTGAGGCTTTTCCTGCCCACGGATGTCAGACAGGCTGACAGCAGGTAGGAGACTGATGGCAGAGATCAAGACTTGCTGGGCATTACTTGACTCCAGTTTTATGGTGGAATAGGGAAGAAATTGTATCCTTAAACTTTACCTGAAAACAGTAAGAAAGGAGGAGATACAGAGAAGGATATGCAATTAGAGAAATAAACCAACTATTCACGCTGCACTTTCATATCACTTCTTGCAGTAAAAAGTAAATTCAATAATTCCTGTCTTTTTATTTTCTAATTGTTTTTAGATTCATCTTATAATGATAGGAACATTCTTCCCTTTGTAAGAATTAATTGTGATATGAAGAATTTGAAACCTAAGGGATAAAATAAGGGACTTTTTTAATAAATAAGGAATAATTTAAATTATTCTTGACCAACTACCAATTACTTTATCCTTTTACATGCAAAGGGAACAAAGGAAAATGGTAGAAATTCAGCTTTGGTAAAGTTTGGTTTAATAGTGCTATGCATGGGTGGATTTGAAGAGCAGAAGAAACATTATGGGTTTTTTAAGAGTGGGGGCCCCAGGAGTTTGAGAAGACACCTGATCAGAAAGCTGGAGTTTCAGATCATATCTTGTGTCTTGTTCAGTCTTCTTTGAGATACTGCTTTGGTTCTTAATTTAAGCAATCACACAGTCAGTTTTGTCTTGTGTTACCTTTTCATTAAATGCATCTACAATTCAAGTGCACTGAACCTGTTAGAGGCTGGTCTTGCCTTTTGTACAGAGAATTGCATTTCATTATTTTTATTGTATCTTTATATTTTTTTTTCCTTTGTCCTGTCTGCAAATGGAATAGCTGATGTTAGATACTAATATATTAACTCCAGCAGCCCTTTGCTCCTGTGCAGCTTGTGGTTTGGGATGACTCCACTGGTAAGGCACTGACTTGCAGTCAGGAGACACAGTGGCAGAACCAGAAGGAACAATTATCTGATGGGTGACTTGGGGCATGTCATGACCAGTCAGTGCTGCAGCCATAAAACGCAGATAGTGATACTGATATCACTCCTTGGTAAAGCATTATGAAATGTTTTCATGAGTATTTTTGCTCAAGAGCCTGGGTGTTTTTAGTCTGGATTCCAAGGACGTGAGGTGTGTGTGGTGGTGATGATGCCTGTCTGTTTGATTGTCCCCCCCATTTCCCCCCTCCCCTCCCCATAACACTATCTTGGCTGATTCCCACCAAATCCCACAGGAGCAAAAGTCTCAAAGACAATTAAATTCCTACAATTGTTTTTGTTGTTGTAGCTAAATTCAACAGGCAGGGGAGGTGAGAGCCATGAGCTACTGCTGACTTGAGAAGAAAGAGACAGCCAAATCCTACCCTTGGCAGCTCTCCTTGATGGTGGCGGGCAGTGAGTCCCACCTCTGCATCCAGAGGACTGTGGCAGCCCTTGCCCAGGTGCCAGGCCAGCATGGCAGGATGTGGAGCAAGGCTGGGTTGTTGAAGGACACCAGAGTGAAGATGGTACAGAGATGGATAAATGCAGAGGGAAAGCAGAGCACAAATCCTACTATCTGTTCTTTGGGATGCTTTGTTAGAAGGGCTCTGACTGAATTTGCCATTCAAAATCCTGGAGGTGTTTTTATTTCTGGCTGTTTGAAACATGACTTTCTCATGTTCCTGGGATGTTTTCACTCTTCACTCTTCTGTACAATGCTGGGCTCCTCTGCCACAAGGAGCTCTGAATCTTTCTGGATTCTTTCGGAACCTTTGGCAAAGCTCTTGTGCTCCATCCCCTTCACGCTGGTCACATTTAGCTTCTGCAGTGAATGCAAATTGAGAGCTGCCCTCTTTCCTTGTAACTGTGCGGCTTCTCCTCATGTATACCAAGTGCAAGAGCCTTCCTGTTCTCATGAAAAAATTCTCTCTTTGTCCTCAATATATCTATTTAATGTCTGGCAGGCCCTATTTTCAGTGACTGCTGAGTTTCTCCCTTGCATGGTTCTGTTTGTGTCTCTAGAGCACTGGCCTTTTTCTGCACGAGCCCTCTCACTTACTTGGCACAGCACTCTGGTTTTGTATTGTTCTGTACATTGGAGGCAGCTACATGGCAGTAGTAAATTCACAGGGATGCAAATTTATTATCTCTTGTTTAGTAACTCAGTGGGGCACATGTTTATCTTGTACGCTTGAGTGCTGTTTTTAAATAATACTGTATATACAATAGATAGATTTAAAGTTGACTAACCAAGAAAACATCCTCAAGGCTGAAAGAATAAGTGTGAAAGATATGCAAGAGTTGCAGGCTGGTTTTTAGCACTGCTTTGTGTCTGGTGGGCTGACGTACATGGCTGTAGCAGTTAGATGTCTCATTTACGCACCCAGATAAAGCCAGGGGAGTTTAAAGCAATCAGATTAATCTTGTGTCCTGGCAGAACAAGTTTATCCTTTGCAAGAGAGATTTCCAGATTGTTGGTGTTTTGTTTTGTTTTGTTTTTTTTTGCTTTTTGTTTTTTTTTTTTTTTAATAAGGAATGTTTGCAGAAGCATCCTTCCACTGGGAAGAGGGGTCAGGTGAACAAGTAGCCAACTGACCACAGGCTCTGTGACTTCTACAAAGGCAATTATAGGCAGACCAAGACTCTTAAGCTACCTTCTTTCAGATCAGTTGTTTTCAACCATGTTAGTTTAGGTAGGTTAAGAGTTCAGCTGCTTTGAAATGGAGAAGCCGTGACCAGGAAGGAACATGATTGGAAAAGCATCAGTCATGGAAAAATAACTGTAGCCTTAAGTCAGCTTTCAAGCCTCCAAGTCTTTTTATTGACTTGATAGATCTGAGGTTAGGCTTTCAGTAAAGAAAGTCAAGATCAGGCGTGTCTCTGAAATAATTTTCAGGGGTTATTTAATTGTAACATACTTCTTTGCCATTTTAATAAGAATCTCTTGAGTTGAACTTACTATTACTGCTATGGCTTTAGATTTGTAGTCAAAGCCCATTTTGGCTGGGCATTTGAGTACATAAATGTAACAAAAGGACACTCCAAACCAAAGAAGTCATAATGTGCATGTGTATGTTTGCATGGAGAATAGAGGTTTAAGACAATGTGCACCTTAGCTTCCAAATCCACCTATCTTTGCAGTCATTTCAGATGATAGTGGATAGTAGCCTGGGCTGCTGGACAGTGAACAGACTAATTAATCCATGAAGGGCGCCTCTAACTTCTGGTTGAAAATCCCAGCTTTGAATCAAAGGGAATTTACAGCCTGCAAATAGTGTCTGAATCTGTTTCAAATCTTTGTCTGTTAGCTTGTCTATTATTATTTTTGCTTTATTTTCATGTACCTCCTGTTTGCATTGAAGCATGAGGTGCAGAAGACCTATTTATGAGCTTCATGCCATGTTTGTTTTCCTGACAGGATAGGACAGGTCACTGCAATGCATAAGTTCCCAAAGTCCAGACCTCATGGCTTCCTCCACTTGCCTCAAGGACTTGTTAGCAAGTCTTATAACATTCAGTCTAATTTTCACTTTTTAAAAGTTCCCTTAAGTTGCCCAAGACACCATCTTACATAATTCTGTCTAACTCACTTGTGATGTTGGCTATAACTCTTGGGGTGGAATCAGCAGTAAGTAGATACTGGTAATTGACTGTTCCTCCAGTGCATGCTTGGAGATTCTCCTGAGAAGGTGCCCACATGATATGTCAAACCCAAAAGCAGAGAAAATGTGCTCTGGACAGGCACAGAAACTCTGAGATGTTTGGGTTTATCTGAAGCAATGTGACTGAGCCTTTTTTGTATTGGCTGATTGAAGTGGTGTTGCTGCACTTCAGAATTTCTGAAGGACTCATTTCATCACTCTGCCTTTAATTTCCTTCTACTGCTCTCTCTTTCTTATTTTACTGACAGTCCTATATGCTCTTGCAACACTAAGTTTTCATTTCTTCCTTTTTATTTCCACAGTAGATGGTGTAGTCACATCCCACATGGCTCTGCCATCTGGAACAGCTTCCCTGACTCATATTCCTTTCAAGTTTCAACTTTATCCTTGGCCTCTATGTGATAATCTTCCTTCTAATAAAACAATCACATCTTATGCCCAGAGGCTTTCAGTTCTTCTCTGTTCAGTTTCCTTCCTCAAGACATGTAGCTCTTGCCTACCCTTTGATACACAACATATATTGTGATCTGCTCTTATTAGACATGAAAGACCTGTTTTAGAGATACCTAGTACATAGTTGTGTCTAATTCTTGTTCAGGACAACACTTCAGGGCACATTTACCTTTTTAACACTCTCTTGTCCTTTTGATTGCTGTTGGCTTGATTGATTGAAAGTTAGGTACACGTAAGTACTGTGAATATAATAAAGCCTCAACAGTAAAACATGGTTTTTTGATTTTAATTTTGAAAAAAATCAACTAAAGCATATTGCATAGTCTGAAAATAATAAAAGATCTAACAGAGAAGATTTCTGATGTGAAATCTGATACTACATTTCCTTAAGTCTCATCTTGAAAACATCAAACATGCTGTAAAATCAAACAAAAATATACTTTTCAGACTGTTGACTCAAAACATTTTCTGCTGCACAGCAAGATTTTCAGCAGTTGATATAGTATGCAGTTTTTCTAAATTAAGGAAGTCTCATACTTTGTGGGATTCCATAGTACAACTGCTGAGCTGCAATACTTGCATAAAAATGGCTGTTAGTTTATTGAGTGGGTGGACACAACTTGCAGTGCTACTGCTTTTCACCTAGTGGCTCCTTAACGCTTCCATGAGATGAGGGGCAGATACAGCTAATAGCAGCTGTGCCTGGGCACCACACAGTCCTGGCTTTGTCAGCAGTACGTTTGGTGATAGGAATTGCTGTAGGAGCAGTGGAGGGGCTCAGCTGTGTGGTTTTGAGCACTGGATGTGGTCTATCTCAGACTCACTATGAATTCATGGAAGATCTGCTCTAACTTCTGTTTCAAACTGTAAGGCTTGGGTGTGGGGCACCACAGACAGATAACTGCTCACCTCTGAAATAAATGAAAGCTCACTTGCAGGGTTCTACCCATTTCGCCCCATCCTTACTCCTTTCTCACTATTTCTTACTTCTTTCCAGGCAGAAGGTCTGTCCAGAGAGGACACACAGGAACACGCATTCTTCCTAATTCATAAAAAGTGAGGAGCAGGGAACAATGCCTGACTTAATAATAGCTCTTTAAAGGAGACTCATTTAAAATCCAGCTGGCAGTGAAATTGGTTGTCCTTGGGCAGAATACCTCAGTGTGTTTCCCACCAAAACCAAGAAGGGGAAATGCATTCCTGCTCAACCTTAGGAGTAAAGCTGCCCTGGAGTGTCTAAGTTGCACCACAGGAAGTCACAAAGCAAAGTGGCTCAGGCTGCTCTTGCAGCCCACAAAAGCAAAGCTACCAGTTAATTTATTATGGAAACCTGCATGGTGTTACCATGGCCTAACTTTGGGCAAATCACTACAAGGAAGAGAGTAGTAGCATAGCCTGTGGAGTGTTTTTGTAGGCTTCTCAAGGGGTTTTTGTTTGTTTTCATTTGGTTTAGGTTTTTTCACTTGGTTTGCTGTCCCTACCTAAGCATACAGTTCCAGTTCTTGCTGTTTCAACAATCCTCTCCTTGCTCTGGATCACTGGGAAGTTAAGCAGTAACTTTTCATTTGCCTCTGGAGTGATGACACTGGTAGTGTTGTAACATGAGAATGTTTTTGAAGCCTGAGTGTGGGCATATGATTGTCAAAGTTGAGGGGTTTTAATATAGAATTCGAACCACACTGCTTCATTTATGAGAGATTTGCTTTGTCCTTCATAAAATGAGGAAAGTAACCGAAGATTGTGTGATGCTTAGTTCCTTGCGAATCATGGAGATAGTACAGCCAAAAGTCCTTCTAAAATGCATTGGTTTTGTGCCTTTCACATAGTCCCCTGTCCAGACTCGCATGAATTTGTATTTTCTTACCTCTCTTAAATGCTCAGTAGATGTGAAAAACCTTCCTCTGTATGGCAGTGGAAATACCAGTGCAACTAAAAAAGATTCATGTGTTCCTTTTCCCATTTATCACACTTCTTGGAGATTTTTGTGGGAAATTCACCCATGAGGACCAAACTAAACCTAGATTATGGGATTAAGCCAACCTGAAGCACTGTTTTGGGGAATTTTCGAAAAGTCCATTGTTCCCAGTGAAATATCTTTTTTACTCTGCTTCCCATTTTGCAGAAAGCATATTCCTCACACCAGTGTTGCCATGCTCGTCAGTTCAGCAAATGTTTCCTTGGCATTACACTTACTGTTTTTGAACCATGAAATGCTTTTAGGTAAAGTTATCATAATATAAACTGAAAATTGACAGGCTGAATAGTTGTGGTTAGTATGTGCTGTAGTGGTGATGACATGGGAAAATATGTTGTTTTTCTCCAGATGACTGTTTGAGGTTAGTTCTGGACCATTTTTTTCATGATGTGCCAGCTAAAATTAAGAGAGCATGGCTTTGAAGTAAGCAGGTTAATTTGATTTTTTTTTTTTTTTAACCTGATAAAGGCCTGTTGTCAAACAATAGACGTTGTTGTTATTTTGGGAATTAAGAAGAACAGAACCAGACAGTAATAGGAGTAAAAAGGCTAAAAGGACTAAATTCCCCCTTCCAAGAAGTTTGTCTCACTGCATAATCTAACCAAAGGTGTCTCACGCACAGCTCTGGCAAAGGCACAGTGTGGCCTGCAGGGCAAAAGTCGGCAGAGTTCAGCAGCCTCTTCTTCAGCAGAAAGTGGCAGTGTGAAGGGGGATGGGTAGCAGCAGGCAAAGCTGGTGCTTTCTGCTGGCAGCAGGAGCAGCATTTCGCAGACCTGTTCCTTTGTACCCTTCTGGTATTAACAGCTAGAGTGGTGCAGCATCCTGCCAGGATGGCAGCTCAGCCATGGGTGGCACCTGCACACTTCATCAGGGTGGGACAATCTACACGCACCACAAGATGTCACAGTGCTGAGTCAAGCAGGTGGTGCTCTAAAGGACCACAGAAATATGAGCCCTGTTCATAAGATAGAAGCAAGAAAAGGAGGCATTAGGGAGGAGGGGAATGTTTGATGTCTTCATATCTAATGAGAAAAACAAAGGTGACTCAAATGTCACTTTCTTCCCAGACAGAAGTCTTTTTGGTGTGGGCTGCCAAAGTTCATTTCAGGAGTGATATGCAAAATACATTGAATTTGTGTGTGGCTAAACCATAGATTCTTTTTCTTTCATCTGCCTCCGTGTCACTTTGTGTTGCAAGGTTGCAGCTGCATGTAAAAGGCTTGACATATTTAATTGAACCCTGAAACAGCTCCAATGAGCTTCAGCAGAAAGAGAAGCAGAAGAAAGTAGAAGGTTAGCAGAAGACTCATTAACCAAACTCACATTTTGAAATAAGCCCCTGCAGTTCTGGAGAAGACTTAACTCCATCTGCTACACCAATGTATGAGTTTGGTTGAAATTTGCTCCAAGGTCTCTGTAGTGTTTGGGCACGGAGAGACAAGTTAGTTGTGGAGGAGCAGCAGCCTTAAAGGTGAGTGTGCTTGCTTTTACCCCAGCTGAAATGCAGGCCTAAAATAGGGCTGTGAGGTCAGTGAACTCAAGTGAATAGTTTCCTGACGTTTCTAATTTTTCTTTGCTTGTATGAGCTAATCTCAGCTCTTTTTGGGGTGTGAGGAAGATTGAGGAGCGTACTTGCTGACATCTCCCCTGCCCCTGAGCTGAGGGGCCTCTGAGGCTTCTTGAAAGTTAGATTGTGCTGACTTTTGTGTGGTGCCCTTTAGCCCCAGCAAACACTAAGAGCATACAGTATGGATGGCTTGTTTCTGAAACACTGCCAAAGAGCCAGAGGAGGAGATGGTCTTCTAATGCTAACATTCTCCTAATTCTGATAGTCTTCTAATGACTCCTGAAGGCACCATTCCCTTTCTCAGCAATTCCTTTTCACTCCTTTGTGTACTTAGTACTGGCAAGTACTCTGAGTATTTTAATTTTAAGGCCCAGCTCAGAAAAGCTCCCATTTTCCCTACTTCTGATAAAATATTGTAAAATATTTGAATCAGTTTCAGTTAACATGATGATAGCATGTTGATTAATGTGATAATATAGTCTGACCAGTACAGTTGTTCAATGAGGTTAAGCATATAGAATATAAATAAAAATGCCAACTTAGACAAGGACAATCAGTTGTTTTGGTGGTCCAAATGGTGACCTTTCAGGCTTGGCATTTGTACATCCAGAAATGAAGGCAGGTGGAACAGCTAGCTGCTTCTGTCAGGCAGATATATCCTTCAAAGGGTACTTCAAAGTTCACTGCAAGAAAAAAATGTGTTGTTGCACATTGTATACCTAAAATAAGAGGTGAGATTTTGGCATTCCCTGGATCAGTTACTGACATATCTTTTTTTCTTTTCTGGGGTCTTTTGCCCCACGTGGGAGTTTTTTCATTCATTGGATGAGGGTCCTGTTTATAAGATAGAAGCAAGCAAACACAGCAGTAGAGAAGAGGGCTTGCTTGTTCAATAGTAAAATGTGTTTAATAGTAAACACCAAAGTGACTCAACAGTCGCTTTCTTCAAAAATAGCAATGTTTTTGGTGAGGGCTGCCAGTGCATGGTAGGATGAGGTGGCTTAATGCACCTACATCACTTGTGCCTTTTATTTCCATGGCCTCACTCTCTGTCTTCAGGGCAAACATTTGCATAACAGTTTTGTCTGACCACTACCCTGGGACGGGGCCTTTTCCTCGAAATTGTGCTGGGAGGAAATTCATGCACACACACTGGGATGCCGAGCACAGTGGGATTCCGACCCTGACTGGGGCCTCTGGGCACAATGCTGTCATAACTTTTAAGTAATAATAATACTGTAAAAAGTTAAATAAATGTGTCAAGTTAATTTTATGCTCCCCTCCCCTCAGGCAAATTGGCATAAATTGAATTTTCTAATAATTAGTCCAAGGAGTTATCACCAAATAGATATACCTAGTTTCTGTGAATTGTGCTAATACATGGATGACAGATTCTGCAAGGACCAGAAAGGCTCCCAGGCTGGCCTGTCAGGATCAGCTTCAGTTGTACAGATACTGTATGACTGCATTTGCCTTTAATTGGGTTAGTTATAGGCTACATGTGTATTGCCATACAGTTCAGATTTTGGTCACTTACATTTACAGCCTTACAAAATAATACGCTGAACTGTGTGCACTGGGCTTGTTAAACTGTTGTAATAAAGCATTTTACAATACCAGGCGGCCCTTCCCAAACGTATTGTAGAGCCTATTAACAAACACCTGTCAAGTTCAATTGAAATGTCTGAGTGGTCTGATCTACAGCATCTGCTGCCGTGCCAGAGAAAGCAGGGCTTGCACAGCACCAGCCGTGCCAAACAGTGTGCCCAGAGATGGGGTATTTGGGAGCTCAGAAGAGGGGATTTAAGGAGTTCTTGGCTTGCCTTTCAGCCTGGTGGATTTTGGTAGTAAGTAGTGAAGAAAAAAGAAGGAAAAAATAGGTCTGTGTAAGGCAAGGAACCTCTCTGTTCCCTGTCACTCAGCTGTGACATCAGTCTCAGAGCATTTTAAGCTCTTCATTCTCTTGTTTTTTTTCTCCCTTTTTTCAAGTGAGGATACAGAAGTGTAAACAGATCTTTTTCTCTGCCGCTGACTTTAATGAGGGCTGGCCCCTGCTACATGTGTGAAAATTTCTTGGCTAGGAAGGATCTAATGATCGTTGTACCGTAGCTTTGGAGATAAAGTCCAAACTCCCTGTTTGCTTCCCTTGACAGAAAGTGCTACTTACGTGCAATTGCTTCCAGAGACTGAGTTTACAAAAGAGGAGAGAGGGAAAATTAGCCCAATAGCATGTCAGAAATGTTTGTGGAGGGTTTGTTTTGTGTTTGGGGATTTTTTTCCTTCCCCCTCTCTCTCTCTNTTTTTTTTTTTTTAATCATAAACGCAGAATCCAAGGAGGCTCAGCAATCAGCGTGTTTGAATGCCAGCCAAGACACTAAACTGGCAGCCATCCATTCTGATATCAGTGTGAGTGAAATGTGTACTCAGTAACTGGATTCAGGCCCTTCATAGTTTGCAAGCAAATAGTTCTGCTTTTGCAGATCAGATAAAAAGCAGAAAAAGCTGTGCAGCTCTCGCATGTAAGAGAGGAGGAGAGTCTGCACCTTTGAAAAGGGGCATTAACATTTCTGTGTCCCAGTCAAAGTTCTGTGCCGTAAGTCACTAAGTTGAAGGCTATGTTCTATTTCCAAAAGGCATTTAATTATCTCTTTTAATGTTTTAACCACTAAGTCTGCCTTGCATAAAAGCTGTGAGTACCTCACCCTGGTAATAAGCTGTAGGAAAGTGAAGTAAATTGGCATTTTGCAAAAAAGGTTGTACAAACCCAATGGAAAGCTATGCAAATCAGCTATGATACAGCCAAATTTGCATTTTGTCTTGGGTTTAGTGATGATATGCACACTTTGGCAGATTTGCCTCTTGGGATGATGCATGCACTGTTGGTGTGACCCTGTAGGGTCAATTTAACAAGCGTAGCGTTGTGATTTTCCATGCAGTTTCTTCGAACCACCGAGTAATGTGAAGCAATAAATAGTGTCAGAGGAAATCGATTTTTAAGAGTAAATGCATTCAGTAGGAGGAAAAAGTGTTATACAAATCTTTTGCTTTGCCAAAAGAACATTAGCAGTTTTGTTTGGTGCTGCTCAGCTTTCCAGAGTAACTCCCTTCTGCTGTCTTACTTCATTCTTTGTTACTCTTTGCTTGAGGAAATGTCAGGACTTGGAGGTGACACAGAGTTCTTGTGCTCAGATCATTAGAGCAATATACGGGGGAGGGCAGCATGCTGCAGGCAGCTGACGGTGCAGTTCCACAGCCTTTGAGTTCACTGAACCAATAGTAGCTCTTAAGACCTGTTGTTCTGCCCAGCTGAGAAGGAAGGTGGGAGCATACCTGAGGTTTCTGGTGATATTAAGGCTATTCTAGGGAGAGTGACATGCAAATGTACTCTTGGTGCCCTTCGTAGTCTGTTTTGTGGTGGGAGAGACAGGCATGCTTTTTAGGTGTTGCTATAAGGTACCTCTGAAATTACCTTACCTTCCTTTTTCCTTATGTAAGTTTTGGTTCACTTCAGGAATTCTTTTCCTATGTCAAACTGAAAAAATCAACTAAAACCCTAAATGAAATTAATTGGAATTTTTGGCATTGGCCTTCACATGCTGCATGCTCTCTCCAGCCACCTATTTGAACACATTTCACTCTTTTCTACAGTGAAGATGGACCAATTTAAAAATTCTGTACAGACTTTACTTTGCTGCAGCATCACTTCCCAGTTCTTTGGAGCTGTGTGACAGCTCCATCCTGAGGGGTGCTGGGCACCCAAAAGAAGTGCCGGGTGTTTCAATTTCCTGTGCCATGACCCTGCATCCCTTGAAGTGAATGAAATGTCAGCCTTTAACCTGCAGTAGGATTTGGGCTGGAGTCCTACTAGGGCTGCTCAGGAGCAGCCTGATAGAAATATCTCTCTTTAAGACAGTATTTAAGCAGCATTTCTTTGTAGAGCAGGGCTTGAGCTGGAGTTCAGTATGTTTTGGTCAAAGCACCTGGTAAAAAGCTGTCCCTAATTCAAGCACAACCTTAAGTACTCTCTTCCTGTGACCTCAGTGCTCTGTTAGTCTGCCTTTCAGAAGCAGAAGGGAGTTTGGCTGCTTTCAAATAAAGTCTGCCAAAAAAAAAAAAAAAAACCAAAACCAAAAAACAAACAAAAAAACCCCCACCAAAAACATAAAAAAACCCAACACCAAACCAAAACAAACAAACAAACAAAAAAACAACAAAAAAAAACCATTAAAAAACCCATCAGCCCAACAAGTATCTTCCTTTAGTCTCTTTTTTCCCTTGGCTTCTCTATAAATAGTCAAAACATTTTTCAGAGCAAGTTTAGTTAATATTCTGCAATGGTGAGTGAACACTGTGATGCTCCAATATGTTTCATGCTCCTGAATCTCCTAAGATTCTTGAGTGTAATTTAATTTACTTTTTTAAATGAGAGGAAGAAAGAGTACTGTGAAGTCCTGTCTGAATTTTGTCATTGACTTCATTCAGAGTCCTTTGAGTGCATTTGAGAACAGTTTGGCTACACTGGATACATACTGAAAATTTTCTTTCCTTACCACACAGACCATCACATCATTCTTGAAACCAGTGCTGCATTTGCTGTCCACATGCAAGAAATTATGTGAACATCTGTATAAATTGCAACTCAGAAGAAGGCGAGTTCTTGGTAGCAGAGCCCTTTCATGCCCTGTCTGCAGAGGGTCTGTGTGCAGTCCTCACCCTTGTTCTCACACCATGCATTTCATGTTCCACTGCTTCACTACTAGTAACAGCTAGTAGGGGTTTATCTTGTTGGTTTTATGTTTGGTTTTTTTTTTTCCTCCCCATTTTTTTGAGCACCAAATGTATAGTTTCATTTTGGCAGCTGGTTTTATCAAGCAAATGGTATTGGACTTGTGTGGGATTTTGTGAGTCATTAGCAGAAATACTGCAGTGGGTGGACTAACCCCTTCAAAGAGTGTTTCCGGGGTGGTAAGGTGCAGGGAAAATAGGGTCATGCCTGTGATTTTTTTTGCATCTCTGCAAGGATGATATCCTTGTTCCATTGGCAGCTCTCTGCTGTTTGTTACTGACACTAGAAGGAAGAAAGGTGATGTTGCTCAGTCTCCCTGCAAACAGGGCGTTTCTCACGGCTGTCCCTGTGTGACAGGATACTGCAGCACAAAACACACGTGTTTTGGTTGCAGGGCTGTGTGACACAAGCCTGTGGTGTGAGAAGCCAGGGCAGCAACAGAAGCACCCATAAGAGCACACTTAGGTTACTGTGCTTTAGGTGTCAGTGCTTTCAAATCAGCTTCACTGTCTGGGTTTATTTCAGTTGCAGATATCAGCGCTTCCTCTGAAACTGTTACTGCCTCTCCACCTACAAAATGCAGCCCTGTTTCCATCCTAAGCCTTGTTGGAGAATGCTTTCCTTAAAGTAAGTGCTGTCCCCTCACTTTTAATGGCAGAGCCCAGCCCTGTGTATCTGGGCTGTCACCTCAGCCTGGTCTCACAAGAGCAACACATCTTCCCAGGAACAGCCCGTGAGTGGGACACTTTTAGAGACATTTTTTGGTCTCATTATGTGTGCAGATTTCTCATCAAGGAAACCATTCAGGAATAATGTGCAAGACGTTTTCAGAGTCCTGCTGCCTTCGTAACAGAATTACAGGTCTTCAGAGGCCAGCACCAGGAGCTGCAGCTCTGAGCCTGTGCTGCCAGGTCCCAGAGCACATGGGTTTGCATTAGCACATCCCACTGCCAATGTGTTTTCTCTCTGACGAGGTACTGAGGAGGTGTGCATATGTTTGATTTTGTGTGCTTCATCCAAAGTTTAGCAGAGAAATTTCTTACCAGGAGCACAATTGGGTTTGGGTAGTGGTTTTCCTGTTAAGTCCTAGAGTATCATCCTGCCCTGTGCACGGAAAAAAATATTTCCCTTTCCAAGAGACAAGCTAAGAGACAATGTGAGAAGAGTGATGAAATTGGAAAGGGGTTGAAGGGGAGAAGCAGCAGAGACCCCTCTCCCTCCAGTGTCCAGTTTATGCTTCTGTTGAAGTGTAGTGCAGTGCTCTCACACACAGCAAAAACCTGCTTTGATGAGTGATAGCTTGTTGGGCCTATTGCTCTCCTAAGCATAATTTATGACAAATAAATATGTGATGGCCTTCTCTGGTTCTTCCTATTGCTTGGCTGCTCTTTCTGTTTCCTCCATTTGGGAATGTCAAAGAAAAATGAGTAGTGTTGTTATTTCAGGCCAGCTCCCGGAGCCTGAAGGAGCCATGGGAGGAGCAGGGTGTGTGTAGGTGGCTGCTCTCCTGCCTTCCTATGTGAATCCTTGAAATTCACCCAGGTGGGCACTGCGAGCCCCTCGGCTGGTCTCTGGACAGAGCTGCACTGAAGGCTGCAGAGCTGTAAGGAGCACTGTAAGGAGTAGTAAGGATCTGGCTCTCGGTGGTAGAGATGAGCCAGGGCAGAGCACCTGGCCAGCATCTCAGCTGCCTCCTCCTGAGCAAGGAGGTGGGCCACCTACAGCCCTTTGTTCAACGTGTGTGCATGCCCGTAAAGAACTTATTTGATAAGGTTGCAGAGTACCTAATTGTGCTGTACTGCTATCCCCACAAAGCTTCACAGCTGTGGCTATAGGTCCAGACTGAAGCAAGGGAAGCAGGCATCCCTAGTGGTGAGATGGATTCTCCCCTCCACACTCGGGCAGATATCATCCCATGCACATATCTCCCACATGCATCATGACAAGCAGCTGCTCGGTGTATCAGAGGAAGACCAGACTCTCTTACCCCTACACCACCCTTGTAGCCCCTGTATGCTTCTGGCAGGTCACTCGTGCTGTGGGAAGGGCAGGGTGGGAGTGCAAGGCAGATCCTGTTGCAGCATGCAGAGGGAACATGGTAGATACACTTTGTACCCAGCTCCCACTCCTGCATGCATGATGAGAGGAAATGAGAACAGCACGAGGAGGCACAGAAGGAGCATCTCCTTGGTGTGCTGCCGGAGCTCCAGGGCTGTGGCTGCTTCACTAGCTCAGGTTTCTCTGCGGCTGCACCCGGTGGCAGTGACTGGGCAGCAGTTCTGGCATTTCTCCCCTGCCTTGATGCGAGTGGCAGCAAGATGGGGCTGCTGTTGATGGGAGGGGGGAACAGCTGCCAGTCTGCAAAGATTAAAAACTCATTTTCAGCGAGCCGCTGGAGCAGGTGTGGGGATTAGCCTGCCATGGCATGGCCACAAAGCGAGCTTGGCTGCAGCCTGCTGGGGCTTCTGTGGGTGAGGGGGAGGTGGTGACTGCCTGCATTCCTGTGCCTACGATTTGGGAACAGTGTTTGCAAACTGAAGATTGATGGGATAAATCCTCCAGTGCCATCCCAGTTGTGGAGAGCTTGCACACTGAGGCCTGGGGCAGCACCAGCTCTGAGAATGTGGTGTGGCAGAGAGGTGGTGGCCCATGTGGTCACTGTGGGAGAAGTTTTGAAATTATGGCAATGATAACAGCAAATTGAAGCTTCTTCAGGATGCTGGAGGCAGGGCTGGGCCAAGTGTCATCCTGGTCGTGGCAGAAACAAGAACTTTGTAGAGTACTGTCCTATCCCTTGCAGTTACATGAGGCTCATGTAGAACTTCCATAAATGTATTTCCCCAGGCATATTTCCTTCCCATTTCCCTTCCCACCTTGAGACTGAACCTGCTTGGAATCTGAGGCTTTTTTTTTTTAGAAAATAAAATACTAACAACAGAAATAGTGATGATTTAATTGGTTCTGAGGATTTTGTGCCTTTGGTGGCTCAGTTCAGGATATAGTACAGTGTCTGAAACTATGTGGATTCAGGTGTGGCAGTATGAGCCTTTCCCCCTCACAGGTATGGACTAACTGCATGGTGTGTTTGTATTGTAGGGTGGCTTGTGCCATTTTTTCCCAATCCAACGCAAAGATGTGATCCTGCATGCTCATAAGGAAGGCACATCCATGCGTTCACCTTACCTGGCATGTCCTGAATAGAAATAGGACAGCCCCAGAGCAGTGAGTCTCTTCACTGAATCTAACAGCACTCTGTTCTGGAGCCAGAACTCCTCTGATCAGCCTCAGGGAGAACATCTCTGGTCTTACAGCAAAGCATTCCTGGTCCCTGATGGAGAACAGCATTTTATGCACATGCAGACATGTGTTGTCATGTTGCCTTTTGAGTCAGTGCCCTGTTGTAGAGTGGAATATTGCTGCCATGTTTGAATATTATTCTTAACAGAATAGTCAGTTGCTTCATGCTCAGATGCACAAATGCACATGTGAAAGATTTGCAGAGGCAGGTGGTAGCCTGTATTTTTCTTCTGTTTGCAGTTTTTAAATAAAAAATAAATCTTTTCAAGTTCTACACTGTCAAGAATGTGGGTGTCTGGCTGAATGAAAGAAAAATAAAATAAACTTGCATAATAAATACACTAGTAAATTTGCAATTTCCCTAAACTGTTAGCATAAATACAACTACTTTGAGGGGTTGGTTTGCTTGGTTGCTTATCCGAGGAAGAGGAGCAGATTTTGTAGAAAGTTTCCCAGAATGTCTTTCCTTACTATAATTATGTTAATTACTAGCAATGTACATACTCCAGTTACAGCATGAAGAGCAACTCTCTGACAAAATCAGGTGTGCTTTCTTTTACATCACATCATGTGTCAAGTATGGAATAAGACTCCAAAGGTCTTGAGACTATCTGCGTGTGGGGGTTTTTATATTATTTGTTTAATAAGACTACTTTTTTTCTTTTTCAGCATTTTAAAATTTGACTGCCTAGAGATAGGCACCTGGATTTATATTTAGGGACTGAAGCAAGCGGGATGGTTTTCAAAGGTCCTACATACCTGCAGCTCTCGGAATTAATTAAAGGCAGATGTTCTTTCTGGCAAGTTTGCCAGAAACAAGTAGGAGATGCTGGGCTTGTGTTTGAAACACTGGCAGCCCATTCAGATGCCTAAAGATGGAGTTAGGCGGTTAAATTTAGGCACCCAAGTTGGAAAGGTTTTGGCCCCGTAATCATAACAATCGCTGTCCCCTGTGTCCTGAAGTGCTGTAGCAGGGATTCATCCGAGAAGCCGGAGGTTCGTACGTGGGAGTGAGCAGGGACAAAGTCTGTGTCTTGCTGCAGTGGAAGCGAGCTCGGCTGCCTGCCTTGTAACACATGCAAATGAGGGTCAGATGGCTTGACAGTTGGTTATGAAACTAAATAGAAATTATGCAAAATGGGATTGATTTTGCACATATTTTTAGGTTTTGTCTTTTAGGAGCAAGAATCTTTAATTAAAATACCAAAGACAAGGAAAAAAAAAAGTACAGGGAGCAACTGTTATGTTTCACATATATACTGGATGTAAAGTAATAGCCTGCTATGCTCTTTTTAGGGATCATTTTTATCCCATTGCAACTGAGAATATGAAGCCATCTTACAACTTGCCAGAAGTGACACCTGCTTTCATACTTCTCAATAATTACTTTAGCTTTGACAGAAAGTACTTGGCAGGGTGCATACAAATTATGACTTGCTTCAGGGTACAAATAATGTCATAATGACTTTAAGAGTTTCTCTTTATGCTCAGGATATTTGCATGTACATGTTTTGTTGGTATGAAACAAGTGAGTAGAGCAGAGTTTTGTGTGTCTTCTTAATGTGTATTGGATAGTGTGAGCCTACAAATAGATGAAAAAAGGGAAACAGGTTTTCAGTGGCTATTTGAGTATGTTTGGGTTTTTGGCTTTTGTTGCAACTCTCTATTATAAAAATGCCCTAGGCAAATGCAAGAAATAAAATTACTCCTAATGCTAGATACTCACTCTAATTGTCTTACTAGAGGAAAAAACTTGCCTGCAGGTAAGTGGCATCAATCTGCAAAGACTTCTCTCCCTTTTCCCTGCCTTGCAGTCAACGAATGTTCATTTTAAAGTGCATTTGAATGTTATATGCACTCTTTTACCATTTTTTTCCTCTTCTTGCTGCTATTAACTTGAACTTAATATCACATGAAGTCAAATCTGAACAAAATCAAGGTCTTTATTGTATATCTCCCCCAAACTATAGCTAGAAAGTTAACCTTCTGCAATGGTTGGTAGTTACTGAATAGCCTTAAAAGTATTCAGGGTTAAATGCTTTAATATGTTCTGTGTGAAAGTCCATTTTGGGAGAAGGTAGCAGATGCACATAGGTCAGCGATATACTTGCCCAAAATCAGCCCAGGATATCTGGTGGAGCACAGGTGCACTTCCTTATCAGGGAGGCAAGAGCTTTACTCTGAGTCCCAAAGGAAATTATGCCTTCTCTTCATTGTTGAGTTGTTCATCAGCAATATGAAGTTCTAAAAATCTAAGGAAAGGGAATGCTGAATTGGATTTCTCTATTCATATCTGGTCTCCCTGACCATTTTTTTTTTTTTTAGCAAAAAGTAGGCAAAGGATGGGTAGAGGCTGCTGTTAAGCAGCTCTCACTGAACTGCTCCTGAAGGTGAGACAAATGATTTCTGAGAACCAGAACATAAAGTTTTAATGTGAGATTCCTTAAAGAATTGGAAGAGGGAGGCATCGATAAATACATGGCTTTTGCAAGGTGGAATGAGCAATTGTGGAAAGCAGTTGAGAGTCAGGCAGTTTCTTATCTGAAAAAAAGTAGTGTGTGACTTTTCCACCTCTGTGAGGGGACTTAAAAAGACAAATGCCTTTTGCTTCCTGCCTGAAAGAAGTTAAGGTCTTTCTATGAAAAGAATGAATTTGGAAAATGTCTGGTGTCTTTCTGTGTGCATGCATATTAGTTCAGTGTCTTTTATCAGGCAGCACTTTAAGAGATACAAAGTTCATATGTGTGTGTGTCTTTCATTACCAGAAAGACTTTGGCAAATTGCAGGGAATTCAGACAGCTGCAACAAAAGTGATTAATGGACTAGAGAGAAAAAAGATTAAGAATTAAATAAATATGGTTTGTCTAAGTGAGAGACAAAGAGGGTGAAGGAGCAAAGTGATGTTAAAACTATCAGTGCTGCACCTGAGGGGTTATAAATATCTGAATTTGAAAAACTGTTTTGGGTGGTCCTATGACTAGGAGTAGTGGGATAAATTTTAGTGCAGAAAATGTAGGCTGAAATCCAGAAACACTGCCATCTAGAAAGATCTGTTAGACTGTGGAATAGTCCCCGATGGGAAGGGGTGGAAGCCACGTCACTTGAGTCATTTGATCTACACCAAACAAAGGCACAGGAGAGGTCCTGCGTTGGGCAGGGGTCTGAGCATCAGCCTTTGAGGCATCTCTCCCTCCTCCCTGTGCTATCTGTGGGCGGTGCCAACACTGACAATGTCTGGAAATCACACGGGGATTTCTAAGAGCACTGTATTTTAGCATATATTTGAATAGGGATTTCCTTGCGGAAGCACAAAAATCCCTCTCTGTTCAGCTTCCTGCCCTGAAACTGTTTCTGCTTGTTGTACAAAACCCCAAAAAAACTAATGAAAGAGACCAGAAGTTGCTTTACTGTAAAACTACCTAGTGATAAACTTTTTTATACTTCACTTGGAACGGGCTCATCAGGCTGTTCTCCAGGGCTGAGGAAGAGCTGTTGGCAAGCTGCATACAGCCATTACAAGTGAGAATGACTGAGCAGAACAGGTCTGTTTTACTCATTCACTTTTCTGCTGTATCCAAGCAAGTCATAAGTTCTTAAATTCCACTTTTTATGTAGGGGCTTGGTCTCCATAGTTATGTCCCTTGTTTTCTTGGCCATAAAGGTAATTTTCCAGTGTATGGCCAGAAAGCTGCAATATGTATGATGAAAATTAAGGACTTCATTTTTTTATTAATAAGCCTAGTGAGTTTTTTGTGTCACTTATGTTTGCAGCACAATATCCTTCACAGCTTTTGTTTGCCATTAGGTTTAAAAGAATGACAGGGAAATGTTTATCTCCCTGTCTCCAGGCCACTGCGGGATTTTGGGTTGCTGATTCTTTATTCTCTTTGCCAATCCATGGAGCATGTAAGGAGAAAAACTTCCTTTCACTTCCTTCAGCTCAAGTCTGTGCTACGAAGTTTTAGGGAGAGGAAGGTCTGTGGCTGAGATGGCTGTTCACCTGAAGCTTGCACAGATTGCATTCTCAGATGCTTCCTGAGAAGAAAGTCAGGGAGCGGGCACACATTCCTGCATGGTGCTCCCAATGCAGAGCTCTGCTACAGTTTGTGGACCAGGCTGTCAGCATCCTACATCTGCAGCTGCCTGGTGTTTCAGTGCTGTGTTTCCTCTTTCCAAGAGCTCCCCGACTGAGGAAGAGGATTTGTGTGGCTTCATATAGGTTTAGATGCTACAGCTGGGTTTTGTACTTTTCCAAGTCTCAGAAAAGCAAGGATAATGATTTCCTGTTGCCAGTGAAACACCAGAACATGGATAGGGTGCAAGATAGAAATATATATCAAGGTTTTGTCAAAACCTTTATTTCCTTAGCAGGAAGTATTGATCCTGAAAACCATATTCTATTTTAATGACATTATTTCTCTTATATTAAATGACTGATTCAGACTATATTTAATCAATTTGTGTGATGGTGATGAACCACTGTAGCAGTTGGTCATTGTGCACATCATCTTCTGTGGCTGGCTGCCTGCCTGCTTTCAACAACCCAAAAATAGGGTTTGCCTACAGATCAAGGTTTTCAAGGTTTATTTTGTCACTTAGTAATACACTGGCCTTTGGTTGCCTGATTTACTAATTTTTTTATCAGCATTTGTCAACACTTGAGTAATGCCTACAAATAATGAACCATGCTTCTGCTTGTTAATGTGCTTTTGTTGTTTTCATTGTTTGTAAGCCTGTTTCAAAGGAGCAGTCGGGGTCATCTCCCAGACAGCATTGTATCTTCCTAAATGTATGCTTGTAGAAAACAAAGATGGTTCAAAATGGTTGTGAACCTTTTGAATTAAAGGCCGTGCTTAAGATCTGCAAGGAAAGTAGTGATTTTTTGGCCATATTTGTGAGGTGTTCTTTCCCTTTTATTTGGATTTTTTTTTTAATTTCATTTTACAATCAAGAAGCAGCTGAATCTCAAGAGTGGTAAACAATGATAAAAACAGGGGCTGTGTTTCTGCAGTCCTGTAGAATTCGACAGAAGTTATGGTCCTCTCTATTGTCTATGAACTTTTCTGTAAGCAAACCTGCTGGACTCAGATTCTGAGATATTTTCTAAATGGTCCTGTCTGTCATTACAGATAGATCTCAGAAGAATTGTGCTGGTTTTGGCTGGGACAGAGTTAAATTTCTTCACAGAGGCTCAAGGGAGCTGTGTTTTGGATTTGTGCTGAACACAGGGTTGGTAACACAGGGATGTTTTCATTACTCCTGACCAGGGCTTGCACTGTGTCAGGGCCTTTTCTGCTCCTCACACCACTCCACCAGTGAGTGGGCTGGGGGTGCACAAGGAGCTGGGAGGTGACACAGCCAGGACAGCCCACCCCAGCTGACCAGGGAATATTCCAGACTGTATGGCATCATGCTCAGCATATAAAGCTGGGGGAAAAAGCAGGAAAGGAGGGACATTCAGAGTGATGGCATTTGTCTCTCCAAGTCACTGTTGTGTATGATGGAGCCCTGCTTTCCTGGCTGAATACATGCCTGCTGATGGGAAGTGGTGAATGAATTCCTTGTTTCATTTGGCTTGTGTGTATGGCTTTTGCTTTACCTGTGAAGCTGTCTTTATCTCAACCCACAAGGTTTCTCACTTTTATCCTTCCAATTTCCTCCCCTATCCTACTGGGGGAAAGAGAGCAAGCAGCTCTGATGCTTAGTTGCCAGCTGAAGTTAAACCACACCAGAATATTCTATGAAATGCCTGTCTTGCCCATCCTTTGGTGTACTAATTTTAACCTAATGACTCAACTGCACCGCTGCCTTCCTCAGCAGCCGTTTCTGTGCCTCATGCTTAACTTCGTCTTTGGAAGCCAACCTATTTGCCTCTGAATGAGTGAATTTTTTAAAGTATGACAAGACTTCTGTTTGCTCAGTGAAACTAATTTTTCAGGTGGAGAAATATTTAACTGGAAAGAGTGGTTTTGAAGGGTTGTGGGGTAGTAGTTACCTGTTACTGCTGCCCTTCTTGCTCCTCTAGTGCCACTTTCTTCTTCCTATGGAATTAGATGATTTCAGCATTGCTAACAGGAGAACTGGAAGGCCAAGATCCTGATTTTTTCCCCTTCAGTGGCTAAACAGAGTGTCTTGTCCTTCCCCAGAGGGGGAGTGAGAAGTGAGATGCTCACTCTCACCAGCTGTCTTGGCTGCGTGGGCACAATTCAGCCAGGGACATTTTGCTGGTGTGTCTGCTTGGACTGACTGCTGGGAAGGCTCCACCTGGCCCTGGCCAGCAGCAGAGGAGTTTGTATTTTCTGGCTCCCTGTGTCTCTCTGCTGAAGCCTTTCTGCATAGGCACATTGTCTAGGACTGCCTCTGTTCATCGTCCATGGAGGTGTGGGACTGTATGGAATAGAGAGCAACCTCTTTAACAGTGTAACTCATCCTGCTTGAGATTTGAGTCCTGCCCTTCAAAGGGATTTGTGTGGACAGGCTGGGTCCTGTACCTGCCCAGCAGTACATCAGTTTGGTGAACAGGGATTTTTCAACAATTAAGGCAGCCTGAAAGAAGATGCAGTTTTGAAGAGAATAGAGAGCTCACCTTTAACTCTTCATAGAGGAAGGGAGTTGTGCTTGGCTTCTTTCTCTGAAATACCTTGGTCTCCAGAGCAGTCAGTCTGACATTCCTCTCAGGTGAAAGTTACTTAAAATAGATAATAAAGGAGCGAGAAAGATGCTTGGAGAAAAATTGCTTATGCTTTGCTAACAAAACACAGTGTGCAAGGGATTGGTTTATAGATCTGGGTAGGCGCACAAAAATTAAGAAGCACCAGAAAAATTTCAGCAGGTCAGCAGAATATTCAGAGATTCCCTCGCAGATCTAAGAGGCAGAGGAAGTGAGCAACACGCAACTCAGAGCTCGCGCTGACATTTGCGGGTGGCGCATCAGTGGGTCTGGGTTGTAATTGTCAAGGTAAATGGGACACTGATACGGATGAGGTGGCACTAAGTGTAGAGCAAATCAGCCTCACATGGCAGCAGCTCCCTTTAGGGCTCATCAGGTGTGCCAAGTGTGAGACAAGCATCTTGGATGAGATATAAATGGCTCAGTGGTAAGTGTATTTCAGGAGTAAAGAGCAGGCACTGAAAGGTTACAGGAGAATGAGGCAGAAACAGAAGGAGCTGAGGGATGATCATGAGGGGTAGAATTGTGCAGCAGAGGGAGAACCCTGCACACCAGCCTCAAGATGAATAAAACCACATCTCTGTGTACAACAAAGTCTTTGCCTGTTACATGCGCACATATTAGCACATCTGTAATTACCAGCAGACTCTCCTCAAAGGTGATGTTACTTTTACTTTCATCACTTTTGAGTACTCACATTTGTGGGATGAGCTGAGGAGTTCTTCAGTGTTTCCTGACACAGGTGTGTACTGCAGACTGCTTTCTCTCCATCCTTCCACCTTCCAGTAGTGTAATTGGGATTTCTGTGCACACCTGGGGACAGACTTCTTTCCCTGTATGAATGAGTAATTCATAGTACTAATAGAAAATTCTGCATGTGTTCTTATGTAAGAGTGTATGTGTGTGCTAAGTATCATCAACCCTGAGAATTACTTTTTGTTTTTATTCTCTTTCAGCAAGTTTCAGAGTTAATTTTTAAAGTTTCAGTGCACATTGAAAAGATGTTAAAATAGAAAGTTTCAAATTTGTGGATTTCAGATGTGTTTTTTCTTGTATTTTTCTTTTTGTCTTAACCCAGTGAAAAAGTGACAAATCCCCACATCACATTTTTCTGTAGGAAAAATAATAATTCAGTTCCTGTGTTTACTTCAGAAAAGAAACAAATGCTTCTGAACATATGAGAGGGGACTTTTTTTCCATTGTGAGAAGGGAATTTTTCAAGCATTCAAAAAGCTGGAGGTGAAATGATTCATGTAGGCACCATCTCGTAGCTGTGGCATCAGCAGATCTCCCCTTTTAGTATCACTAGGAGCTTGTTTGATGCATTATGAAGGGGAGAGTAGTGTTGTGCAAGTGATTTTCACAGAAAAGGAGATGATGTGCGTAGCTCATCCCAGCTCAGTCCTGCCTGAGTTCAGCAACAGCAGAAATCAGCGGAGTTTGATGCCTGTTTCTTTCTGGGCTCGATTCTGGGTCTGTTTCCAGGTGATTTTTACCTCTTTGAGTGTTACTGGAGCTGTTTCCTTCCAGTGTAGAAGGGGGAGGGCAAGAAGCATGCCCACCCTCATATGTGCTCCCAAAGTGACTAAAACTCAGGCTTTTGGTATATTGTGACAGACTGAACAATCTGTCCCAATCTACTCTACCACAGGAGCACAGTCTGCAGCCCCTGATAGGAAAAA
>VZRH01007743.1:597956-697478 GCA_013397555.1 Urocynchramus pylzowi | reverse complement strand
AAAAAAAAAAAAAAATCACCTGGTTGAACAGAGCCAGTGCCAGCACGACCTGTATGACCTATCTACGTGATTGGGAAAAGTGCCTCAGGATTGAGAAGGAGGGAGCATGTTTTACTCCTGATTGCAGTTTAAAAATCATTTATCTTTGGCTCGAATGTAAACTGAGTAATCCTCATGGTTTGGCCGCCTGTCCTGCAGCCTCTTGTGCCTGTGCTGGAGCAGGGAGGGAGGAAATTTGCTCGCTCTTCCTGCGTTTAGCGGAGCCGCCCGGGAGACGTGTGCGTGCTGCAGCACCGCGGGCGAGCGCCTGGTGCCGGGGGAGCAGCCCTGCACGGCGGTGTGTCGGTGTGTCCCTGGGCACCCTCTGCTGCACGGCCTTCCGGGGATACTGGGGCACGGAGCGGGCAGCAGAGGTGTGCAAATCCACATCTGTTTCAAAGCAAAACCCAGCGTTTGATTGCATTTCCTGCCCGGCTGTATTCTGGGCAGTCGCATGTGTTGTAGTTGCACGCTGTGGAGCTAGAGTACCCTTCAGGCGTGTGGGACTGAGTTGCACTCTTCCCCTTTGTGCAGAGTTGCCGGTTTGTTAGCTGCAGATTAGAGACAAAAGCTTTTACAATTAGTTTTTTAATGGGAGAGAAGAGGAGTGACATTGTGACCCGCTTACAAATGTGGTTGAGATCGTCTGGATTTCAGCCCGCACTGGGGAGAGTGCAGTCCTGTTTCCTGAGGATTAGTGCAGAAAACTACCCTTTGCTATCAGTTCTCACCATTTCACAAGCCCAAGTGAGCATGTTCTGGTATTCCCAGGTATTCAATAAGCGTGCACCTTCCAGTGGTCCAACTAAAAAAATTCCAGGTAGCTTGGGGATCGTTTCAGAGTCTGATGAAGCTGTGATTTCCTAAGCACAGTATTTACAAGCCCTCCTGCTAGAGAAGTGGAGGAAGGAGCTTCTTTCCAAGAAAAATGTAGGCTGGGTAATCTGACATCACTCAGAGTCACATCACCCTACACCCACTAGAATTCAAAGATAGAATGGAAATGGCATAATCTGTTCTCAGGGTAACACTAATAGTACTGCTCCCGCAGTTCATTGTGCACTGTCCCCACCCGCCATTGCCACAATTAACATTTCTTGCAGTGACTTTGAAAAGTGTTGCCATAACAAGGTTGCTGATCAGCAACTACAAAAATCTTAACGAGGTACCTAATGGAGCTTTTTGTTTCCATTATTTCTGCTTAATATATTCTGAAAAAGTCAGGAGGTTTTAACCTTGCCTTCAGCTGCAGTACCGTGGCATGTTTAATAGAATAGCACTTCGTTTGTACTGAAGCTAGTGTACACTAAAAGGGTTTGGAGACCCCTCTAATGTAGTCAGTCAAATTGATGCCTGAAGCCAAAGAAAACGTATATCTGAACACATGTTTTTGGTCTTGAGCTAAAAAAAAAAATGCACTTCATATTGAATAGCCTTCTCTAAGTGCCGCATTTAATAAGCCATGTTGTGTTTTTACTGGAAAAGTATGCTTCTAGCCAGGCATTCTTTGCATTTTTCCCAGGATTTAGTCATAAAATCACTTTAGACATATTGCAAGTATGAAATGTGTGCACATCAGATAAAGGGCAGCAATTTTTGTTGTGCTGTAAAGCTCCATGGAAACATTTTTTTATCACCATCAAGTGCATTATCCCAAGAAGTCTGGCCCCTTTCTTTACCATTAGCATCTGTCTGTGTAAGAAAATGCTGAACGACAGAGACCCTGCTAACAAACTGCCTGGGGATCGAACACACGGCACCATCTCCGTGAGTTTGGTGGCACCAGGATCCGACTGCTTTTGCACACGGGCTCAGGTATCCAGCGCTAATAGCCACCCAGCATGCAGATGTACATCTCCAATCCTGCCTGCCTAATTCTGCATGCATAAAAAAGCAAGGAACCTGAAGACTTGCTGCACTATTTTCGGCATTATTATTTCAAGAAATGGTTTACGCAAGCGAGAAAAGCCTCTAGCACAGTCGGCAGCCTCAGCTCTTCAAGGCTGTTGCATCTCACAGCACACTCTCGCAGCCCCCTCTGGCTGATGCTCGCAGCATCGTTGCTCTGCTCTGAAGCCAGCCTGAAAGTCCTGCTGATGGCTGGAAGAAAACCTTCCCGGGGGCGAGCGGGGCAGAAAGGAGTGAGATTCCTGGAGGGAACCTCTACGAAAGTCAGCAGCAGCGAGGTTTTAAAAGAACAAGTGTATACACGGTTTTATGTATTGGAATAGAGTGATCTAGCTATCAAACATATGTTCACACATACAGAGTATACAGAGTAATGTGTATATACCACCTCGACGAGCCAATCTGTGTTCTGAAGAGAAGAGATATTTAAAGCAGCTCTGCAAACTTTGTAGCATGGGGAGAGACTATCTGGGCTTGTCTCTGCAGGGATTTGCAGCAAAGCTGGTCCAATCTGCATTTCTTTGTGTATACAATTTCAGTATCTCTTCTTGGGTTAGCTATATAAATGCTGAGAAACAGGCACGTGAATGTGGACTATAGAGGAAGGGCAAAAGTCCAAGGGAGAAAGAGGGTTACCCAGCCCAAAATCTAACTTGAACCCTGTGAAGATGTCATGGAACAATGAAATGTGGAAGAAGGTCATTTAAAAGCCATCCCGTGGGCCAGGAGAGCACTGTGAGCACTGAATCATCACCATCTCACATCTTTCTGCTTGCTACCCGTGGCAGGCAGCTGCCTGCCTGGTTTGACGAGCTGGAAAGAGCCAGGAGAAAGGAAGGACTGTGCCATGCTTGGCCTTTGCATGGAGAAGCAAAGTGGAGGTAGCAGGGGGACATCTACTTGTTTGGATTTAGGAAGCCCTACTGTGTACCAGTCAGGGTGTACAGTGCTCATCACCTGCCCATACTTTGGGCAGTCATACTTTTTGACAGATGAGTAAAATTTCAGTGCTGTGTTATACATTCTTAATCATCTTGGGAAAAAATTAGCTGATAGGTTTGGAGCTTTTTTCAACTAGCACACTTGGTGGTGAAGTTCTATTCACTACAGTGCAATACATCAGGGTAAATTTTACAGATGTCTGTGGATCCAGCTTCATATCGCCTGGTTCAGGGGTCTGTGATAGGAAAGTCCACAAAATGTTGTTGAATATGCAGGATTCATGCAGCATACAACAGAAATGTTGATCCTAATCTGCTCCTTCTGCCCTGAGAGCACCCTGTGAAGGAGTGCCTCTGTGGTTTTCATCTGGCCAACACGACTGCCCCGTTCTACCCTTGTCTTCCTAGGAAAAAGCTGTTTTCTAAGCCTAGATCCCCTGAAACAGTCCTGAAGGGGAAGAAATGGGACATGTATCATTAGAGAGGAGGCTGGTTCACTTCAATCATTTCTGCTTCCTGGCGTCCTGTCTGGGATGTGTCTGCTGGAGCCTTCTGAAGGAGGGCAACACTCCAGAGAAGATCTCTTTCTGCTGGCCAGCCTACGCCCATGGGAGCTAAGTACTGGCAGAAGTCAGAATAAGGTCTTGAAGGCAAACGTCACAATTACAGTGAGAGTAGTTGGGTGTTCCTACATGGGAGGATATGCTGGAGATACAGTTGTAGGTTTGTGCGTGCTTCACCAGAGATATCATGCTGCATTCGTTCTGGATCAGACAGGGCTGAGGTTTCTCCCATTATAAACAAATCTCTGAATCTCTTTACTAGCTGAGCAGCTGAAATATTTGAGCATTTTGCCTTTTTTTTGACTACTCAGGAAATTTTTGCTTGCATGTACTGTAGCAGCTTTCATAGAGGAGGAACTTTATTTCACTGCTGTCTTTCCAAACGCCCTTTTTTTATTGTACCTAATCAATCTTGCTGTGTTACTAAGAGCAACATCCCCGTTGGCCAGTCAAAAAGCTGGAAGTCTTACATGGCCTGGTGTGTAGCTGGGCACAAAGCTCCCTTTCATGGCTTCGGCTGCCTGCATTACCAGCCGTGCCGAGATCACAGTCCCGATAAAATGGTGTTGAAAGCACTGAGAGTTTCAGGCTTCGTGCTCTCTGCTGAAGGGATAATTTTAGAATGTTCTTCCCCTTGATAATAGTAATTTTACAGCAATGTAACTGTTGGATTTTAGAGTTAGATCAGTGTAAATGAAGGCAGAACGGATCATTTCTTCTGAGGCAAAGAACAAAACTCTTCACATCAGCAGTTATAAATGTTTAAAAAAAATCCAAATGTGCAGACACACATAAAAATCTACATCCTCTTAAGGCAAGACTGTAAATAATTAATATAATAATCTGCTTACAAATTCAATCGTGGTATATTAAGTTAGTCAAGACATTACAGATTAGTCCTCTTTTTTTCATCTTGTTTTGCTTTCTATACCTCCATAAATACAGGTAGCTTCCAGCTGCATGAGGGTCAAGCAAGCATTTTTTCTTCTGGTTTGAGACTGCATTTTCCTAAGAATATTATACCATTCTTTCAGGTTTCCAAACATTTGTTTCTGTGGCTTTTTTTTGTTGTTCTATTCAGATTTTTCAGTGTTTCCAAAAAAAATAAAATGCGACACCTTGTATCCATATTCCTAGGGACAATTTTTGCAGCTCTGCAAATAAAGCGCTTTAAAGCATCCTGCAAAGTGATTGTACTAAACAAATGTAGTAAATAATCCTGAAATTGAAATGCACCTCATTTACACTTGAATGGAGTTACTTAAATGTGGGATGTCGCTGGTACAAGTGGCTCCAAGTTGCTGCTCGGTTTTGTGTTCCCTGATACAGGCAGCTTTATCACTTGCTTGTATGAAAAGCACGATGCTGAAAAGGATTCGAATCTCACTTGACTCTGCTGTTCTACGGTGATTGAAGTTAGGGACCAAAATAAAGCTGGTCCAATACTCAGAGGTGCTGAACAACTGCATCCTCTCTCTGAGTAACAAGTAGATGCAGCTGCCTAGCACATCTGAAAATCAAGTGTTTTTTCAGGTTCCTAAAAATGGATTTAGAAGCCTAACTTAAGTAATAGATGGTCACACAAAGTACATTTTTGGCAATGAACTGAGCAGGGACACAGATGTACTCTGATGTTTGTTCAAAGCTACCTGTAGGCCCTTCATAGAGTACTGCAGGACAGAAAAGGTCTTTGTTAAATGCCGAATTCACAGAGTTATGAAAATTCATCAGGGGATTTGAGGACTGTCAGTACGCAAAATCATTTTGTTTCTTTCAAACAGAGATCACAGGGTAGAATCCCCAAGTTCTGATCATGGTTTTGGTTCTCCAAAATGTAATGGTTCCTTCTTACAAGCACCCTTTGGCATCCTGGCTTGCTTATCAGGGTCATCTTACCAGGGGAGTACAGACAGAACATGGCTACTACCAGCTGTAGTTTAGGTAAAGAAACCAGGTTGAATTTGGCCTCCTGTACCATGACCTGGATGCAGGATCTAAAATACCCTTGCTGCAGTTTACTCTGTCTGTAAAGGCATAGTGATTTCTCAGTAGTTGATTTTTTCTTTCCTAATTCCTGGATTTTTTTCAGTAGAGGAAGGTACAGTAATGCAGTACCCTAAAATGTCCCTCTCATGGGCAATTCAATGAGCATCTCAGAAGGCACTGTGTGTCTTTGCATATGAGCTGTGGGAGTACCATGTTTGCCAGAAACAAGGTGAGCTAGCTGTCGAGCTGTCTTCACGAACTCGAGAGGTGTTAGATCTGGCAGTGCAATGGCAAAACCTTCTGCTGCCTTGGTGATGTCCACCTCATTCCCTGCTCCTGCCAGAGGCTTGCCTCGGGCTGGGGACTGTTCCATATGCATTAAGGCAAGAGCGCTGAATCCTCCAAAAATTAAGTTTACTAGAGACCATTTATGTTTAAGCAGAGAAGAGCAGTGACTCCTGCTTGCAGCTTCTTGTCAGGCAGCCCTCTGAACTTGTGTTAGATTTATTGCACTTATCTGGGAGCAAACCCTATGCACCAGTGACAGCAGCATTTATGTGCCATTTGCACAGCGGTGAAGTATGAGACAACATGACACTTAAATTAGCATTCTGCTCATTGATAGGTAAGGACAGATGCTGTAGTGTGTAGTAAACCCTTCCTGCATCTGCTGCATTGTAGGATGCTGTGTGTAGTGTTGTGATACAGCTGAAGGACCTGTAAAGTCATACCAGATAAATTTGGTTCATAGCATAGCTTAGCCCACCATTCCTTTGAGTGTGTGTCATGTTAGACAGTATTTCCAGAAGGAGACCAGCAGGCTTACATCCAGTGGGTGCAGAGATGGACTTCAGGGATGATGCTGATTTTGGGGAAAAGGTCCCCTTGGGATTGTACAAGTCATCATGCACTTAAGAGATCACTGCTATCGCCTGGGCCTTCCTGAGTAACAGAGCAGAAGTGCTCTTGGTCATGCAGGTGGACAGGTTCTGGAGCATCTAGTGCCAGTGTTGACATGGGTAAGTTATTCTGGTGGGGCGGACATTGACTTATTACCTTGTATTATGGTGAAAGTCGTCTTCTTGCTTCAGTGTTCCCAGACGTAGTTCATACCTCCCTTGATTTCTGTCCATATTATGTCCTTTTTTGAAATTCATGCCCACTTGTGCATTTGGGTTTTGACAGGGTAGAATGTCCTCAGATCATAGTTGGACGGCAAGGAAAAAATAAACACAAAGTTGCATGCACAGCTTCATTTTAATTTTTAAAAAAAAGAGTTCGGAAGATCTGAGAGTAAAATTTAGCGCAGAATGTTTAGATTAAAAAAAATATATATTCTTTGCTTGACTTGCCTTTGAGCATTTTGTTAAAAGTACTAAAAGAACTCTTTTAATGAAGCATAAAAATTGATTGTTTCTTGCCAGGAGGGATTGTCTTCAATCTTCAGATACTAAAGACTTCATGAGAACCACAAGAAGAATATCTTCTTGAATCATTTACATTTTTCCCCTTTTACAGGCTTATGTAACCATGCAGAAAATCTAATAATAAGTGTGCTATTAGTATCCAGTGTGGCACCTTCTGGAAAGTGAGGTGTCATGTTATTACAAATAATGGTGCAGAAATGTTGTAAATGTGGAGAGCTTCCGTATGTGGCTTATTTGAGTAATCTTTATCGAAAAAAATCTTGGGCTAATTGAATCAGTCTTTGCCTCTGATTTAGTATTCTATTTTATTGTTTGAGGGAGGAAGAGCCTGGCTGCTTGCTTTTGTTTCTGTGAAGTCTGGCATGCTATTAATGGTTGGAAGGAATAGGCTAGTAGCAGTATTGAGAAACCAGGTGTCTTGCGGTCTCTTGTTTTTACATACATGCCCACCCCTTTTTTTTTCACCAACCCACAGGCTCTGGAGGTTTAAACCTGACCTCCAAGTATCCTTTTCAGTTCTGATCTCATGTCCCTTGAGCAGGGATTGTTAGCCTTGACAGACACTCTTAGAGGGAAGACTACCAGGCTGATGTGCTAGTTTGCACAACCTTACTGCTGGTGAGTTCAAATTCAGCTTGGTTTCACAGTCCTCACTAAAGGGACTGTAGGCTTTGCTTGAATATGGGCAGGCTACTCAGCAGCAGGAAGCAACCTGCAGGGTCTTTTCTTCTATTGCCAGTGACTGTCTTTTCTATTGCAAGCAACTCTTTTTGTTGTTGTTGTTGTTTTCTTTGTTTTTTCTTTTTTTTTTTTTTTTTTTCTTTTTTTTTTGTTTTTCCAGAGTGGGGGCCTGTTCCTGTCACCCTTACACTCTGCCATCAGCAATACCTACACTCAGAGCCTCACCCCCTTTTGCGGCAACCACAGAGTGATGGCTCTATAGGCATTTTCTTACCTGCTGGCATCTCTTCTGGGTTTGTGCAAATTGCACACGTAGTTGTTTCTCCAGATGAACATTTAGAGTAGCAGTCCCTTCCTCTGTGATTGTTACCATATACCATGAAGACACAATGAAAAACTACAGGAAAGAAAAGCATGATGCTACTTTTGTGTAAATTGCCTCTCTAACCTGACCCTTGAAAGAAAGGAGGGCATAAGAATGTTCTTGATGGCATATCCCTGCTTCTGGAGTGCCAGCATGAATTTTCTTATAAAAAGTTATGTAGAACATTGCCCTAGTCACCAAAAGAAGCTCCTGCAACCTCTAGGTATGTCAAATGTCAGTGCCCATGGGTGCTTATCTTCAGACCCTCTGTTGTTCATTCAGGGATGGAGTCCCTCATGGATATCCATCCTGGGTTTGCTCAGCAGTGCTGCCTGGCACAGCTCAGTGTCTGCCATCCCCTCATGGCTGCAGCCTCCATGCAGAGGTGCTGTGTAGAGACATGGGCCATGCCATTCCCACTGCTTGCGTCTTGCCAGTGGAAGAGGCAGCACCTCGGGAGCCCTGCTGTGGGCATCCCACAGCCTGTCTCACTCAGCCACAAGCATTTATTCTGAAGAAGCTAACAGTCCCAGGTTTAACAACACATTTAAATGTGAGTGTGGCCCAAGGATCAAGGGATGTAACTACAACCTTACCAATATTGTCCCACAGCAATTCAGTGTAACCAGTGCTTTGGACATGCAGGCTTTGCAAGGTGGTGATTGATAAGGGATGATTTGGGGATGGAGGTAACCCGACTGTTGCCATCAATGACATTCACAAGCAATAAGTCACCGAAAAAAAGGGTAACTCCCCCACCCCAAAGCACACAGTAAAAAGCTGGGTTGTTTGCTGTAATCTAGCATGAAACAGCTAAGGAAGACAGTGCATTTTTCAAAAGCATTCAGTACCCTGCATTAGCATAAGAATTCCAGCTTGGGATATTGAATGTATCTTTTATTGTAATAGCTGGTAGAGTTAAGTTATATGTAAAAGATTGTGCACAGTCCTCTGGGTTGTTTTACTGTCATTTCCTCTTATGTGTTTTATTAGACAATTTAGTGCTTTGTGGCAGGGACCTAATCCTGCAAGTTACTGAGCACCATGAAATCCCATTAAAGGCAGTGCATTCACCTCCTTGATGAATTTTAACTTTATTTGATGCAGGTTGTGGTGGTACTGTGGCAATAAAAATAAAGCTATTTTAAAGGTCGCGGTGTTGTAAGCTTTTATAAAGCTGTACTCACATAATGGATCTTTCTTAAATCTATATTTCTGTCTGCTAATCCTGGAGACTTATTCCTTCCCTCTTTGGTATTCTTGCTTTGATTTTTTCTTTTTCCTTAATAATGTATTTTCTTTCATGGCTTCTTCTAGTTCCTTAGCTTTGTAGACCTTCTCCTACTTCGGTGGGTCTTTTTATGTCTTTGTTAGCTGGGAACTGTTTTCCAGCAGTGGTAACGATAGGACTCCTGAGGTCTCTGCCACTTGAAATGCTCATTCAGAACCATATTGGATAATTTCCTGGCCCATTTCCCTTCTGTTTTACTTCTAAACAGGTGATAAGTTTGTTTACAGAAGCTAGGGTGGTTGATGCCAGCCTGAAGGAGGGCTGTACTCACAGGCCACAAACACTGTGGGAGGGCTGAGCTGAGTGACCATGAAGCTCTATGCTCACACTAACGCAGAGGGAAGCTATTAAAGTCTTCAGATCTAGAGCCTAGTCCAATCTCAAACCCTTCTTGGGAAAGCTTGGATTTTTCTGTTTAGGAGCCATTTAGCATAAGGTATTTGTACTATTGTAGTATGTTTCATTTCACTTTGTTTTCATGAGAAGCATTGCAACTTTACCTCAAAACTATCCTTCAGGAATCATTTGGAGGCTTCTTTCTTTGAGAAGAAAGCTGATTGTGAAAGCTAGGCAATAGAAATTGTTCTGATGAACTGGCAAAGCCATTTTCTGGTGTCCAGTCTTTGTAAAACTGTCTTTTTAGGGAAACCTCTAGGGACAGCAGTGTGGTCCTTTCCTGTAGTTGTTAGGTACAGGCCTTTATAATGCAGATGCATGACTGTGCCTGTGTTTGTGCCATGGAGAACTTGGTGACAGTGGCACTTCTGCAAGGGAAGAGCTAACCCCTCGAATGCTGGAGGGAAAACGTTACACTCCATCATATTTCTTCTGTGCTTGGGTTTTGTCCTTTCTGCTCCGTGGTTAGGTTTTATTGGCAAGAGGAGCGTGAGGTCAAGACTGTGCTGTTTATTTTGCTTCTCAGCTAACTGAAAAGACCTGCCTTGCTTCTCTGCAGCCTGCCAGGGACCAAACTTAATGGTCAGTGTTTTAATTTAAGTGACACCAGCCGTTAGGCGAGCGGCGTAAAGGGTATGGTCGGTCAGCCCTTCCTTGCAGCGGTTTGCTGTACGTGCAAGGCGATCGACCCCTTGCTCGCAGACAGCGCATGGCTGGCCAGGGGCCAGAGCGGAGCTCTGTGCCAGGAGAGCTCAGACTTCGCTGTGCATCCACGCCTGTTGTGGGAGAGGAGCTGCTCTGTGGTGGTGTGGGGATTCTGTGTTGTGTTTTCTGAGGGAATGAAGGTCTGTCCATGTGGCTCTAGGAAAGGCTGGGGACACTGATTTAGGTTCAAGGCTGTTTTTCTGAAAACAGAAGTACAAGAACTTCGATCGTACGTCAGAAACAGAGGCATCTCACAAAGCTTTTGTCTTTTAACCCGGTTGTGTTTCTGTGTTGAGAAGATGGCGTGAGACTTGCCATGTGATGGTGCGATGAGCGACGCTGTGCTCCGGGAGCTCACGATCGCCGCTTGGAAGCTGTGGGGAGGAGCAGCAGGCTCCTTCCCTTCATGGGTTTCACAAATGAGAGCTTTTTTGGTACTTGGTGATCATCACATTCTCTCTCCCGTGACAGGGAAGGAGGCTGCTCCCCTTTCAGCCTCTCCCACTCGTAAGCTGTTTATTCACATTAAGTGGTGAGGAGGCTGGATCAGCCATACTTCTCTGGTGTCCTTAGTTAACACAAGGCTCTGACAATTGTGTCTTTGATTATTCCCTCACCATTCCTACCTTTTAAAAATATTTTTCTTTAATTGCTGTTTTGTTGGCTCTGTAATACTGTACTGGGATCCAAAGGTGCATTTTAAATAAGGGATTTGAGGCTGCAGGGGACTGAGCTGATCATTATGAGTCTGAGAATGGGACCTGTGATGCATGTTTTCAGAGGCCTCCGTGGATAGTTGAATTAAATGAATGCTTTGTGATAAACTTTTCTTTCAAACTAATCAATTGTGTGAAAGCAGGGAGTAAGCTGTAGCAAGCTGAATGGTGAGAAAGACACAGCTGTTGCCTCTTTCCATTGCAATGCCATTAATGTGCCCTTAAAGACTATATCCTGGTCCAGGTGTTTCTAGATTCTTCGCTTTGTTTCATTGCCCTTGCTTAAAGGTGGCTCAGAAAAGAGGCCAATAGGCAGAAGGTATCAGGAAAATGGAGCAGGGAAGCAATGCTGTGCAGCTGTCCCAAGACCTGTGTTGTCCCTGCACATTACACTCTGGATCTTCTTGTGAGAAGCAGGTACAGCTATGGTTGTGAATCAGCATGCTGCTGGATACCACACACAGTCAAATGGTGACTCTGGGGCTTGTAGACCACACTGCCTCTGTACACCAGGCTGAGAAGGCAGGGCAGGTTGCCTGCTGATAGAGAAGCAGGGAGCCCTGCTCCTATAACATGAAGTTCCTGCCTTGTTTGCTCTAGTAGTTATTTTTCCAAAGACCTGTAAAAGTTGAATTCCCTTTTGGTTTTGCTTGATCGTTACCTGTGCTTTAGAAAATAAAAAATTGTTTTCGTGCCATCTCAGGTGAGGAGCAGCTTGAGCTGTGCCCTCCCAGGCCCAGCCACAGTGAGAGGGACAGCATCTAGGCAATTGCAGCTCCATGCAGCAGGATGGGTAGGTACAGCCATAGATTTGCTGTCTGCTGGGCTTTGGGAGGTGAGTTTTGGATAGGAAACAAGTGAGAGGGAGGCAAATCTGGAAGAAGTCTGGTGCAGTAGAAGACAGCAGAGGTTTTCCCTGATCTTCTGCATAGACTTCAGGTGCAGTAAGCTTTAGATTACTCACTGACCATCATCAGCCAAGGGGGAGGGACCTGGCTAGGGGACACAAAAGGTGAAGTGGGATATAGAGTACTGCCCTGAGAGTGTGAAGGTGGTCTCATCAGCCAAGGACCAGTTAGCTACACAAAGACCTAATTTCACTGACTCCTTGGATGAGGACCAGTGGTATTTGCACTGCCTCAGTGGTGGGAGGTTATGGTCAAGGCTGATTCTTGCCTTGTTTTCTCAAAGCACTATGAACTATCCCTTTGCAAAGGGAGGGGAAACAATGAGCAGGGGTGTGGGAATGCTTTCTTCACCAGTGCACTTTGCAGGAAAAAAATGTTATCCGTATGTGAGGTCTGGACTCCCCAGTGGCTGCAAAGGATGTCATGGGTGGTAACACTTCCTACATCTATTCTCTGTTGCTAATAGCCACAGTTCCATCATGCACAGGCATGACCCCTTTGGGGCAATAAAAAGCTAGTCTTCTGTCCCTTTAGCTGTCAGCAGTGGGATTTTGAAAAAAAAATTTCGTTTGCTTTGTCATTGTTTTCTTCATGAATTTAGAGAATGCAGGCTTTCTCTAGTCCTCGTACACTTGGTGTGTGGGGTGCATATGTATGTTGTCTGGTTATGTCTCTCTTGCATCAGTAATTTAGAGCAGGGACAGGTTTGTGGCACAGCTATGTGAATTCAAGGGGAAAAAAATAATCCTACTTGCCTTGTGTTTTCCATTTGCATTCTGTACTGCTTAGCCAAGACTTTTTCACCTTCTAGAGATCTTCCAGCCATGAGGGAAAGGTTCCAGGGACATAGTTTTTTCTACCTCTACATAAAATTGGGAAGTCCTGAGATAAATGAGCGTAGAGCATTTTACATCTGTCATCTCTCCCCTTTTCCCACTTGGTATGGCTTGGAAGTGGCAGCTATGGTCAGGTTAAAAGATGAAAGGTTTCGTGCCTTGTGCATGAACCTGATTTCTGTCCACGGGTTCATAATCTGTGCTGCTTTTTCCTTGCTACAGAAGTAGGCCTTATTTTTCTGCTGTGTGTGGATCCAGAACTATCCAGAGGAAAAATACAGTTGTTGGAATATGTCACCCCACGGCTGTTAGCTCTGCAAGATATGCCTTTGCTACTCATCACTCGATGATGAGTAGAGGGAGTGCTTGACAGTACTTCTCTTCATCTCAGTTCCCAGGAAATCAATTTGGCTTCCTATTTTGAATTTTTAAATCTGAAACAATAAACAGTTCCTGCCTTGTATTGAATCATGAGGGGAGTGAGCATCTTGTCCTTGTGGTGATGGGGGAGGCGATCGACACAGGGATGACAGGCAGTCTGGAGGCAGCACAATTAATTTATTTTCTTCCCTGAACTGTGAACCTTCTTGGTCACCAGAGCATTGAGACCTTCAGCTGCACAGTGTGCTGGGTCTGCCCTTGAACACTCCCTGTGACTGACCTGTGCCTGACCCTCAGGGCTTCACTCCTCACTTATCCCAAGTACCTATGGTCCTGCACCTCAGCTGTCCCCAGAAACAGCTCTGTAGCTTCAAAAGGTGATGACTGCAAACCTGGGATCTCCATAATTTATGCTCCCACGCAAACAAACGCGCATATGCCGTTCACACTCCCGGTGTATTAATAGTGACAGAGCAACATGTGTTTTCCACAAGAGCAAGACACCTGTTGAGGTTGTTCAGGGTCACAGAGCTCTGCAGTGATGCTTTACTGCTTTCTGCAGACTCCAGCATGTGTTGAGGATAGAGGGAATGGTTTTCATTAGGCCAAAAGGGGATACCAAAGGGAAATTATCCAGACACCAGACATGGCAAGTCCTCTCACTGGATTCATGTGTGCAGCCCAAGAAGGAGGGCAGATCAAGGAGCTGAGGTTGTTACCTGTTTTAGTCTAAATCTGGCATTTGTGATAAGGTAAATGAAAAGTCTCCTAGCAACTGAGGTCAGCATTTGTCCTGTGGTATGTACAGCACTCCCCTGCAAGGTGCTGCACTGATAAATATATTTTGTCCCACAGGTGCCTGATCTGCAAGTCTGAAGCCACTGTTTCAGTCACTCTCATTTTATTGGCTAGAATGGATTTTAATTGAAGTTCCTCTGCTATTGTTTAAAAATGATCAACTCCTCAGTCACCAGACAAGTAACTCAAGGGCACAAAGGCTGCCCTTGTCTGCATCACATGACACAACATGAACCAAACTTTGCCTGATATTAAGAGGCACTGAAAGCAACGCTTAGGATATCTAAGCAGTTTGCATGTGCTCCTTCAGTGGCCTTTGGGCCTCATAGTATCCTTTGGGTCTCAGATGCTCTTTTATGCAGGTTTCACATACATGATCCTTTATGGACTCCCTTTTTGCAGAGCATTCTAGAGTCCCTAGAGAAACAGGTGTGAGCTGACCTTGCAGAAAAGAAGCAATGTCCCCTGTGTTTAACCTGGGCACCTTAGCAGTAGTTGTAAATTGGAAAGCCATTTCTCTCTGAAACACATCAGCTGGGAAGGAGCTTCATACATGCCTCCTGGATCTGATTCACCACCTAAGGGGACCAGAGCACTTGTAAGGGGCTAGATAGAAAAGGGAGATCTGGATATGCAGCCAGCTTCTTCCTACGAGACAGCAATATTTGGAGCTCTGTCTGTTTAGGATACTGGGCCAGGAAAGATGTGAACAAACTGAGAGGAAGTTGCTTGGTACACTCCACCTGCTAATGCATAGAGTTTTGGAGAATTTTACACAGGAATTTATGGTGATCCTGTTGGTAGTGCCATCAATAATCATCCTTGTCCTTGTAGAGGTGCAAAAAGGGAAAGGCATGGCCAGTGGAGGGCAGGCAACAGGCTGAAGGAGTGGAAATTTTCTCCAGGATCTATAAATTTCCTGGGAGACTCAAGCTTTCAATTATAATTAGGGGCTTCTGCTGAAGGGCTGAGAACTCTCAGGTCCCTAAACAGGCTCTCTTAGCCTTTTTGTTTATTTAGTTTTGTTTTGTTTGTTTGTTTTTCCTTAATTTTGTTTGCCTGGGAGAGATGAGATTTGACCTACAGAAATTCCATTGTCTTAAGTTAATAGTCTGGTCCTTGCAGAAAGTTTTGAGATAGTGTTTAGCAATTTATAAATGCAGATCATATTTTAGTTTTCCACAGACTGAATCATACTAATGAAAACTTTACTGCTAAAGAAAAGGGAAACTAACCAGGTAAGCCCAAGAGAAAGAATGAAGAAACCAGATTAAGAGAATTACATTCTTTGTCATTCCCATTCTTCACTCATGTGCCCATTACAATGGGCACAGAATACATCCTTTATATCCCAAAATGTTCAGCCTGGAGTAACTTTGAAAGGATAGCTGTGGGCACAAATATATGCCCTGTATTCCTCATTGTGTTTTCCATTGTGGCAATCCCTGCTGGTGTTTTCTATTTCCAAGTTTTATCAATCTGAGCAAGTCTGTTCCTGAGGCTCTGCTGAAAGTCAAAAGGGTGAAAGAACGTTGTGTCTACGGAAGTGTCAGAAGAATTTCCAACGTGCTGTGGATCATTAATTTGGCTTCAAAGACATGTTTTATACTTTGGAATTTTACAAAGCAGCTACATGGAGGCTTTTTTGCTATTGGCAAGGCATGTTCCCCACAAGGTAGCCTTGTAAAGCATTTTCCCCGCTAACAGGATTACAGACAAATAGTTTCTTGCCTTTATTCTCATGTTTTATCTCTGTTCTCCCCAAGAATCCCTCTTCATCCTTTGGTTGCTCTTTGGGGTGACATAAGGACAGTGATCCTGAAGTGGGAGATGAAAGAAAAGCAGTGTTAAAACAAACTACAGCTGGAATGATTTGCCAGGACTAGAGAGATAACCCATGTGATTGGGGTAATTTCACAAACATCAGGGGACAAGGTTCAGGAGTAAAATCTGTTGTTACTGAATCTGAAAGACAGCACTGCCCCGAAAGTATTGAGTCAATCAGAAACTGCTAGAGCTTTCCACTGAGTGAGTTTTCAGTGACATCACCACCAGTATTATTATGAGAAAATAGAATATCAGAAGTTATTTTTCAGTTTTAGGGGTTTAAAATACATCGTTTTCCTGTTAAAGTCAGTTGAATAATGACACAGAATGATGTGCAAGGGATCTCTTCCTTTAAAAGATGACTTTTGATGATGGATGAAAATCAACTCTGTTACTTTGCAAGAAGGTGTGTTTTTGGAGGTTTTTGTGGTTTGGTGGTGGGTTTTTTTGTTTTTTTTTTTTCCCCTTTCCTGGATGGGTCATGCCAGAGCACTGAAAGGCTTGCAAGAACATTAAATAGAATAGTGATGAGGGTAATGACTGAAATTCACTGCTTGTAACTGAAATGGTAGCAGCTTCCAGCTGTCCACACCCCAACTCCTTCCTATCCCCTCAGCCTGTTTCAGTGGTGTTTCGAAGAGGATATGTGCCTTTTCTTCAACACAACAGTTTTCAGTGTGACCTTTTAATGCAGCCTGCTGCCAGTGCCAGTTTGCAGCATCCCCTGAAGAACTCAAAGTATTTGTTCCCATCTGTGAAGTGAAAGTTATAAAAAGAGTTCTTACTTTGCTGGGGCACAATGAGGTTAAGTCATTAGAATTTGGAATAGATTTCTTGTGATTTAAAGATACACTCACATGTTGCCCTGTGAGCAAATGGAGAGTTGGAAATGGGATTTGAGAGTCCACAGTCTACCCACTGAGTCATTCCTTCCCAGGAGAAATTATTCCAAGTGCAGGGATTAAATTAAAGAAAAACCGACACATGCGTGACAAGATAAAAATCAATAGCAAATACCAGAAAATAAAGCAAAAACTATCCCCTAGAGATACTAAGGTTCTGTAAACATTTTTGTTCAGTTCTGCCCTTTCTCTGGAAAGGTTGGTTTTCTCTGAAAGCCCAGTCTGCAGTACTGCATCTTATGAAGTAGTAAAGGAAAGTAAGTATTTGTTGCAGATGTTTATTCACTTAAAAAATACCCAACAACAATGACAAACAAAACAAACAAAAAAACCCCAACAAAAAACAAAATGTACTCTTTCCAGCAAGTTTACAACATGCACCAGTCACAACCTCTCTGGCTTCCCAGGAAATAGGGCTGTCACTTTGTTGCTGTAGTAATGCACAGTGTACCTTAGTTGGGCTGCTGCTTGGATTAAGTTGCTTGGTTGCCCAGACATTGATTAACAACTTCATCAGAGTGAACTCACTGCAAAGCACTGGATTCACAGTCTCTGCCTGTTTAAATGCTATTTTTGCCCCTCTCTCCCCCTCATCAGATAGCTGTGGCTTGGCACAGCAGCAACCACGCCTGGAGTCTCAGTGGTCCAGTTCAACAGAGAATGTAAGCCTGCCTTCCCAACAAAGTTACTTAATGTTCTCAGTGATTGGACTTTAAGCAGACTTTCCCATGGTTTCACATTAATAGGCACTCAACTGGAATTTTAGGTCCATACCTAGAGAAACAGTGGCTTTGATTGCTACTCAAATGAGCTAAAGTCACTCGGTCAGTAATTTTGTGCATAGAGCTACTCAGTGGCTGATCTGTATTAAAAACATTGTGTTTTGGCACTGGCAAAGGTATCTACTAAGGCAAAAAAAAATCATTGCTAGATAAGGAAACTATGTAAAAATTAAAGTTGAGTGTTTATACTACTAAGGGCTACTATTTACTTTTATAGATTTGTTTATACAAGTTTTGAGGACAGCTGCATTTTTATCATATGAATCTACCCAACTCCTGACAAACTCCCCTAGAAAAATTCCTTAGAGTTTTGCTTAGGGCTGTTAAAAAAAGAAATAATAATTTTTTAAAAAGGGTGGAGCAGTTAAAGAGGTGGTGTGGCTATGCAAGGTTTTGTTTACTTTTCCACCAAAGATTAAGTAGTGGTAAATTATGCCATATATAGAGAACAAACATAACCAGTGCTATGAAACAGGGATATAACCATGTTTTGAACAGTTTTAAAGATGCACAGAAGTTACTATCCCCTGCTTGTGCTATTAACATACAGACTTTCTTCCTCGTACAGTTGTTTCCTACACATAAGTTGAAGTTACTCTCTGTAAGGTACCATATTCCATGCAGTTTTCTTTTGGAGAGTGGATTTCCATCTGTTATATTACTCCTAGGACCAACATTAGTGGCATCCTGATCATAAAATACAGAGATGTAGTTTATATGTAGAAGTGTTACACTCTCCTGGAAGACCATGTTTGTGGCCTGGCAGCTGGTAATGTCTTGATGCTGTGTAAGAAGAGCTTTTTTTGGGGTGTAAAACCTTCCATATCATCAGATGACTTCTATTCACATAGAAATATTGGTGGCAGTAGCCAGATGGCATGTGTCAAAATCCTGAACCTGACACATTTCACAGAGCTTTTACCTTTCCTTCCTCTGGGGGCAGGATTTCAAGTGTTTCCAAATCCCACGAAGCTGTGCAGCCCCAGGGAGGATAGGAGCTTGGTTGTGGAAGGTGATCAACTGCAACTTCTGGTCAGTGTCCCAGTGTGTCTGCTCTTTACTGCCAAACAGGCAGAACTGGAAAAAGGGTTTGAACTTGGGTCTCTGTTCCACTGCTCACAGTAGCATAAGGCAAGTGATTCCACAAAAATGGCAGATGTAAAAAAAGGTTGTAAGCAGGAATGAGTGCCTTCCCTTCCACAGGAGTTGTGAGTACATTCCACACTGTAGCCCCATTGTGGTCATGCTCGATCTTAAGTGGTGCTGGAGCAGCTGCCACTCGTGAGCAATGCAACTCAGCAGTCTGGAGTAGAAACTCTAGAGCTCAGTGAAGTCTGTCTTTCCATTGCTCTACACTGTTCATAGGTGCCTAGTTGCATTATTATTATTGCTTTCATAGTTTTTGCCTTTCTGTGAGGTACCGGGTGTTGCCCACTGCCAGCAGCCTGGGAAACCAATGAGATATTGTTGTGTGAGCACTTAATGAAGTGACCAAGAAAAGGGTTCACTTTGTTTTGCTAGAGGTGGTGTGGAGAATGACTGCCAGATCATTCCACCAAATGCTTATGGCCTGAATGGATAGAACAAGAAAAGGAAACCAAAACTGATGCAACATAAGGCTGCAGGGAAAATGCACTAGGTTAATAAACTTGTGACCCTGCATCTCCTTCCAGCTTCAAAGAAAGCTCTTAGTAGAATTGGTAAAAAAGTTTCTTGTCTCAGTGGTTCATAATTTGAAATCAGAAAATGGAAATAGATACATGAGAGGTACTAAGGATTTCTTCTTCATTGCATGTATTCATATACCTTCATTCATTTCTTATTGCATTTCTTTGTGGTTTAAAATTTAGACAAAAAAGTCATGCTACCAGCTCATCCATGCAGCAAGTATTTAGTCATGTTTCTGCCATTGCTGAAGAACTGAATTCACCTCTGCAAAGACATTTTGGGAGAAAAGTGGTTGGTCAATGGTATGTAACTACAGTAACTAAAGTGAGCTCATGATAATCTGAAAAGAAATACCATTGGGAATCCAAATACATTGTCTAAATAAAATGTAGGTAGAATTTGCAGGAAAGGATTAAATAGTTTAATCTGATTGTATTGTTTCTAAGCTGATGCTATCCTAACTCATGAGAGAGAGGGAAGCATAAATGTGCACAGCCAGCTGTGGTGACAGGACTTCATTAAAGCATGAAGGGCCACAGCAAAGCCAGTGTGAGTCCTTTTTTTTTTCTAGATCAGACTTTGATCTTGGCTGGCCTGGAAGAAGATACATCCCTGGAAGAGGATGGTGAGACTTCTGCAGCTCCCACACTGTCAGGCTTAGTGAAGAGCTACAGGGCTTTTAACACAACAAAATAAATGACCTTCACCCTAAGGGGCTGTTTTGAAAACCTTATGGTGGATGTGTTCAGGCCATTAAAATGGCCAGGTGGCTGGGAGTATGGCTTCTTTTCTTGCATTAGTTAGATGAGGAAGCGTGTCTGTAGAAGGTAACTATAATTTTTAATCATAGTGGTTTACCTTCCAGTTCCCAGTGGCACACATCCAGGGTCTGATGGCTGGGAAACGCAGTTGTAGCCAAGGACTCCTCTTCAGCACATTGGAAAGGCTGGCTCTTTGCTCTGCTCTCAGTTCTCCAAACCAAGTGATCAGTGTGTGTTTAACAGTGACGCAAGTGAGGAGAGGACTTGGGGAAGGTGGTGTTGGAAGGATGCTGGGTATCAGCATTGCTTGGAGATACAAGATTGTTCCCACATGGGGTGACGAGCTAGGTTAACATCCTGGTGCTGTGCTTAGGTCACTTAGGCTTCAGGCCCTGGGCAGGAAGGCCAGCTCCAGCTGGAGGTCATTGTACTTGGCTGCAGTTAAATCTTTGTGATGTTAAAAGCAGTCCTGGAAAGCATTGGAGTAACATCTGGCCAAGAGGGGATGATGCACGGACTGGCCTGGACCTCCTCTGGCTTTGGGACGCAGGAACGCGTCAGAGAATGAGGTCCCTGAATGCTTATCAGCATCCACCACTTGTGCATGAAAGAAGGAAGCAAGAAGTGATTCAGTTTGCATCCGGGCCCTGCAATGGCCTGTGCTGCTGCCTGACCTGCCTTCTTCCCGGTTCCTGCTTCCCCACTCTGCCTGCAATAGTCATTCCTCTCTGCTGGGGAGACACCCAGTCTTCATTTTGTTCTGCACAGTGCTTAGTCCGGCCTGGGAAGTGGGGCACGTTTAATGAAAACCAACCTGCACACACAGCCCCCAGCAGCCTTTTCCTGCCTGCCTGCCTGCCAGGAGTGTCACTGCTGGGGTGTGGACAGGGCCACAAAAACCATCAGCAGGGGACAAATTTGCGCTCACCTCAGGAGGCCAGCGGGCAACCAGGGATCAGGGCGATGCTGGGGAAGGGAGCGCTCCGGTTTCACCACGTGTGGATGGTGGGGCTGTAAGCAAGGACCGACGGCTCCATCTCGCCAGCTGGCTCGCTCAGCAGTTTTTGCAGGAAGTGTGAAGAGAACACATTTTATGGGAGATATTTATCATTATCCTGTACTGCTTAAATATAGTCTGTGTAGCAGGTTAGAGCTTGTTAGGCTTTTATCTTCTCAAGTTGGAGGGTGATGAATTAATCTATGAGTGTTGCAGCCTCGAGTGAGTTATAGAAAGTCATTCCCAATGAGTAAAGATAAATGACATTTGGAAATTAACCCATTAGATAGTCTCTTCCAATAAAGTGCTTACTGAATTATTAAATTGTAAATGAAGATGCTTCACGTCTCATTTGAAAGTCAGAAAGACACTTATTTGCAATTCCACTACTGGTTTTCTTTTTTTTTTTTCTCTCGGAGGTTTCATTTCTCCTGAAAGGTTTGGGGCTGACAGCCCCAGAGGACAAAGCCTCCATTAATCCATGGAGCCAGCACAGCAGCTACAATGCAAGCTGTGCTGCCTTGTTAATGTGCTGCAGCCTCTGCCAGGAAAGGAGCAGTCCCAAGGGATAGGGTGTTGGTTTACACTTTGCAGTACCCAGCCTCCAAAAAAAGAAGAGTTGTTCAGCTCTTTATTGACCTGCACCTGCATTAGTTTAACTGGATTTTACTGCTTGTTTAGCTGGATTTAAGGTGACCTGCTTGGCAATACAAATCTACTGTAAACTCTTCAGCCAGTGTAGGTCCTCTAGATTCAGCCTGACCCAGGATGCACCTTGAAGCTGAGCCTTGCTCAGGCATTTTAAAAATGAGCAGCAATAATACTGAGATGCACATTTGGCTGTCAGTGTTACAGAAGTCTTGGCAGACCTCATGGTCCCTGGGTTTGCTGCCCCTCACCAAAGTAAGGGGGTCTCACAGGGGTAAAAACACCCCTGTTGCTGCAAGGCAAATCGTTCTAGTTTTGAAGCGATATAAAATACATGCAAGTTTCATACAGTCACCTTTGGTGAGATTTACTTTGGCATAAATATTCCTGTATAAATATCCTCGTTCCAGGCTAGGATCAATTTGCATGCTAACAAAAAGCCAGAGATAGAATGTTTTCAAGAATTTCCATCTCCAGCACAGCCAGTTGTTGTGGTGATGGGTTTTGTTCTATCTATATGGAACTGGACTAAGCCTAAGAACACCAGCTCACTTCAGAGAGGTACACAGCAGGAATGACTTTCACTTTCAACCTGAGCTGGCTCCAAGCCAAGGACCCAAAGGGCAGAAAGTATTCTTCCCATTATCAATTGGCATTAGAGCCAATTTCCCATTTTCTTTTAGTGCTAGCAGTTTGATGATAACAGAAAATTATTAAAGCCATATACAATTACATATGATGGTAATTAGATAATCTCCTACAACTGATTTTTAAAGCCTCTTGATCTTCACTAGCTTTTTCTTTCTGGTGGCACAGGACAGGCTTTGTTTTATATGTTTTGCAAGTACTGCCACTGCATGAATATAACCCATGCTTGTGGAGGGAGTTTGTATCTGCTCATTTAATTGTGATTTGGCTTCTTAATAAATTTTTAATATAAGGAAGGACCGATCTTGTTCCCATAGCCATAAACAAATTCTAGCAGTAAAGAAGCAAGACTTTAGGTAATAACTATCAAAAAGTGTTCTATTAGTTTTATTATCTGACCAGAACGATCCTGACTGTGTTACCTCCTCTGCATCCAATGTCTCCAGGCCACATTCTGCAGGTAGGAAGTGAAGAAAACAGAGAGGTTGTCCTGTATCAGCTCTTCTCTTTAAAGATTATCATCTGTGCCATTAAATCCAAACCAAATGGCAATTCAGAAGCATATTTAAGATTGTTTAATTCTTCTTTGAGATAAGTAGTTTGAGTTTTTACAGAAATTTTGTACTGACCTGCCTGTGAAGTATGGCTTCTCTGCAGTGAATGTGAACAGAAGAAATCCCCCCCTACCAGCCCCCCACACCCCCCGGCAAGGGTACAAGAAATCCCCCTCAGGAAGGCTTCTTCACCACTGGTTTATGTTGTTAAAATGGGAGTGATGAGAAAAAACTCATCCTTGAGAATATGATTTAATGTCCATATCAGTCGGCCAACCCTCTCAGTGTTTTTTCTTTAGCCTTAAAGTTGGGGGGTGGGAAAAGACAGGACAGAGTGAAAAATCTTTATGCAGAGTGTGACACAATAAACACTTCATAGCGATTGTATACATACTGTACCAGTGCAATTCTTCTGTTCTGGGCATCAGTGAGAGGGCATGTAATTCACAGTACTTTTTTTTGGCTTTTAGTAATTCTTTCCCAGAGTTAAAAGTGAGTGCACAGTCTCAGTTCTGACTCAGTCTCATGCTGTTAGTGATAGTGGCATTTTAACTGATATTGAAGCAAGGACAGAAACTAACATTTAAGAGGAAGCAAGAATGACAGAAATGCTAAGATGAAGAGCATAAAGAAGAAAAATGCTAAAACAGTAGTTCAGAAAAGAACAGTGTGTAGGGGGAAATAATTTTACACCAGAGCCGTAGAAAGACTGCTTGACCACAGACTGAAAATTGGTAAAGCTCCTATTTCTTGTCAGACCAGCTTGATTTTCAGTCTAAGCTGCTGAGCGACAATTTTACTCCAGTCTGATCCTGTGTCTTTTAATTAACCAGTGTTGTCATCCACATCTTTGAGATTCTGATGGGAGCAGCAGCTCATCTCTCTTGATTTGCTCGACACTCTGCATGCAGAAAGCAGCAGCTGCTGCTGGTGATCCCAGGGCTGATTTGTCTGCATGTTCCACTGGAAATATTTGCCTAAATGAAGTAAGCTGTGTGAGGAGGCACCTAGTCTAATTGGAGCATTAGGTCTGTACAGTAGGTGGTATGCAGGTGGGTTTTTGCTGGTTTTCTGTCAGCTGGTAATTTATCTGTGACACGTATGGGGTTTTGATGGATGTAGGTAGAGCAACTGCATGGAAGAGCCATTATGTGCTGGTACAGTGTGGCTGTGCTGTGGCTTGCAGTGTTTTCAGAGTGCTTTGCTCCCCTTGGGCTCTCACACTTGCAGTAGCAGCTGCCATGGATCTCTGCAGGGGTCTCAGGCAAGGCCTTGATCTGAGTGGTGCAGACTACACAGTTGTGTTACCCCCACCTTTGCAGCTCCTCATTGGAGTGGTTTCAGCTGTGCTGAGTGGCAACACAAATCATAGCTGTCAAAATCACCTGCTAAAATCTAATTTTTGAGAGTCTTCCAACACTTCCAGTGGATAGGTTTAACAAGCATATTCCCATCCTTGCCAGCAGCCCACAAGTGAACTGGAATTGCACAAGGTTTCCTTGATAGAGTTGTAGCAATGCAGCCCATGGGAGATTATTATCTCCCACTATTATAAGATTATTATTTAGAGATTATCATAAAGTCATTCAGTGGTGCCCCTTGTGTTAGTCATGCAGGGAACTTTCCACAGCAGCACATGTGTAAGAGACATCTCCTCTCTCCTTCCTTCCCCACTGAATGGAATGGACCAACTTCTTAGACGCTGCAGCTCCTTCAGCCCCAATTTACCAGACAGGCTAGCAATGCCCTTCCCTCTCTTTCTTCTTTTCCCTCTCATTAATCCAGTGTGGTAGCCATCAGCTCAACCTGGTTGTACATCAGAGAGAATACTGTGCTGTTTTGGCAGCAATTTGAACCAAAAGGAAAGATTTTGCAGGCAGAATTGAACCTTTGGGAGGTGAGCTGAATGGTGCTGTCACAGAAGAAGAAAGACTCCTTTTCCAGTGTAGCTCATGGTTTTTGCCAGGCAAGAGCAACAATGTGAACTTTCATATATAGGTATACAACCTGGCAATGTTTCAAAATGCTTGGGTAGGTCTTGCCCCAGCTAGGAAAGATTTAAGTCTAATTAGAAATCAGAGATAAGAGGAAATGGTATTTCAGCCCATTAGAATTTCCACGATCTCAGAAAAACATTTCTTAGTCTAACAGGAGGAAAATTTAAAAAGCTGAGATAAAATGAAAATCAGGTAATAGGTGGAAATATTTTACAAAACAATACAGCAAAGCCTATAGTCCTGTATTCAAGCTAGAGGGTGTTTTCATTTTAAACTAAATTTCTGTTGTAGTTACACCATTTTTTTAATTAGACCTTCATTAAGTGTTTAAAGCATTTAGTTTTGGAACCAGCAAATAGGTTTTAATTTTTTAAATATTACTGGGAAAATATTTACAAAGAAGTTCCAGCAGTTTTTCCCAGCTGTAAATGTTTTCAAACATTTTTGCCTCCAACAGATTCAGGTTTGAAAACAAACATTTCCTAATGTAATTTTTTCCTTGAAAAATTCCTGCCTTTTTTATTAGACACCATTAGTTCTTACCTAATTTTAGCCAAAGGGCAACAGTGACTTGTGTACCTTATTTCATTAGTTTCACTAACCTTACAGCAGAATGTTGTCAGGGTTTTTTCTCCTTAGGAGCTGAATAAATTCTGACCAATTATGTTGTTGTTATAGTCATCCTGGTTATATGAACTCATGATCATTCCATATTTTTATAATGTGTCCATTGTACCAAAGTGATTATCTATCACCCACTGCAGTAGTTATTTCATGTTTCTAGAGAAAATATGTCTTTCATCCATAAGCACAAGAACAAAAGGCAGAAGAAAAAGCATTTTATTTCATATTTACCATAAGGAGTCTGCAAGTCACTAACCACATATGAAAAAGAAACCAAACCAGATTAACAGATGTAAAATCATTACACATTCAGAAGAAACAGTAGGCAGAGAGAGAAAGTGGTAAGCAGATCAGAAGCTGGAGAATCACTTGGTCTATAACTAAATGGGCGTAAATAAAAGCAGGAAAAAATCAGTTTTCCTTTTTGCTGTAGGAATGGTGATGGTGAGTGACGCTTTTGGGGCTGCAGGGGATGCTGTGGAGCAGTGGGATGCATCACATCTGTACACAGCTATTGCTTCTGAAACTCTCAAGCCAGACACAGAGTGCCTCCATGATCAGACCTGCCTGACTGTCATGTCTGTGTTCCCTGTTTGTCCTGGTTGGAGTGGACGTCTTGGTGAGATGAGGCAGTGTTTTGCAAGGGACTCCCCCAGGAGCTGTCCTCTCCCGAGAAAGTTTCCCCATGGGGTTCTGCTTTGCAGTGGGAGGATCTGAGACTATTTTAACTGTTTTCTTCTCTGGAAGAGCAGCACTTAAATTCTGGCTTGAAGAAGAATGCACAAAGGTTTTGAGCACTCAGATCCCAGGTTGAATCTCTTTCTTTCCCCTAATTTAGTTGAAGTGCTTCTGAGAGGTCCTTAACTGATGTGGAAACTGAAATCTGGTCATTAGCGAGGTATCCTCGGATAGAGAAGAAGTTTTCCTACTAGGTCTTGCCTTAGTCCCAGCCAGGGGGTAGCACTTCAGAGCCCTGTGGGCAGTACCCATTGAAGCTCCTTGGCAAACCTTACTGGGATGTCTGTTGCCACAAAAGGGCTAACACAGGTTTGCCAGGCCCTGTGCAATAGGATGTAGTTGGTAGGAGAGCTGTCAGTAGAGGACACACAGTTCTGAACTGGATTTGCTGGCATGGGTCCAAGGAGTGCCAAAAAAATCTGGAACTGCACCATCATTTATTTGTGTATGAACAGCAAGTTCATACACAAGCTGTACAGCAAGTTGTACCAGCCATGTATAATGTGATATCATGAATTTTAAAGGTCAACATAGCGGCTCACTAGTGTTTAAAATAAAATTTTGGAAAGGTGAATTTCTGTGCTTAGAAAGTTGTGAAGTCTCTCTTTGTAGCTGAGTTGAAAGATAATAGACTTCAAATGAACCACTAACTTTTGATTGCCTTTGCCCCACTTTCTAGTTCAGACCAGTGGATAGAGCTAAAGTCACCAGCTTTGATGAAGAAGGGAATCAACATTTCTCTTTCAGGCTTTGTATAAACAGGCAGCTGCTTGAGTATGCTGAAGTGTGAGGAATGTGAGCAGAGAAACAGCAAAAAGAGTGGAAATCTCTAAGAAATACCACTAATACATTGGACTGCAGCATTTTGTTAAGGGCATCATTTGTATTTATACTGTCAACACAGGGTGGATGAATGGAGCTACAATAAATGATACAGACAATTTGAATTTTTCAGTGTGCTTGAGACATGATTCTGTTTCTCCAGCAAAAAAGATGATGTTTTTTTGCCATTTCAGGGATTAGGTAAATCCCCATGAGTGATGACAACAGACAGAACTAGGGCTTGCAGAAGTACAGAATGGAAAATATACTTGACACTTGTGAGAAGTGAACTCTGAGCTGGTAGTGTGGTTAGACACGCAAGCCTCATTTCACAGTGCTGAAATATTGCCTTCTCATTATCCTATGTTGAATCATAAAACCTTGCACTCTTCTAATGATTCTTTCAGAGGGAGCAGTGAAATTATTCATATAAAGAACCAGAATTGCTCAAACCACATCTCTTTTATTTATCTAGACCAAACTACAACTTCTGCCAAAGTTTGGATCATCTGGAATAAAATTCTCAGTGTTCCCAGGCTGGTTTTCTTCTCCTGCTCCTTTATGTTCCTGACCTTCTACTGATAGCATACTTTAAAACTATGTAGCTACTTCTAGTGTCAGAAATCACACCTTGCTGAGTGCTCCCATGTAGGGAGCATGATGCATGGAAGAGATGCTCAGGAGGAGGAATTTCAGGTGATTTGATGCTCTGATGCCAGGAAAGGAGGTGACTGCAGTTAAGAAGGCTTGAGCAGTTGCTCAAGAGGGACAGGGGAAGTTTTGCCTGGGTAGAGGAGGAAGGGTTTGTACTGTGTCTTGAATGTGTCTTGAATTGTGTCAGGGCTGCAAGAGAAGGGAGGTGAAGTGAAAAGAAGGAGCCTCCAAGCGTTGGACCCCATTTGGAGAAGGGTGAGAGATGGGGGCAAAGGTAGCAAAAGAGCCACAGTGCTTAAGAGCTTAGATAATTGAAAGGCCCTTAACCCAAGACTGAACTTCCAGTGAAGGAGGCTGACTTCAGTGTAGAGTACTTTGACTGCTTGGCTGGTGTCCTACACACTCTGGAGTGCAGGAGGCCAAGGACTAAGAAACAGGTTGCCCTCAGACACCTTTGCATCTCTTTCTCTTTTTAAATTCTATCAATGCAGTAAAAGCATGCTGAGTAGTTTTTCTCTTATAGTCAACAAATCCATGGTGCTGTCATGTAGAAAAGAAGTGATAATCACCCATACCTCACTGTTCACTTGCTGATGAGCTGCAATGTGTAAATCTCACTTGTAGCCCTTGGACATGTCAACAGCTGGCTCCTCAGAAGCTGTGTGCTTGTCTGCTAGTTACTTGGGTGCTCTTCAGCACCATCCACCTACAGAGAGCTTCAGGAAAAGGGATCCTTGAGTTAACCGTGGGCTTCTGTGCTACGGTCAGAAGTGGAGTCAGCATCAGAGTAACAGGTTTTAGTTTGGGGTCTTTTAAATGCTTTTGCTAGGTGCATCTGATCTGCAGACCTTTAGCTAAGTGTTTGCCTTACATTAATAACCCTTTTTGAAAGTCTTTGTCTAATTTGCCATTTGTATCATGGTTTGTGGTGGTGGCCAGAGAAGATTTCAGATTTGGTTGGTTTTTTTTCTTTTTAATCTGAAGAGAAATAGTGACTTTTAGGCCATCTACAGAAGAGGCACTTGAAGTTCCTACAGAAAATATTTGTGCTCTCCATGATAACAGAGCATGGGGGGTTATAACATCTGATTTGCATCACTGGGGGAAAGTAGGGAGTGTAGATGCTCTTGAGCCATGTCAGCCAGGTCTGTGGCTGAACATTTGCACCAGGATATATTGTTTTCATTATATAACCATAAACACTATTTTGAAAAATTCCAAGGTGCTTTATATTTCCAAGTTACTTTTATGGACTTGCTCAGAGTAATCTACCATCTGGTATTTTTTTTCACACAGGGCAGAATGAGGTAAGGGGGGGAGAGATGCTGACTGCTTCCATGCTGCTGTTCAGCTTCCAGTGAGGGAAATGTAACACCTTTCCCTTTTCCTTAGTGTCCAGCCTGGCTCCTTACATGAAGCTCTTCACCATAAAGTCAGAGCTGACTCTAAAGGCCTGCTTTTTGGAATAGTTATGAAGCAGCTTTCTTGTAGTGTGCTGGAAAAAAATGCAGTGAAAGTCATTCTGATGACAGCTAGAGGGAAGTAATAACGTTCTTTGCAGACTTACATGCAAAGAGTAAGAAAAATAAGTGCAAGAACTGTACAAGGAAGGGGCCTGTATTCAATGCTTGAGTGCTGCATGCCTATAGAAAGTCCTACATTTATAAATAAGGGGGTCAAACAGACTTCCATTACCAATTGCTTTTAACATTAGCTGACTGATGCTTGCCTTCTTTTTTCAGTTCTGTTTTGGGGGTTTTTTTGTTTGTTTTTTTTGGTTGGTTGGTTGGTTTTTGGTTGGTTTTTTTTTGTTTTATTTTGTTTTGTATTGCTTTTTGGTTTTTTGTTTTTGTGGGGTTTTTTTGTTGGTTTTTTTGGTTTTTTTAAAACCCTATTTCTGTTCTGCTTTGGTCCCTTCTATCTGGACTAAGCTGTGCAACATATGTGGTAAATGCAGAAGAAAGGGGGGGAGCAACCTTGCAGCAAAATGAGTTGTGTTGATCCTACCACAATTCCTTTTTTTCCCCCCCCCTAAATAATCAAATTGCTTAATTAGTCATTGCTCTGGGGAAGTTCTCTACTCAGCTTCCTGCTGGCTGCACTGACTTACAGGGCTGCTCTCAATTCCACGGTCTCCAGCGCCAGTGTCTGACCTCAGCTCAGCTCCCAAGCCCTTCGTGCTCTTGGGGAGGCCGTGGCAAAGATGTGTTTGTGCCTGGGCTGCGTGCAAAGCTACAGCCCTGTTCAGAGCTTGAGGAATGTTAGATTATCCTCCTCCTTCTTCCAGCCCCAGTGGCTGATGTGAGCATGCTCCATGCATGCATGGCACTGGCTATTTGCCAGCTTTAGAGTAATTTATTTTTTTTTTTTTGAATGAGTGAGTGAATGAATGAATGAATACCTGATTAAGTTAATGAAGCTGAGCCAATGGTGGGAGGGAGCGACTTGGCTGCTGCCTGCTCGAAGAGATCTGGCAGCACATTAGACTTGCATAACGCTTTATAGCTCCATGCTGCGCTCCATATGAGCCACAGGAGAGGGCTGCAATAATTACTCGGCTCTCGGATTGAAACCAGCTGCAGGTAGCTAGTCATCCTCTTGTCCATTTCACTGGTGTCGGGAGTCACTTGTCTTGTGCCGTGGATTTCCAGGGGCAGATGGGTAAGGTGCTTTCACAGAAGTGATCGCAGCGGTGAGAAAGCATGTTCGTGGCTCAGTGACTTTTACAAAAGATCCATTCAGGTCTCCAAGCTGTGATTCACTGGACTCATCAGTTCTATGCAGGAATGTTTCTAGTTCCTGAGTTCAAAACTTGCATATAAATAACCTTGATGGGAGCCGTGTGATTTTTTTGTTTTCTTGTTCTTTCTTCACCTAACTGGGAAAAATAGAGCAAAAGGTTTTCTTGTATCTGTTTTTCTGTTAAAAAAACCCCAATTTTTAAATCCTCAGAGTTCTTTTTGATTGTTGTTTAAGGCAAGTTCTTTCTGGCAGCCCTGGATGGTACATACCTTTGTTTCTCACATACTTAAATTAAGAGTACTGGCACTGCCTGTTAGCAACACCGCCTTCATTTGTCAACATTCCCTGCTTGAGAGCAACGATGATGATTTGCATTCTTAGTTGGAACGGGTGGGTTTTTTAATTGCAACTGAAGCTTGTGACTGTGGAACCTGCTATGTTTGTATAATCCTGCATCATTTCATTTTCTTTTGATTGTTTTCTGTGTTTCCTAATCAGAACAGTTGGGGCAATCTCAGCCTCGCCATGCTGGCCTTAGTCAAGTGACACTGGTGATGGATTTGGGCTCTGTGCCCATTTTATCTGCTTGCTCCCCATTAAGCAGGAGGGAGGCTCCTACTCACTGACTCAGGGAGAGTAACTAGTCACTTGGTTTTGTGGGCTGCAAGGCATGGGGAGACGGTTCAGAGAGAGAGAAGGTGCAGGAGAGTTGATCTGGCTTTTTTCTTGCTTGTGTGTATCCCTACATGCACCGACCCCTACGACACTGCCTGAGCTGAGATGGTCATTGTGAGGGTCTGTGCAGGATGAGTGGGTGACGCTGCAGGCCACACCCAAATGTAGCTGACTGGAATGAAGAAGAAAAATATTGAAGAATTAGAGAAAAAAAAGGTGTCTGTGGGGGACGTTTAACTCGATCTCTGTCTGCAGCACTGGGGGTACGTGCTGCGTGCCTCGAGACCAGCATGAGCTGCTGGCTTTTCTGTTTTGTCAGTAGTGGTGGTCAGTCATCCTGATTTGGGAGGGCACCAAGTGTGCGCTGAGGCACTGAGCAAGGGCTGGTGCAAAATGGCTTCAAGTTAAAGCCTTGCTGAATGAAGTCTGGGAGAAAGCAAGGTGTTGGAATTCATTTCCAGGGGAATTTAACATCAGTTCATGTTTCACACTTTACAGATGGACTAATTATAGTCTAATTTGCTGGCACGTGGAATCTACCAGAGAAGCAGTCTGCAGGGAAGACTTCCAAGGAAAGGCACTGAGCATGCAGATGACCTTTCCAAATCTTCCCCTAAAGCCGTGCTCTCACACTGTCCCCTTATCAGCCAGGCTTAAAGGCACACTCCTCCCCGTGAGCGCCTGTGCTTATCTGTGAAATGGCTGCTCCGAGTTGGCTGCTGCTTGCTGGTGATTCTGGCTGGATCTTCAAAGGGGTGAAACGCCCCCGGTTTCTGTAGTTTTTCGTGGGGGTCTTATTCAAGTCTCCTGGCAGCGAAGCCAGGCGTCTCTCTTAATTTGTTTTGCAGAAAATGGAGAGAATGTTAGCGAGCATTTTCAGACACATGGAAGGAGACCTGTGTGACATATCTGCAGTACAAATGTGTTCATACAGGCATGACAGTTTCTGTCACAAGTTAAAATGAGTGGCGAGTGGGTGTGCTACGTTTATAGTCACTCATGTGAAATTTTCAATGGAAAATTGTGTAGGCAGCTCCCATTGTAGCCACATTGTAGGCACATTTTAGATAAATGAAAAACATCAACAAAGTAATTTCTGTATTAGACTTGTTTATAAATGAACTCTATTCACTCATTTAATCTGCAGAAGTGCCTCTAGGAGATGGATGTGAGAGTAAAGGGTGTCACTGAGCACTGTCAGATGTCCTGCTCTGGCAGCAGTCGCTGCAAAGCAGGAGTTTAAAGGTTGGATGCTGTGCTGGCCGCTTGTGGCATAGGTGGGATCCTCCTTTCCGTCCTGGTGTTGGTGGGGTTGAAAGAGCACTTTAATTTATGTGCATTTGCTACATGGCTTCCATGCTGCCACTGCAGACTCTGGGTATGTGTGTAGTGGAATGCTGACTTCCCAAGCATCTTGGGTTGGTGGTCCTCATGTCCTAGCACAGCTGACTGTGAGGCTTGGGGGGCAGAGGGGTTTGGAGGGGTTTGGCAGGCCTCTGTCAGGCTCTAAAGGCTTCAGTGTGGCATGGTGGTAGATCATCAAGCTGCTGGAGTGAGCTTCAGCCATGTGGGACTATGCAGCTGGCAGTCAGCCTGAGCTGAGACCCTAGGCCTGAGCAGCCCTGGAACTTTCCTTTGTGGCTGCAGATGGAGCTGCTTCTCATAGGGTCAGCTGAGGTGCATTTTCTGTTGTGCAGCTGAGAGAGAAAGCTGTGCATCAAGCTGTGCACACTGAAATGGCTTTGCTCCGGGCTCAGACCCTCACTTAGCAGTTACACCCTTTCCCTTCCCCCATAGAAGCAGAAGGCTCTGGAGTCCAGCATTTCACTCTCAGAAAAACCTCCCTGTAATCAGCACTGTCAGCTCATGCATTTTTATCTGTGGATATCTGATGCTATTTCACAAAACTCTGTTTCCTGGTGTCAAATGATGAGATGAGAAATTCCACTTTTAGCCAAATGATTAAGTTTCTGATCTTGTGGGCTGCAGGGAAAAGCTAGAAACCTTAAGCATGAAAGGCCTCACACAGCAAAAGGTCAAGTTAAAAGAAGCGATAATAATAATAATAATAATAATAATAATAATAATAATAATAATAATAATAATAATACCCTTCACCTTTATAATTTTAATAAATCTTTTATTTGTGAACCAGCATAATGTGTTTCAGAGGTAAGAAGCTGGGCCTGACTCCTGACATCTGAGAGCCCAGGTTTGGCACTGCAAGGTGGGGGATCTCTGTGCCAGGCAGCAAGGGTGCTGCTCTGGGGTGGGCTGGGAGGGTGGCAGGATGGCCAACACAGCCCTCCAGTGTCAGCCCTGACATAGGGTCAGCTTGCAGCTCTTGGAGTTCCTTGCTTGCAGCCTCCCTGGCATCTTGTACTGAGTGCTCTGGTACCACCTCTCTGCAAAGCCTGCTGGAAGAGGAGGGATCACCTTTGCTGAAAGCTTTTTTCTGTATAAACAAAGGATGTAGGCAGCTGTGAATCCATTTAAATCACCTGTAATACTCATAGTCCTGCAAGGCTTACGTGTAGCTGCACTACTGTGTGTGTGTGCACAGAAAGGACAGAAAGGTCTGCTGCACACCCAGAGCATGGAGTGACTTCTACAGATGCTGAAAATAAGGGCATCTCTCCTGCTGCAGAATGAAGTGATGGCACCCAGATGACCTGAAGGCAGAAACCTGCAAACTTCTGAAAGTTAATTCCAACTCTTCATTCAGTAGTTAGCTTAACTAAAACCAAAGATAATTTTAGCACCATTTCCTGTGCACGGCACCTACCAGGGGTAGTAACAATGTGTTATTAACTAAGCATAGTTGCATAGGAGGCATGTGCCCTGCTTAGGACATGCACATCTCTCCTTATCCTCAGAATTCAGGATAAGTAGCAGAAACAGGCATTTAACCAGTGGAGTAGCTTTCTAATAATCAGTTTGTATCATCTGTGCTCATGAATGGCTGTCCCGGAACTCCATCATCTGTCCATCCTTTTGGGAATATGTCTGTTTTTTCCTCCTAAACCTTCCTCTCTCTCAACTCTGGTACCTACATACCTCCATTAAATTCATGGCAGTGTTGACTCTTTGGGCATCTCACATCTGGTGATGTGCTCGTTGAGGTTTGCTCATATCACTTGCTTTTTGTCTTGTGTGGAGTCTGTCGGATCTGTGTGGGGAGAGGAAGGACGTGCGGAACCGCTGCTCCCTGTGCCGAAACCTGTAGCAATCTGCTGTGGCAGATTCCTAGAAGTATAATAAGAACTAACATTGCACTGGACAATCTGTCTCATGGATTCGGTGTTGATCAGGAATCCTTTCATTTTGGGAGGAGAATTTCAAATTTTATTAGAGGTTTTCATGTTCCTTATTAATGGATCTCTGCAGTTGGTGCTCCCGGGAATTCTGCCAGGGAGCTGTGAAATTGGTCGGGTTGGACAATAAACTCCTATAGCTATTGTTGGCCTGCGCTGAGCTGCACATGGCAGGGCTAATGGAATCTGTAGCAGTTACAACCACGAATATGTAGCTGGCAGCGGGCAGCCTGTAGAGCGGGGCGGGGAGAAAGCTGGCGTACGGATCTGAGAGGCAGAATGCAGCTGCGGGGCCCTCTGCAGTGTGTCCGTTTTCTCGTCTCTCCGAATCTGATCCTGCGAGATACCAGCCTCCTTGGAGGGGAGGGGAGAGGTGGGCCGAAGTGCCTCCCCTTCTCACTCATTTCCAGCGCTGCCGAAATTACTCACTCGTGATAGGATGGGCGGGTGATTTGAGGCGGGAGCATCAGACTGCGCTGCTGCATCTGCCCGGTAACACCCCAGACATAAAGAGCCGCGTATCAGGCTCGACTCTGCGAATGTTGCATTAACATCTACGTGCCAGGCAGGGCAACAGTGTCTGATGGAGGAGAGACACAGTTCGTCTAGTGCACGGATAAATGGGAGAGTTTGCTGGTCATACCTGGAGCTGGAAAGTGGAAGCTGAAAAGTCATAGTACTCTGTGTGTTTTTAGGATTTGTGGTCAAAGGAGCCTTTTGACAATAAGTGACTGTTTTAATTGAATATCCCTGAAGTTNTTTGCTTCTTGCACCAGTCCTTCCTCCTGCTGGCACATGATGGTGTGAGCTTGCTGGCGACTGCAGAAAGGTCAGGGACCAGAAAAGGATGGAGGGACCAGATTTTTGAAGGAGGATTAGAGACCCAGAAAAGGATGTTAGCTGCACCATGGGGCAGAGAAAGTGCTTGATTTCTCAAGGCAGTGAAAGTCCCACCGTTTGCATAGTCAGGTGCTGCTGTGTTTTGTGGTTCTGGCCCACTTCTGGCCAAAACTTCTCTGCACCCCAAGGCTCAGTCCTGGGTGGTGGGACACAGCATGTTGCTGTGTTTGGATGCTTGCATTGCTGGTTTTACCTTTGCTGCAGTGAACTCCAGATAAATAAAGGAGGTCAGCATCTGAAGCTATAACCCAAAATCCTCTTCTGTGTTTTAAATTTATTAGATGAAACAAGTAGAAAAATGTTGTTTTGGGAAACATAGTGAGATTTAAAGTGCCTTGCAAAGAGACGCTGGAGTTTTGCATGAAAATGCACATCCCGAGCTCCAGTGAGCAATCCCTCTGGGACCAGAGCAAGCCCAGATGGTGACTCCTCCAAGAGATTATTTTTCTGCCTTAAGCCTTTCCAGGAATTTGAGTGTGGGCAGACTGCCAGCGGACACTGGCTGTCCAGACAGTTTAGCAATGTTCCATGTGTACTCACTGCCAGAGATACCAAAGTCCAGCTGCTCTCCCTGATCCCTTTGTCCCTTTTACCTTCCCAGCCATAATTACACATGCCTGCACGCACGCACGCACGCACTTGTGACACATACAGGAGCAAAAAATCACCTGGTGTTTCCTGCTCATTTGCATATCTACAAATTGTGATTGACAGCTCTAAAGTTAAAGGAAAGCTCCAGAGTCAGAAAAATGTCATGAATCAAAAAACAAAAAAAAAAGCATGCAAATAACAAACCCTGCGGCACACCACAGCAAGGCAGGCGTTCATCTTTCTAGGACAGCCAGCAAAAAACTGTTTAACCAGGTCTTGTACCTCTTGGCTTTGAGACGCTCTTGTTTGGGTTGTCTCCCTTTCATTGCTCCCCAAGCAAAATCAGTCCTGTCTTATCTTTGCTGTTGCTGGAACTTGAATAATGCTGAAAAGTTACTGTTTTAGTTTTAGGTCTTGAAGTAGAAGTAGGCTGTTTTATGCTGCATATTTCCAGTTTTTGCAAATCCATTCCTATGTCTGTTAAGAGCTCAAAGTTTCACTGTGAAGTGCCTGGGCTTTGAAAAGTGGGGCAGTATTCACTGCTCTATGGCTGTCTCATCCCTTGTCTCCATTAAATATATTCATTCCTCCTGTGTTCTCCAGGAGATTTTGGGCAGTCCTTTTGTTACTGATAAAAATGAAGTCGGCCATCTGAAAGATTTATGCCAAAAAAAACCAAAATGTACAACCCAAAAGAGTTAGTACTTGATATTTTTGAAGGATGTTAGCTTTGACATTGGAGGCCACCCAAACCTCAGTGGTCCAGTGCTATTTAGCAGAATAAAATCTTTGCTTCAGCTCCTGCATAATGCAATTTCACCCCATTTCATAGAGCTTCATAGTACTACTTTTGATGCAGAGAAGCTGAGCCCAGATGCCTTGAACTTTTGGAACCACTGATTTTGGGGAGCCTAGTTTACCCATCACAGCAAAAGAGCCTGTGCCTATTCAGTCCCATGTACAAGCTCCCTACTCTGTTGCAGGCAGAGAAGCCAGCCCTCTGCCTCTGCTCCCAGCTTTTCCCTGTGGGAGTGTATTTAAATTCTGGATTTGCAGCTTATGTTCCAGAAGAGATTGGAGGATGGTCCAAGACCAGCACAAGCTCCCCGTGGCAAGGGGAGCAGGATGAGTACCCCATGCTGAGGACGTCTCCCCATGGCAGCTGCCTGGGCCAGGATCTGCTGACTTACCTACCCCAGCCGAGTGCCTGGGGCAGAAGGCTACAGAGAGCTAAAGTTAACCAAGGATGACTGCGCAAATGTGAGCTCGGCAGTTTTATTTTTAGTCGAACTTAAAAAGAAAAATCTGTAAGTCATGTGTAATATAATAATTTTAGCTGTTGCCAAGACACGCTGAGCAACTGTCAGGAGGAGGGGAAGGCCCGTGCTGATCTAGCAGGGGCCCTGTCTCCTGGCTGCCCTCGTCGCCGCAGTCGCGGTGCCGAGGTGATGGCGCTGACAGACCAGGGCAGGTCAGGATAGTGCCTGGGCTGCTGCGCTCTGGGTGTCACCGGCCCTTGCACATCGGAAGCTGCCCTGAGTTCTTTCATCCTCCCTATCTCCTCAAAGCCAGGGAATCTACCCTGAAACAGTGCTTTACCCCCCTCCCCCAGCTCTAGCTGTTGGTGTTTCATTACTGTATCAATATTTAAAGAATGGAGTAATTAACTTAAGACTGATTGTATCAAAGCATTAGAAGGTTTGGACTTTTCCTGCAGGCTTACAGCAGCTTGGAGGACCATAAATGTAAAGAGTGCTTTTAAAGATAGGTTTAATCTGAGTCTAGTGTGTCTTCAAAGTACTTCATACACATATAAACATCAGGCTTATTGTTCATTAGAAGTGAGGCAGCAGGGAAAGAAATCCCCCAAAGGAATATTACTTGCCATAAGATAAGTATCATTACTGCTGCTCAGCATTCCCTTTAAAGAGGGCTATATCCTATTTCCATTTTCTTTCACATGCACTCTCAATTCTTTCTCACTATTCTTCTTACATGTAATGCATGCTTTTCTTGTTGAGCTGCCACTCATGCGAGGTGTGCGGCTTCTCATCACCCATTCTTGAACAACTTTCAAAACAGCTAGAAATGCAGATGACAGGTGGTGGCTGGACAGGGGCTGAGGAAAAGTTTCACTCTTCATGAAGTTTGATTAGGCAAGGCAAGGTTTCAGGAAGAGAGTAAATGTAAAGCACATTACAGTTACAATATTTTCTTTAGCAGGTAATAGAAGAGTTAGGAAGACTTTGCTGCCTTTGGATGAAAATGGTGATGCAGAGAAAGCAACTTACTTGCTCCAACAGCAAAATCAGCCCAATATGAAACTGCGAGTTTTTACAGTGGTGGGGGCTCATGATTTGGATCAGGAAACTCAAACACCCTTTTCTGAGCAGCTCTGGGCAGGTTTCCCCAAGGCTGAGGGCACCTGAGTCAAACTCATGTACCTGTGGCCATGGCCGTGAGTGTGGTACCAACAGCCTCTGTGGTGCAGCAGTGGCTATGAAACAGTGGGGTTGGATCCTGCCAGAGATGGATATAGTACCAGCACCTGGCTCTGGCCTACCTGCATGTGGCAGGGAGTTCTTCCCAGCAGAGTCCTGCCTGGACACCTGAATGTGAGGCATCAGTAGCAGAGGGAGTTCAAAGCACTGGGTCAAAAAAACCCCACCAGACATCAAAAACCTGGCTCAGATCCATCCCTGGCTCTAGGCTGCTGCTGTAAATAGCTCGCGTGGCTGAGGTTCATTGCCAGACTGGGAGATGAAGCACACGTGTCCCTGTAATGAGCTGTGGTGTGGAGTGGGGATAGGAGGCAGCTGCTGCCTCCACAGTCTTGCATGGTGTCACGTGAAGTCGCCCTGCCGGAGTCACTGGGTTTCAGGGGTTTAGGAGTGACCTACCACCTTCCCTCTGCACCACTCACAGTGACTTGTTGCTAACAATATTTTGTGTCTGCCTGTTCTTCAGGACTCCCTGCTGAGCTCCTGTGTTTTTTTAGGGCACGTTAGGGTGAAGGCAGTGTTGTCATTGCAGGGGAAGAAGAGGCTGGAAGAACAAAGCAGGCACCATAGAGACATGGAGAGTTTTCATAGAGGAAGGAGATGGGCCTTGGGAAATAAATGACTGCTGCTAAATGTGCCATGTTATGGCCAGGTTGTTTCTGATATGCCCAAATTTTTTAGTGTTTTCCTGATGCATTAGCAGACATGCCCAGGATTTTTCTGCTGTTTGCAGCATAGCTAGCTGTCAACTGCTCCTTGACGTGAGAGTAGCAATGCCTGATCTTTTTTTTTTTCCCAGAGGTCTTTTTCCTGTTTGCTGATTTAGGGTGTCTGCTTATTTGATATCATTTCTGGTTGCTGACAATATGACTCCAGTCTCCCTTGCCCACCCTTTCGTTGCAGAATCCAGAGGAGCTGTCGGAGTATCGTGCTCACAGGGAGATGATTCCTCATGAAGTCACTGGATCCCCTGCAGAAATCAAATGTGACTTTCCATTTATCAGACTGAAATCAGAGCCAGCTAGACAGTGAAGCAATCACAGTGGAGGGGGGACGGCGAAAGATGAAATCCAACCAAGAGCGGAGCAATGAATGCCTGCCACCTAAGAAGCGAGAAATCCCTGCCACCAGCCTGCCTTCGGAGGTGAAGCCGGTCCTGCCAAACGAAAACCACCGTGCAGATAACCTGGCATGGCTCCCCAGCACACCCAGTGGCCAGGGCTGCCTGGGGGGCCGGCACCGGCCCGGGGGCACCTCCTCGGTGGAGGCAGGCTTGCAGCAGGGTTTGCACAAGTCACTGTCTGCAGGGATGGACTATTCCCCGCCGAGCGCGCCCAGGTCCGTTCCAGCCTCTACCACTCTTCCCACGGTGTACTCGCCCGCCCTCTCCCAGTCAGGGACCCCCGTTTCCCCCGTGCAGTACACTCACCTGCAGCACACCTTCCAGTTCGTCGGGCCCCAGTACAGTGGATCGTACACCGGATTCATCCCCTCACAGCTGATTTCCCCAACAGCCAATTCTGCGACCGGCGCCGTGGCGGCGGCCACAGCCGTTGCAACCACTCCATCCCAGCGCTCCCAGCTGGAGGCTTATTCCACTTTGCTGGCCAGCATGAGCGGCTTAAGCCAGCAGGGGCACAAAGTTGAGCCACACCTGGTCAGGACGCCTGGACTGATCGCTGCTGGGTCTCCTCCACCCACCCAGCAGAACCAGTACGTCCACATTTCCAGCTCTTCCCAGAGCACTGTCAGAAATGTCTCTCCTCCAACCATCCCAGTCCCCCTGCACCCACATCAGACAGTGATCCCGCACACCCTCACCCTTGGCCCTTCCTCCCAAGTGGTGGTGCAGTACACTGACTCGGGGGGCCACTTTGTCACCAGGGATCCCCCCAAGAAACCCGAGAGCAGCCGGCTGCAGGCGATGCAGGCCAAGGAGGTACTGAATGGCGAGATAGAGAAGAGCCGGAGGTACGGCATTTCGCCTTCTGCTGACATGGGTCTAGTCAAAGCAGGCAATAAACCAGCTCCCCATCACTATGAAACCAGGCACGTGGTGGTCCACTCGAGCCCCGCCGAGTACGGCGTGCGGGATTCCTCAGGTGTCCGAGCCTCTGTCATGGTGGTCCCCAACAGCAGCACGCCCACGGCAGACATGGAGGTGCAGCAGGCCGCCAACCGTGAGACCTCTCCTTCAGCCCTCAATGACAAGGGAAGTTTGCACTTAGGAAAGCCAACCCACCGGTCCTATGCCTTGTCTCCGCAGCAGGCTCTGGGCCACGAGGGGGTGAAGGCGGTGGCCACGCTGTCCCCTCACACCGTCATTCAGACCACCCACAGCGCCTCTGAGCAACTCCCTGTGGGGCTGCCAGCGACAGCTTTCTACACCGGGACCCAGCCGCCGGTGATCGGCTACCTGAGCGGCCAGCAGCAAGCCATCGGCTACCCCGGCAGCCTGCCGCAGCACCTGGTGATCCCGGGCACCCAGTCCCTGCTGATACCGGTCGGCAGCGCGGACGTCGAGCCGTCGGGAGTCACGCCTGCGATCGTCACGTCGTCTCCTCAGTTTGCAGCAGTGCCTCACACGTTCGTCACCACCGCCGTCCCCAAGAGCGAGAACTTCAGTGCAGAGCCCCTCACCACCCAGCCTGCCTACCAGGCCACCATGGTGCAGGCGCAGATCCACCTGCCCGTGGTGCAGTCCATTGCCTCCCCTGCCGCCGCGCCCCCCACGCTGCCCCCTTACTTCATGAAGGGGTCGATCATCCAGCTGGCCAACGGGGAGCTGAAGAAAGTAGAGGACTTGAAAACAGAAGACTTCATACAGAGCGCGGAAATTAGCAACGACCTGAAAATAGACTCCAGCACTGTGGAGAGGATCGAAGACAGCCATAGCCCGGGCATCGCCGTCATACAGTTTGCGGTGGGGGAGCATCGAGCGCAGGTAATGGCAACGTGTGATGGGCTGGGGGGTTGGACTGGGATGCATGCTCTGGCCCCCCAGGCCACATCACAGCTCACTTGCTTTGGAACCACTTGGGCTTGGTTCTTCATCCATCTGTGATTCAAACTGTAGACCAAAAATCATCCCCCTCAGTGTGCAGGGGGGAGCCATCAGGTCACACTGGTGATAAATGTAGGCTCTTGGATATCAAATGGGTCTCTTTTATAGCTGGAGAACTCACAGGAAGACTTATGTGATTTTCGTGGGTTTTTATTAAAATACCAGATAATGTAAGGAGTACGAAAGGTTACATTTTTCATCTTGATAGGTGATTTTTACCATTCACACCAGAAAGGTCATGATAGAATCAGATCAAAACCTACCCTAAGCAGATAGGTAGGGCACAAGGCAGTGAATTTCTATGGCTTAAAAACCTGGAGCTGCCTGGGAATGGTTCTCATGCGCGTAAGTTACTGAAATGCAATACAGACTTTTACTGAGGCTTTACTTGAAGGTGGTTTTAGCATTGCATGGCTCATGTAAACTCTGTGGTCAAGTGCAATTTGGAAGGAAAAACCATCTAAGTGTCAGGGCAGGCTGTGCTTCTGACCTTTGTTTCTCTGTTTGCAAAGCAGGAAGAAAACCTGTAACTTTCCAGAGGTGTTTTTAGGTTGAGAACGAGTGAATACTAATTTGAAAGAGTTAGCCTGATGCTGTCATTTTCTGAGCAATTTAGATTCTGTTGGTTGGTGCTGAAAAGTTCAGAGGTACTGTGTAGCATTTGGCTTCCTGGAGGTACTCAGTTTAGATAATCCTGTTGCAAATCTTTTTGTTTTGGTGTGAGTGCTGTGAACTCCACCATCTGCACCTCTGATGCTGCAGCCTCAGCGCTGGAGAAGCAGAATGAGAGAGAAGGAGAATGGACACAGGCAGTAACACACCTCAGGCTGATGGTTTAGAGGAGAAAAGCAAACAGTGATGGTACCGAGGAGCAGATCACACAGAAAACTTCTTACAGTCTCAGCAGCCTGTGGTCTGTCCTTCCCCAAGTGTACATACATGGTGAATCACTACATGTGGCGTACACACTACATGTGTTCTTCTCAAGTCAAACAGGCACATTCCCTGTGTGGGTTTGTTCATGTATGTGTCTGCATCTGCACAGCTGATTGAAGTCGAGCCTCTCGTGCTTCCAGTGTAGAGACTCGATTTTTTTCCCCACTGCTTAACTGTATTTTGGCGCATCTCAGGCATCACGGTTAGAGGAACTGTCCTTGGATCAGGACCAGTTACTATAATTTGCCATGGTGCCTTGAATAATGAGATTTCAAAACTTGCAATCTCCACTCTGCAATTTTTATCTTGCTCACATTTCTCTGCCTGAAGCCAGGCCATCGGTGTATGCACAGAAGAAGAGGTACAAATGAGCAGGTAGCGTTTGTGTCATGTCTCGGTCACAGCCCTGTCGAGGCAGGCAATGGACTGCAGTCCTGGGAAGAGCTGCTCTTTTGCAGGGGGTGGAGTGCCATCCTCTGGCAGAAAGGGAGCGAGTTCCGAGGCTGTGCAAATCCAGGGCCTGGCACACGGGTGTCACCCAGCAAAGTGTCACCTTACAGAGAAGCCTATCGGGAGCAGGCTGACATCATCGCAGCCAAAATACTCCCCAGCTGTGTTTCCCACCGGGGATGCTTCCAGAATGGAGGGCGAGTCACATAGAGATATGATTAGAAACAGGGGTTTAATTTAGGTTTCCTGCAGATTCCAAGACTTGGGTCTCTTCCCTGATCAGCTGTGTCCCTGCATAGCAGGGACCACCTCAGGTTTTCCTTTGCCTTGGGGAGGGGAGAGAGAAAAGGAGAGAGAGTGAGAGAGAATGAGAGAGAGAAAGAGAGAGTCCATTTCTACATACTTGAAGTCTCTGTGACCTCACCCTTAGCCTGCCATGGTGCTCTGGAAGTATTCAGCCTTATTTGCAGGTGTGCAGCAGTCTCTTAGATAATGCAGCACACTCCTTAGAAAATTGCCTGTGTGAAGAGGCTTAGTCTTCTCTCTGAAAGAGCAGTACTTGGTCGAGCTGCTCTGAGTACCGGCACTGTGGTGCTGCCGCGCTGAAATAGAGCTCTTGACTCTGGAGTGCAGGGGGATAGAGCTGTGTGTGTAGTGCAGCTCCACAAAGTATTTCATTACAATTGAATTTCACTTGCATACGTGCTTCTGCAAGGAGGGAGCTTTTTGAGTGTATTACCAAGGGAGTGTTACTTGTAAAGAGTAAGTGCCATACAAAAATAGGGTTGTTATCATTAGCTTTGGCTCACTTACTTACTCCTCCCAGGGATCTCTGGGAAGTCATTATAATATTGATGAATCTGTATTTTCAGGCTCTGTGCAAACATTAGCTAATTTTCTCACCAGTTGAGGGACAGAGGTAGGAGGTTATTTTCAGCTGAGCATATACCACTGTAATGTAAACAGGGAGGCACCAGGCAGCTACCCTTGTCTTGTGTCACTGCAAGCCCACAGCTGGCCCTCCCCAGCACAGCACTTAGGCAGAAAGGGATCATCTTCCCTCCTTTTCCAGTCCTTCAGTCACCTGGAAAATCCATCCATCTTCCAGGTATGGAAACCTAGAGGAAAATCAATGCACCTGAAGGCCTTAATAACTGAAATAACTGAACTAACTGTCTTTACCCCTGGAGGGATGCTAGGTTTCCATTTCACAGCACCCCGGCTCTGAATTAACAAGTCAAGTATCAACTGGGCCAGAATCCAAAGTCCAGCTGCTACTCCTCTGCATTCAAGGTGCCTAGAAGACAAGACCAGTGGATCTGCATGTTTTTGGAATTCCTCATATTATTTTTGTAATAAGAATTTAATCATTATTACCTGTCCATCCTTTTGCTGCCAGGAGAACACAGAAGCCAGTAATTCACCTCCCTTGATGTTAAGGTCAAAGCACAGAGGCTATGTAAGTTCTCTGAAATGCTACACTTCAGTTCCTGATAATTTCTTAAGTATAGATTAAATGGAAAAGATAAGCATACGGTTCTTAATTTTCCTTTTTCAAAAAAAAAACCCCACAACACAACCAAACTGGAATCATAACCACTAGAGATGGGAAAGTCCCATTAGAGCATGTAGTTATTAGCCCAAACTAGTTTAGTTTAGTGCTAATAGTTTTGATCTAAAATATGATTTTAGACCGTCATCTAGTTCAGTTTCCCCTTACATCTTTCAATGCACACACAAATGGTTACTTTTTCTTTGAGCTCCCCTTTCATTATCCTTGTCACGGTAACAGACACAGAAAGAGATGTTGACTCATTTCACTGCTGCACATGGAGATCTCTCCCAGCCTTCCCCTCATGTGATCTCTGTGTCCCCTGGTCACAGGACAGTAAGTCCTTTTGTCTCCAAGTGATTGGTGGCTGTGGTCTGTCCTCACATTACTGAGTTCTGGGAGTGCAGCAGATGACACAGCTCATGTGATAAAGGCGGCAGCCCGTGGTCTGCTGGACGAGAGGCGGCTTCTCTTGAGAAATTATGGCATTGCGTGACTGCAGAGAGCAGCAGCCCCTGACCTTCCAGACCTGCCTGCCTTTGCTATAGTGAGTGGATTGAATTGGGGTAGATGCAGCCCTGGAGGGGTGCCCAGTCAGACCATGTTCTGGAGTGTGGTTCCGTGGCACGAGGTGCTGCCTACAGCCCCAGAAATCTCTTACAGGAAATCCACTCTTGCGAAGGCATCGGAGTGCAGGGGGAAGATAGAAGTCCTGAAGTTTCTGAATAGGGGAGGTTGTGTGGGAGCATGGCACTGCAGAGGCTTCTCTCTGTGAGAAGGAGAGCTTCTATTCTGTGAATCCACCCAGTTGTTTTTTGGGCCCGAGGAGCCTTTCAGCACCCAAAGCAAGACCTTCAGTGGAGAGCTCTGCTGCTTAGTTGCACATTGTTTCCAGAACCGCTTCTTTCTCTTTGTTTCCAACCTGCCACTCCTAGTTTCATCACATTTTAATAGCATTATGGAGAAAAACACTTAATTGGAAAATGTATGTTTGCGTTTATTAAAATATTGTTCACATGAACCACTTTCATTAGGCATCTTTTGCTTTTGTGCTAGTTATTTTGGTTGTAGCAGCAAGGCCCAAGACTAAAGTTGTGTTTCTAAGTGATAGGAAGGGTGTTTCCTGGCCATCAGATCTTCCAGCCCATAGTATCTGTATTCCAGCTCCAGCTGGGATTTCTTAAGCTGTCTTAAGCCTGTCTTGCCTACTGAGTTTGGCTGAGAAATAAAAATTACAAAGGGTTATAGAAAGTTTCAGTTTTCAGTGTCTGCACTGAAGAGTTTCGGCTGCTTTCACTAGTCAGTGTTAACAAATAGAAATATAAATGTAGCTTGCAATAGAGCCTCAGTATGCTTTGAGAGGAACCAACATTCAGTTTGTTTCTTACTTTATCCTCTTACTAGTAGGTAGAAAAGTTCCAAATTCCCTTCTCTCTTATAATAGTTGTGGCAAAATACTGGGGGGTCAGGGGGAAGCTTGTAAAATAAGGGGGTTTGTGTTCTAATGCAGTGGTCAGAAAAAAATTTGTGGGGGTGTTTTTACTGAAATTTCACACTTCAAAGGTCTTAAACTTGTTTTTAGAGGATGGTTGCCTCAAATCCCTCCTTAGCTGAATCTGGAAGCAGACAGCTAAAACAGGGCTTGATAATCCATAAGGGAACCCTTTTCAAATCAAAAGTGGTATATGCACAGTGTGACCAGATTGTGGGGATTCTAGCATTCCACCATCTTTGGTGTTATTCATGATCACCACCACCAATTCTGACATGTGTTTCAGTGATCAACCCTTCAGGCAATATTGTTGTGGATATTACATTAAAAAAAAAAAAGAAAAGCATAATGTGTGGTGGAAGTGTGTTGACATCAAGAGGAGCTTGTGTGTTGGTGAGGATGATGCACACAAGCAAGTATGATTCCCACAGCTTTTGACAAGGATGGAAAAGTAGAAAAGGAAAGAAAAAAAATGCAGCAGACAAGCAGGAAGAAAGAGGTGAGAAAAAGCAATATAAAGGAGAAAGCTGTGTCCACCAGATGATCCATGCCTGGAGACAGCCTACAGTTCTTGTGCAGACAGCAGCTTCCATGTAAGTCCATGGGAGATGCTGGATACTCATTACTTCTCCTGATTAGACTCCAGTTAAACTGGGATGCGTGTGTATGGAATAGGATCCCAAGCTCTGGGCAAATATTTCTGCAAATCCTCGTGCTGGAGTATTTCTATCCAGTGACATGAAGGGATGGGGCTTTCATAGTTACCTCACCCCACTTTCTCCATAGTTCAGGGATTAAACCAGGGCCCAAGTCAGGTCCCTTTCCACTATTGCATTGTGTGTATTTTGACTGTTGGCAAATAGTTCTGGTTGGAAAAGGTTTAGCATGACAAAAATTGATGTAGTATCTTAGACCTCTAAACTGCTCCTCCTGAAATCCCTTGTACAGTGGCTTACTGTGTTGGGCAGGTGGAGTGGCAGGATAATGGATGCAGTGTTATCCACTTGCCTAGCTGCAGAAGTGCATAGCATCTATTTATAGACTCAATTAGGTTTTTTCCAACACAATCAACACTTCCATAAACAGCAGTTGGCTGCTAGTGTATAGTATGCACGTAGTCAGAGGCACCGTCAACATCCAGTGGGAATCACTAGTTTCCTGGTTCTGGAGCATCTATCTCTGAGCTGTCAGACATTCCTGAGCAAGTCGTCTTGCCCAAAAGGGCTGTGGAGCTGGTGGGGTGTGAGGGGCACTACCAGGGGCCTTGCTTGCAGGGAGGGCAGCTGTGGGAGTGGCATTGCTAGCATGGAAGGGGCAAGGCTGCTGGGGGCAGTGCTTCCACAGAATCCAGCCTCTTCTGTGAGACAGACCGGGCAACGTCATCCCAAGGTTCGCACTTTATGAACAGATGTGGTGGAACACTGGAGTGCAGTGTGCATCTCAAACTGCTTCTGTGTCAAAATGCATTTTTAATGGTGCAAAGCCATGCTGGGTGTGACAGTGTTACTCATTCCCAGAGGTGAGAGTTGGTTTCACAAGCCTTCTGTGATGTTCCTTTTGAGTGAGCCTGTGGTCCTGAAGAGGAAAGAATCTCCAGGCTGATATAGTCTATGCCTGCTGAATGGCTCAGAAATGAGGTGAGCACATGTATTCAGATGATTTCCTAGCCTTATTTTACCCCTACCAAATAAGGGTTACACATCAGTGGGATTGTGCTCTCATGCCTGAGAGGAGCTCCAGAGGACATGAGGACCGTGGGAGCAGAGCAGTGGGTATCTGTCTTCAGCACAAGCCAGCCTCTTATAGTTGCAGACCTCACTGGTGTGACAGGCAGCAGTTAAAAACACGTGCCAAGTTTTAAAGAAGTATTAGTCAGAATTTCCTGCTCTCTTTGTAGTGTGCTTGAGAGGGGGGGTGTCAGCCCCATGGGCTGAGAATCACATGAGTCCACATCAAGTGTTTGAGCCTGCAGTGAGTGCTGGACTGCTACCACGTGCAAAGATAAGCGGGTATTTTATCATGTTTTTATCAGGTGTTTTTTATCAAGGCCCAGCATTTGCAAGGTCAAGGAGCAGGGGGCACCTGCTGTTGGTCTTTTCTGGCCATGGCAGCTCCCCATAAGATGGTTAGGTAAGATTCCTAACCAGATGTATTTTTAAAGTGGGGTGAAGCAGAGGGAAATGGGATATGGTACAGAAAAGGAGATGCAGGGCAGGAACCGCAGGGGGAGGAGGGATGACCACCTCCCTGAGGAAGTGCAGGAGGTAAACTCTGCAGCAGAGTGGAAGACCAGGTGTGAGAATGGAAGAAATTGGACTGGTAACAGACTGCTGGGGGAAGGCAGGCTCTCACTTGCTGCTCTTAATGGTTACAACTTTGTATGTGCTCGTGGCCTTCCCCTGGCAATCAGAGTACCTTCACCCTTTCAAACTGCTCAGTGAGTGCTTGTTCAGACAGAGGTCAGGATGACATTCCCGTGATCATTTAGGAAATCGTGTGTCAGAACTGAGAGCTTCTCTTGAGCCATCCTCTGGGATTTGAATTACAGGTTCTAGGTACCACAAGGGGATGGTAGGAAACAGTTGGCCAGACACTGAAGTTGTTTTAACTCTTACGCCTGTCTGAGTGGCTGGATAAAGGCAAAGCTTGATTCCTGCTAAAGTTTGTGCTATGAAATACTGAGCTTAGAGAAAGTATTAAGAGCTGGGTGACAAGGGCTGGCGTGAAGTCTGGTGAGCAATATTCTGATTTTGCAGAAACGGAACATCGCCTTTGCAATTCCAGCTTTATCCCTCTCCCCTGTGGCAAGCACTGCACATATGTGAGGGCTCATGGAGTGATCTCATGCTCTCCCCTCTCTCTCCCTCTGTCTCCCTGTGTTGTCCCGTCTCTGTCTGCAGGTCAGCGTGGAAGTCTTGGTAGAATACCCTTTTTTTGTATTTGGACAAGGCTGGTCATCCTGCTGCCCTGAAAGAACCAACCAGCTCTTTGATTTGCCATGCTCCAAACTCTCGGTGGGAGACGTCTGCATATCGCTCACACTCAAGAACCTGAAGAACGGCTCTATTAAAAAGGGCCAGCCCATGGACTCAGCTAGTATCTTGCTGAAGCATTCAAAGAATGACAGTCTAGCTGGAAGTAGACACAGGTATGCGGAGCAGGAAAACGGGATTAATCAGGGAAGCGCACAGATGTTAGCTGAGAACGGTGAACTGAAGTTTCCGGACAAAATAGGATTGCCTGCAGCACCTTTGCTCACCAAAACAGAACCCAGCAAGCCCCCAGCAACAAGGAAGAGGAGGTGGTCAGCCCCCGAAACACGAAAACTAGAGAAATCAGAAGAGGAGCCTCCTTTGACTCTTCCCAAGCCTTCTTTTATTCCTCAGGAGGTTAAGATTTGCATTGAAGGTCGATCCAACGTAGGAAAGTAAAAGTTGTTTGGGGAAAGGAAATTAGGCTATCCCTTGTCATTTTTATCCAGATTACTGTACTGTAGACTAAATAACCCAGTATTTACATGTTATCATCTTATTTTAGGTTTATGTTATAACCTTGTTGTTATAGTTGCAGCTGGTATTATGCAGGAGACTGGTGCATATGTTTTTCCACAAGTGTTTGTCAGTGACTAGGTTTATCGAGAGCTACAGAAGGGGCAGTATCTGCTTCACACACCGTTAGTGGAAATGAATGTGTTGTCATGGCTCCTGTTTTCTAACACCTCGTGTAGGACAGGGTCCAGCTGTGATTTTGTTTTCTTTTCGTCGCTGTTTTTTTTTTTTTTTTTGTGTGTTTGTTTTGTTGTTCTGGTTCCTGTTCTAGTTTTTTGGGGGGAGGTGAGGAGAAGGGAACTGTAGCAGAGGTGTGTGTCAAACACGGGGTGCGTGTGCGTGTGTGTGTGGGTGTGGGTGCGTGCCAGCCCCCAGGGCGGGACGGCCGCTCTCTGGCAGGTTGGTGATGAGGTTTCCTCACCCCAGCTGGATGCTGAGGACACAACCCTTGGGTGTGTTACTGAAAAGGATCAGACAGTCTCTGATATTTTCAACAAGCCAACTTTTACTCAAGGCTCTGCTATACATATATATATATATATATATATATATATTTGTGTGTGTGTATATGTATATATATATTTTTCCCCCATGGGGTCTGACTGCACTGATTTTTATTCCTAAAGCAAACTGCCACACCACATTTCCTTTCTGCTTGCTAGTGCAGTTCCATTGCCCAGAGTCAGCGACGGCGAGGCTGTACGGACCCTCGCGCCGGTCGCCCTGCAGGGTTTCCCTTGAGGGCGGGGGGTGGGTGTGTGCGTGTGACGTGGGTGTGCGTGGGTGTGCGAGGAGGCCTCTGGCTCTGTGGTGTGCCTGGCTCAGGCTCACTCCTGTTTCTGTGCAGTGTTAGACAAATCGACCGGGTTATGCCATTGACATTTGCTTCCACAAGGTAGACGCAGACTGCCCCTTTGAGATCACAGGCATCCATCGTTTGCAGTTAGGTTGCAAATCTTTGTCTTTAACTCTAGTACTGGTTTTAGTTAATGGTTATGGACAACTGGTGCCACTTTTTTCAAATTGCAGTGTGTGACACAGGAATCTGCTGTTGAAGATGAACCTAGAATGTCTTTAAGCACTTAAAATGCTGTTCACACTTTATTGCTGAGCATCCTGGTCTAATACTCAGTACGTACTGTATATCACTTTAATCTGCTCAGAAAGCAACAACAAACAAACAAACAAATCTCTTCAACACTGTAACTACATGCAACTATGTAAAGTTTTCTCACAGGCAAGATGCTGAAAGTTTTAATGTGGTTTCAAAGGGATGAATGTGAATTATTGAACTAGTATGTGACAGTCATTGTCCACAAAGGACTACTTAATAGGAGGCACTTTTTAAACTTTAATGCTTGAGAAAGAGTTAAAGGCATATGCGAGCTGACATAATAAAAAAAAAAATAAGAGAAAGGAAAAAGGAAAGAGGAAAAATCATTGTCCAGTGTTCTTGAAAAAGATGGACTTTAAAGAATCTTGCAATTTGCACATCTTGAGTTTATCATTTGTGTGGTATTCCTGCAGTTTTTACCTAATAATGTTGTGGGGTGGGGGGGGTCTGAAAGAGCATAAACAAATGTAGCAATTACTCACTAACCTGCCTACGCTCTAGGCCATTTCATAGGGTTACGTTCCTTTCAGAGTTCATTTTCGGTCTTTCTACCTTATCGGCCACACAGAACCAGGTCCTACCAGGACAACTCTGAGAATTTTTCTTCAGACTTGCTGAGAGAGTTTTCCAGAAAAAAAACCATTTCTATAAGTAAGCAAGGTGTTTGTTTGTTTTGATAACAAACCTATTGTTATTTTATTATTATTATTATTATTGTTATTATTATTTGTTATTTTAATTGCATCGTTTTCCATTGGAAAGGCGACATTTCAGGAGTTTGGTACAAACCAAGTAGGAGCGGGGGAATTCACACGTTCAGTCTTTTCTTTCCCCAGGTAGGGCCGGATCCTCTGAGGTGCTGTGCACCCAACCTCCTGCACGAGCCTCGGGGCGGTGCGAGTATGAAGTGTGTCGGGGCTGAGTGCTAAAGCCTGTCGCTGCTTCTTGGAAGATCCCAGTGGGATTTCAGTGGGATCGCACTTGGGCCCTCTGTGAGCAAGCGTTCGTGTCGTCATTTTTGGTTGGCGAGTTCACATCCTTCAGGTAGTTTTGAAGAAGCTGTACTCATAGGGAGAACAGGAAATCAAAGTCCGTCATTAGAAACACAGTAACCTAAAGTGAACAAATTTATTTAAAGTCTTGTTTTCCCTCTCCCCTGAAATACAGTGCTTTTCTTTGAGAGAAGAAATGTTAACCCCAAACCCCATCTTTGACTCTTGTTACTTGTTACTTGAAATTTAGCTCACACCAGACCTAATTGTTTTTATACCATATTCTGGGGTGCACCAAAAAGTTGAAATATGTTTAAAATAGCTTGAAACTTTTTTTGAATTTCCTTGAATTTTATTAACCTCTCGGCGGGCTACCAAATAGCTGAGTGGGTTTCTTCTCACAATCACACAGCTTAGTTAGTGCTTATTTGTTAATATTTCTGCTCAGAGAAGTTGCTTAATCTTCCATATACTCTGCTCAGGGCACTTGCAATTTATTGTTTCGTTTTGTTTCCTGGTTTTTTTTTAAGCTTTGATGGTAAAGGAATAGAAAGAATTACAGATTTTAGTTCACAGTCTTACCACTATTTCTGTATTTCACGTGTACTTAGAAAAAAAGAAATCTCAAGTAAAACGCATACACATTTGTGGTCAATAAGGAAGCAGGGGCTATTAAACTGACTGGATCTATTCAACTAACACTAAAAAAAATAATAAAAAAATACATTTGGAGCAATAGGAATGTATTAGTTCTGTGCTTGTATTTCAGACTGAGGAATTCTGAAATAACTGGTTCTTTCCAAACAATTGTCCCCTTCCATGCTTTAGCTTTTGTAGGATGTGCAATACTTTACGTGCCAACTTAGACTCAACTCACCTGTGCGGTGTTAGCTAGATCTCATACCCACTTCTGATTTCCCCTGGTTCTGTCTCTTTTGAATTCTTTCTTTCTACCTTTCTCCCTGCCCCGCCCACCATTAATAAGTCCCTCCCTGTCCTCCCCACTCCAAAAACCCACACCATATTAAGGGTAGAAGATCCCTTGCCCCGGGAAACACGAACCCTTTTTGTATTTGTTGTTTAAAGAGATCCAGGAAGACAAAAAAAAAGGCAAAAAAAGAGATGTATTCGTGTCTACATGGCATCCAGGCAGCGGGTGGCACTCAACCCTATGGCCGAGTGCCACCTTCCGCCTGGACACACGCACACAGCAGCTGGCTCCCACGGGGGCCAAGTCCTTTGCGAGGCGGGGCTTTGCCTTTCCCTCTGGCACTGAGCATCCCTTGCGGTGCAGCCCCAGGCCCGGGAGTGCCATCGGTCCCCAGGTGCAAAACACCACTCGCAAGCACGGGATGCTGAGGTGAAGCCGAGGGAGGAGGGTCTGCCTCTGCTCTGTGTGGCGGCCGCTTTGCAATAGTAACTAAGAGCAGTTTTCTTTTTGTCTGTTTGTTTGTTTCCTTTTGTAGCAGGCCTCTTTAGTTTACAACGAAATGCATACAATCACCAAGAAATTAGTCAGGGCAAAGAAAAATAAAACAAGAACCTCTTTATAGGGATTTCTAAAAAAAAAAAAAAATCTATTTGTCTGTCTATCTATCTATCTATCTATCTATCTATCTATCTATCTATCTATCTATCATCTATCTATCTATCTATATATCTCTATATATAAAGTGACTGTTCCTTATAGCGTCTAACTTAGGCATTGTTTCAGTTTGTCTGGGCCACATCGTGGGGAATTTGAGTTTGATGTCACTTACCTCGAGTCCTCTGGTCGAGACCCGAATCGGAGTCGCTGCTGACCTATTTTACCATTTTGTACCTTGCCCTTAGGCTTGCTTTCCCTCAAAGATGCAGACCTCGGGAGGAGGGGAGGGACACACGTTCCTTTTTTCATTCCTTTAATTCCTTTGTCCCACTGTCGCTTCGTTAAACCTGTCGTTCCTGTCATTTTCTCAGCATGGGGAAGTGACATCACTACTCTTGTTTCCCTTAAATCAAGGAACATTTAGAAACCTTTCACACCTTTTACTCAGGGATGGGGCTGGTGTATGTGTGGTACACTGATGTGACCAGAAGCAGCACTTTTACTGCTCCGGAGTAGGGATGTACAATGTTACAGACAAGTTTGGATTTCCTGCATCTCATGGTTTAAACTTTGTAGATCTCATTTAGATTGCAATACAAAAGCAGCAGGCTCAGCATGAACTGTAGCTGTTGGTTATCATGAAAATACACTCTCTGCAGAGATTTATATTACTTTAAAGTGTGTTGCCAAGTAGTAAAAAGGAAATGGTGAAATTCTGTTAATTCTTGCAATTGCTTAAAAAAAAAAAAAAAAAGAAAAAAATGCCTGTGTCAAGGAGAGTGAATTCTCAATCTTTTTAAACACTAATAGTGTTGTTTCAGAGTGGCTCTTGGTGCAATGCTCTGCGTGTCATGGGACCCAGTTCTGCAAACATTTATACATGTGCCCGTGGGAGGTCTGAGCTGGCCAGCAAAGGCTGCTCAGGGGCTTGCTGTAAAGCTCATGTATAAATCTTTGTGAAATTGAAGCGTGGTTCAATCAGGGCCAGATCCTGACCTTAATTGGGCAGCTGGAAAAATGTCGGGGTTGACCAGGGCAGAAGCCTTGGGCAGGTGGAGGGGATTTGGCCCATTGAAACACTTCTGCTGTCCCAGAAACTTGACAAATGGCAGAATGGGATATGCACTCGTACAGTTTCCATTTCTTCCCTCCCCATCATCACTGGTAGCAGCAGAGTCCACTGTGGGCTCTGGCCAGTGCTGATGTGAAAAGCAAGGGGAACATAGCACCAGAGTGGAGGCAGTAATTTCCTTTTCTCTGGTTTTTCCAATCTTCCCACTCTCCCAAATCCTGTAATACATAGCAAAATGAGAATTTGTTGATGCAGATATGCATATGTGCACACACACCCCCAGACAGAAGTGTCTGTTTGCACACAAAGAAGTTATGTGTGCATTTTTTTTATGTGTATGCCTACATGTCCACTTGATTCCCTGTCCTGAGGACAGCCTTGCTTTGTGCCCATAGGGAAATTCCAAACAACGTTGCACACCTCTACTCCAGAGTTCAATTTCTTTTACATAGACGACCTCGCTTCAGATGTGTTACCTTTACTGATAGGATCTTTTCTTGTAGCACTATACCTTGTGGGAATATTTTTTGATGTAAACCTAATTTGAGAAGCTTATTAAAAATAGAAACTTTTTTTGAAGCACTCACATTGAGGAGTACAGGTAATGTTTTAAAAAATTGCACAAAAGAAAAATGAATGTTGGAATGATTCATTCAGTGTTTGAAAAAGAGATGGCTCTGTTTGAACAGTGAGTTTCATACCTTGTTTGTAAAAAAAAAAAAGTTTTTAAATACAAAAGCAGAGAAAGGTTGAAAGTTACATGTTTTTTGTATATAGAAAATGTCATGTCTAGATGATCTGATTTGTATTGGCTCTGGCCAGGAAGAATTATTACTTAAAAGGCTCTTAAAGAACAACTGTGCTTAATTTTCTGTTCGTACTACATGGGTCCCATTTGTGGGGAATGGAGTCACACTGTTTATTCCTGTGCTGAAAATACACCTTGGAGCAGCAATTCCTGAGTGCAGCTACCAGGCACTTCAAAGGGTGGCTACTGTGCAAAACGAGTCTCAGTCTCCAGTTGTATTTTGGCTTTAAGTCTCTTCCGCCTGTGCTGAGGGAGCCCCTGGCAGCCCAGAGGGAGGCCTTGGCCATGCCCTGGGCAGGCAAGGCCTGGCTGGCTCGACTCTGGGGACCTTGCTGGTGCTGGCAGCCCTTGGGTTGAGAGCTGCTGCCAGCTGAGCACAACCTGCGTAGTTTCCACCTGAGGCCTTTTGGTCCCATTTTTTTCTCTCTGGGGATGCTGCTCCACATTTTTTCAGCACTTCCTGGTCCAGATGAAATCCAAAGAGTACAACCCTGAGCTAGAAGTGCTTGTAACAAGGTATCCTTGCCCAGCACTAGCAGCAGAATGGTACCCGAGGCGACCCGGCCTTCCAGCCCCTGTCACTGTCCCTCTCCCCCACTGCTGCTGCCACAGCGCCAGGAGCAGCTGGTCACACGGTTCCAGTGACAGTCTTGACCAATGGCAAGACTGATGGTTTTCAGAAGCCAAAAGGAGAGGATCCTGAAGCAGTTTCTGAAGAGAGGATTCTTTCCCTGTCCAAAGATTGAGCTGGGCAGCTGGGAGCTGGTGGCAGAGTGGAGAGAGCAAAGTTTCAAGCTGCTCCCATCCCCCTCCCCGGAGGTGACTCAACCTTTGGCTCCTGCAGGCACAGGGGGTGGGAATGCTCACCCTGTGCAAGTGACCCCCGGGTGCTCAGAAACCAGCCCCAGTTGTGTTACGGTGAAGTGCATTCAGCCAACAGGTAGTATTTATACAATAATCGTCTCTAAGGTTTCCATAGATTTTTTCTTGTTGTTAGCTGAAAGGACGCAAGTCTTCCACTGAGGATTTTACGGAGGCTTCATCCAAGGTTGTTTCTTTTTTGTTAGTTTCTATTTTGAGCAGTTAAAGCTCCTGTGCCCTTTCCCTCGACCACACAGTAGGTGTGCATTGGAAGTGTTGTTTGCAGCGAGTGGAGTCACTTGTTGAAGCTGTCCTTGCTGTACTACAAGATTGATGATGAGCAGAAACTTCAGGGCCCAGATCCTCAGCCAGGGCAGAGCCAGGGTGGGACCACTGGCTCTGCCAGCATTGCGGGTCTGCCCCTTCACACCTGCTGGCGAGGGGATTCCACCCTGGCATTTGCTTTAAAGTCCAGGGCCCAGGACTCTCCTGTTGAACAAGCTCTGCAGAATTCTTGTTCCAGTCCACTGGGTTTGGATCTGGGCAGCTGAGGGCAAAAACAGGTCAGGGGTGGCTGCAGGTGGCTTGGACGGCCAGGCGCTTTGCGAAGTTACTAATCTGGTAAGGCATAGATGCAACTCTTCACGACAGTCAGCTAATGTTGAAACTCACTAATGTATGTATTTGCTCCTTTTTTTTTTTTTTTTAAATAATGTATTAACTTGTTGAACACTGTTCTTTTCGCAGTGTTACAAAAGTGGGGGTGGGGGAATTTCCCAACCTTTTTCAGTTTGGGTGAGCTACTGAAATCCATTTTGTACTAGCTATGTCACCGCTCCCGGCAGCAGCTGGCAGTGGCGCTTGGCCGAGCCGGGGTCAGGTCCAGCCATTCGACATCAGTAGTTTTTAAAGTATTTTTTTTTTTTAATTGTCTAGTATTACTGAGGGTTGTTGCAAATCACACTTCCAGTGTAGTTCCTAGTGTAGGCCCAGTAAAAGGGATATCACAGCTTTGTGTTGGGGAGAAATTGAGCTGACATGGCCAGTACAAAGGAGAAAATAGGGAGGGAATAACGTTTTGCACCTTATTGAAAAGAGGAGAAGATTTTAAGTGCATACAGACATAGTTAAGAGCTTTTATTGTGACAGGAGAACTTTTTTCCATATGCGTGCATACTCTCTGTAATTCCAGTGTAAAATATTGTACTTGCACTAGCTTTTTTAAAACAAATATTAAAAAAAATGGAAGAATTCATATTCTATTTTCTAATGGTGGTGTGTCTATTTGTAGGATACACTCGCGTCTGTTTATTGAATTTTATGGTCCCTTTCTTTGATGGTGCTTGCAGGTTTTCTAGGTAGAAATTATTTCATTATTATAATAAAACAATGTTTGATTCAAAATTTGAACAAAATTGTTTTAAAGAAATTGTCTGTATACCAGTACAAGTTTATTGTTTCAGTATACTCGTACTAATAAAATAACAGTGCCAATTGCAAACGCGTGTTTTGTCTTTTATGACTGAAGGGGAGAGAGCTTTCCTAGGGACATAATTTGCCCAGTTTAATTCCCTGCCCCATCCTCCCCCAGCCCTGCCCTGGCAATGCATTTGAGAGCACTGGTTTTTATTTGCAACGATGCCCAAAGGCGCCTGTACCCTCCCACCCATGGCCATAAAATGCTCTGCAGCCCGTCAGGGTGAAGCTCTTTATTGCATAACAAAAACTTGGGAGCAGTTGGGATGATTGAGCCGCGCACACGGAGATGCCACAGCAGAGGGAAGGGGGGCAGCGCTTTCATCACCATCTCAGCAGGGCTGAGCAGGGCAGCAAAACACTGAAAGCCCATCAGCTTTTTGGCCAATGACACAGAAGCGCTTCACAGTTATCACAGGCAATGCCAGGGAATTCTGGACTCCAAACTGTTGGTTTATGTATGAAAACTTTAGCCAGCAAACACTGGGTCAAAAAAATGTTGGGACGGGCTCACTTAAGCATCTGGGTGACCACAAATGAAGCTAAGGCTGCAGGGGGTGGTCTGTCCTGAGTGCAGAGCTGTGCCAGCATCTACTCAAGACATGCTTTAATCCCACTGCCCCTGGCAGCTCCCAGCCTGCAGGGAGGGAAGGGCTGGCCCTCTCCCACCTGCTGGCCTTGGCTGCTGCAGAAGAAAAACTCCTGTTCTTGGGCTTTGGCTTTTTTTCCCCCACTCTCTTCTACATAAGGCCAAATCTGGCACTGGTTGCAAAAGCCCTCCTGGCTCCAATAGAGAAGTTTTGGTGTAAAACTGGTATTAGCAAATAAACAGCCCCATCCCCTGGTGGGGGATGTGAGATGGTGATGGATAGACACTGTACATACAGCAGCAGAAAGCTGCAGCAACAAGTCTGTCACAAGAGTGGAGTTCAACAGGTAGAAAGTAGGGAGTGCTTGGTTCAGAAGAGCTTCAAACTCTCATCATGTCCTTGACTGAAAGCACCTGTCCCAACACACTGGGGCTTGGCCAACAGCTGCCATGTTTCTTCCTTATCCCCATCCTTTCTACCCCTGCTGCTGACTAGCTGAAAGAAAAGACAGGCACATTTTATATGGGAAAAGCTCCCCCAAAGGCAAACAGAGGCTTCTTCGGGTCCTGCTTACAACTCTCTGTATTTACAGGGTGTCCTCATCCTACGTTTAACCCTACCATGCCCTAAGGGAGAAGAAAGCTGCACCAAAGCACAGCTGAAGCCCCTGCCCTATGGCCAATGGGGGCTGGCTGTTCCAATGAGCAGATGGGAATGGGTTTCTCCCAGAGAATGGAGACCTTCGTGGCTTGTTTTGCATCTGTCAGGATGCTGGCTCCAGGCCCGCCCCTTTAGCAACTGCTCACACCCACAAGGAAGCATCCATGTGCACAGTGCACTCCTCACAGCCACCACACAGTCACTGGGGAGTGAGCAAGGCCACTCCTGTGCTGAGCCCTTCCCTCCCAAGGAGAGTTCTGGTAACCAGGCTCTGTGGGCAGAAGCCCACCCTGCAAAATGTGCTGCAGCAAGGCAACTCCAGAGCAGCACTGGGAGCGCCAGGGGTGTTAGAGGTGCCCTTATGTTTCACAAAGCAACAGGCAGACATGCTCAGCAGGGATTGCTTAATGACATAATGCTGCCCTTTTTAGCATCCCCACTTGTAGGTCTTTGGTATTTTAAACTGCACCCCTGTGGAGCCAGTGGGAACCTCAACACTGCTCTTGGGAGCTCAACAATTGCCTGGCTGGGGGAAGCAGGCATGGCCCTGGCCTACAGTACAGGCTGTCACAATCATAGCATTCCTCTGGACAGGATGGGGTTGGGGTGTAGGGTTAAGAAGACCTGGTTATGCAGAATGACTCGACATTAAGCATTATTAAGCACTTACAAACTTCATTTCCCACAAAAGGACACCAAAGAACCCAGTTAGATGTGCAGGTGAGGTAGATCTACAAATGGCACATGGCATTTGTCAGTGGTTGTGGTCTTGACTTGGACCATCCTGCCAGACATTGTGTGTTCCTAGCTCCCTCTGCCTTCAGTTCCTTGTGGGAGTGGCAGCAGGTCTGAGCAGGGTACAGGACCTGGAGCTAAGTGAAGATCAGGGCAACAACTGCAGCACAGGAATAGGTGTTAAAGGGGGAATCAAGTGCTTTTTTTTTTTTGGTATTTTCCAGCCTGCCTCAGAGCTGCACATGTACAGTGTCAATGGTGAGCCCTGACATAGCTAAGGGTTATTCCTGAACAAAATTCACATATAACTGGGTGAGATGCAGGCATGCCACCACTTCAGCCTTTCTGCATCTCATTTCTCTCTCCTGCTCACTTTTGGAGAGGAGAAAATGAAAGAAAACATGCTGCTTATCAAAACAATGGTAAGACCTGCTATTCAGAAAACCAAATACCTAGCATCAAAACTTTATCAGTCACCATTCATGGCATCAATGTCATTCACAGCCTGAAGAATTCCAGGGACAGCTTAAGAATAGCCTGTCCCTCTCCTCTTAGTCACTGATCAGAGGTATGTGCAGGAGGGGAAGGAAAGGAGGTGGAAGAGTGGCCCCATTTGCCACATTTGTAGAGAGCAGCCTCCCCTTGCCCCCAGAATCTGCCCTTTGGAAAAGAAACTGTTCTGAGGCCATCATGAAGCTGCTTGGTTTGGTGTGCGCATGATCTTCTAAAAAAATGTTTACAAATATATATTTTTTCTCTTATATGCATATGTGTTTCTTAAATTCCACTTAGAAATGTAGCTAAAAAAAAGTAGAAAAGCGCTAGTGAGAGTGGGCATGAGACCAGCAGAGTGCTGCACTTCCCACATGTGAAGGCACCAGTGTGGAGACACACCTGTGGTCAGGCCTGGGCCGTGGTGGTCCAACCCCACTCCTGACAGAGATGACCACTTGCTTCCCCTCTACACCACATAAATACAGTGCTGTCCCAGCTGTACTGATGCAGAGAGGTCACACTGCCCCTGCTCTGGGCCTAGTGCAGCTGAGAGCAGTAGGTGGCCCATGGCACCTTTCTGTGGTGGAGAAGCCTGGCATTCTCCTAACATGATGTTTCCAGGCTGGAGGGAACAGAGATCAGGGCCTGGATTCACAGGGCCTGCTTCTCTTCTGCATTCACATTCCTTTATGATATGTGGGCAAGACAAATGGTCCTTGCAGCCATCACAAGCATAACCTGTGCTCACATCAAGGCCCTCATCCTCTTCCAAAGCAGAGGAAGAGGTCATCCCACAATAAAGAAGTACATCTACATGTTGAATGGAAGACATTTAAAATACCAGGCAATTTAGAAGATACCCTTTTTCTAATGTGCACAACACACTTAAGAATCACCAGGGATCAGCTTGTGGCCTAGATTTGCTTCTCAGCATGGTCAATTGTACCAGTCCTTGTGATTGGCTTTTTGAGCAGTCTAGCGTATGAGTTTAATTCTAGAGTTTCTCTTTGCTATTCCTTTTCCTACAGATAATTTTTTTGCTTTTCAAAGGAAGCCTGCCTCTTTCCACAGATGTCTACAGGAGGGGAAAGTAAGACTCTGAAGTACTGAAGTAACATTAGCTGCATTATGATCTTAGCAGCAGTTTAAAGTAAGTGGCCAAGCATTATTAATTAATTGGTGCTCACTTTCACATCATTTATCATATCAAGCTACTGTGGTATTCATGTGGATGCAATGTGTATTTCCAAAGAAATTTTCATTGTGATTTATCAATTAATTATCAGGCCATTACACTTTATTGAGGTGTTACCCAGAGCCTCAAACATTCACTACTGCCTTTAGAGCAAATGCTTTAACTCCATCTCAGCCTGACAGTGTCTTGCAATCAACCAAGCTGTTCTGCCAAAAGCTCTCTCTTACTTTACATGATGTCAAGGACTGCAAAGGAGTGGCACCACATAACCAGAAGGCAATCTGATCCCTCTGGCCTCCTCCACCTGGCCACAGACAATGCACTGCACAGCATTTTTACATCTTTGCTAAGTGAATGTGAGCAGGCAAGGGAACAGGGAGGACTACAAAGAATCCTCCTCCTTTGTCAGGGTTACAGTGGCTGAGTTTCAATGTCTTAAAAACCTGTTTCCAGAGAGCAGGTAAAAGCAGGAACTCAGGTAATTCAATAACTGCACTTATGATAAAGCAGGCAAGCTCTGAAAAGTGATCACCTGAATGATCTCCTCAGATGGGGGCAGGGCGGCCAGCACAGTTTTGCTACATTCAGTGCCCGCTTCTCTGAAGGGGCAAGTCCATTGAATAGGGAGGTTTAAGTAAGAACAGCAACATCAGCCCTGTGAACTGAAAGTGACAGAGATCTGGCATTTTTAGCATCACATGTGACCAGCAGCCAGGCCTCATCTACCGCACACCTTGCACTTTGCAGTCTGGCAGCTGTGCCATAATATCCATTCTATAGCCAGAAAAAAGATTAAGAGAATTTGATTTTTTATTTCTCCATGCAATTCCTTGCATCTTTTTCTCTCCCAGCCTGCAATTTCTGAAAGGTGCACTACCAGAAAGTGGTGGTAGCTGACAGGTCAGTCTTAGAAAAGGGAATGTGTGAATGTGTGCAGGCGTTAACAGCCATGTCTGTACAAGCCAATTCCTTGTTAACTGAAGTTTCAGCAGCTATTTATCAGAGGGGGGGGAAAAACAAGTGAAGAAATTATTAAAAAATAAAATAGGCACAACAATAAAAGATGAGGCTATTGCATTTTAAATCAATGGCATTGTGTTAATAGCATGACCTTCCCCTTCCAAATCCCAGCCATAGCCAATGGCTATGACACTGCTGTTCTGAGAGAGAGAGGGAAGTTTGCCACTAACACAACATGGAGAAGAAAGCAAAGGAAAAGAGCAGCCCTTCCTGCTCTTCTCCCCCACCCCTCTCTCCAGCCCCACAGGCCTAGGCTAGGAGAAGACCTCGTTGTGCTGCTGGGTGACCCGGATAAATGTCGTTCTCTTGCTCAGTTCCTTGAGTTTAGCAGCTCCCACGTAGGTGCAGGTGGAGCGCAGCCCCCCAAGGATGTCCAGGATGGTGTGTTCCACATCCCCTTTGTATGGCACCTCCACTGTCTTGCCCTCCGAAGCCCTGGAGAAGAGATCAGTCACTGCATTCATCTGGATGCAAAACATGAGTGTGTATAATGAAGAATTGTGGAGCTTAACTCTGCAGGCTGCAGTTTACAAAAGTGTACCCAGCTTTACTGCTTGCTGCTTGGTGCTCTCAAGCACTGAAACGCCTCAGCTCCACTCACCACCAACAGTGAGAAGTAGAAGCAGACACATCTTGTAGATGCTCCAATATCCCATGAGTTTATTTACAGATCTGCCCCTTCCTCCCCTCTACCATCTGCCTACCAGCAAGTGGAACTCCCAGCTTTATTGAAAAGTAAATTTGACTGTGAGAGCTGCAAGCTTTAAAGAGTAAGGAATGGCCAGACTCAGAGAAATGTTTGAGCTGGTTCTCAGCAGGCACCACCCTGCACAGCTCTACAGAGGCTTCACAGCCTCTGGGCTGTGTCCCGCGTTACTGATCAGACACAGATGGAAGTGCTCTGGCTGTCTCCTACCAGTGATTCTCCAGAGCTCACAGAGAGAGAGCGGGAAACCTGTTACAGAAACCTGCTGCACAGCTGTCCCTTGAAGCGAAAAGGTGATCTAGCACAATTCAGTGCCAGGCAAAAAGGCCAGAAAAATACCAGTGCTGTGAATACTGTCAAGTGCTGGTGCATGCCAGCACAGACTGCACTGTTCCTGAAAAGTATGTCTGAAGCATTATATGATGGAAGAATCCAGGCAAATAACTTACACTTCTTCTCCAGCCTTCTCCAGCCCCATGTTCAGCAATCCCCTCTGTAGCAGAGACCCTTAATCAGCAGCTGATCCCACTACACTTTAGAGTAAGTTTGTTCTGCATGGCACACTGGCTCCTCTGGGAAGGCAAGCCTTGGAAAGGGAGGGTCTAAGACAGATGTGGAGGGAAGAGGAGATGCTTTCCTTCTGCCCTACAAAATGGAGGCAGAAATCATGGCAGCCGTCTGTCATTGTTCTAAATGTGGCTTTATTTGCTTCTTCCTTAAAAAAGTTTCCAGGGGATAGTATAAGAAAGGGCATGCCTATTTGTAGACTCCATTTGTGAATCATTAACAACAGCAACAGCTGCTTTGTGGAGGTACTTCAGTGTGAGCCTGGCTATATTTCATTCTGTTAGTTTAAATGCGAGGTCACAGCCCTGGGGAGACAATAAAGGCAAAGTGTTGGTATGCCATGTGAGAAAGGAGCCATGATTAATCTCCCTACATCTGATGACTAATTGACTCTTCCTTGAAACTCTTAAATAAACACTGCAGTGAGTGGCCAATGGAAGATGGATGTGCCACTGGCATCTCACAGACTACACAGGGCTTAGGGGTCTGTTGTATGGCCTGAGCTGCTGGGAGTTCCCAGGCTTTTATTTTCAGCTCCAGCGCCAGAAGAAAAAGGCTGGACCCATGAAATTACACTCATGCCACTGTTCCTGGCTTTTGGCTGTGTCCACCTCTTCCAGTCAAGGTTGGGAGGTTGAGCTCAGGCTCCAGGGAGCTTCCTGCGAGATTGTGAGAGACAGTGCATGTCTGGGATTTGCAGAAACCAGTGCAAATTCTACCACATCCTGCCACCTGAAGAGCTCTGCATGCTGTTCTGGGCAAGGAGTGCAGGATTTACTGCATTTGTGCATGGCCACCCATTCAGTTCATGCATAAGAGGTCAATTACTTGATGCACGAACACACCATTAATTCAAATGTAAATTCCCTGTTAATTTGTGCTTGAGCATCCTGTGGGACATCCTGTTTATGCTCAGAGGAGCAACATCCATAAGTTGCATGCTGCTCCTCTGAGCATAAACACTTGGTGGTTCTTTTTTCAGTGAAAAAATACACAAGTGCGTGATGGTTACCACCATACCACCACTGCCCTGGGAGATGTCCCTGCAGTGGCTAAGGTGATGTCAGGAAGCTGAAGCTTGTGAGTTGCCACTTTTGGCTTTGGGTCCAAGATCTACAAAAGTGGTGAACACTTAATGACACAGCCCCAAAGCTCTGACAGATAAACACTTGCTATTCCTCCTCAAAGTGTCAGCTGATGAGCTGTTGGGATGTCCTGTTGATCAAGGAGTAACCTGCAGATACTGTACTGGGGAAAACATGCTAGAAGAGAGATGTGAGATTAGCTCCACAGCCTTGTCCACAGGGATAAGGGGATGAAGGTTCTGATGAATATATACTCAAGCTGTGCTAACATTAACCCCAATAGTCTTGTCCCCAGAGGAAAGGGGTTGTTAAGAGATAATGTATTGCTCAGACTGAGCTGAGGAGTCATCTGGTTCCCAGGGAAGTGTGGGTGGAATTTTACTACGTGTATGCACACACTGGTGCACTATTAACTGCTGTAGTCTGGCCCAGGAGTGGGATCTGTATCCATATGGGTATATAACCAAATGTTAACCCCTTTAACACAGTGCTCAGGATGGAGGAGACACATTTAGTAAGTGTACTGCTACAGTATTAATCCCTAGTGGCTGGTCCACAGGGAGGAAAAATGGAGTTTTTAACTTGTGTACATTAAGACTGTGATGATGTCCAAAGAGTTCGCATTGGATTAACCTTCTAAGAGTTCCTCAATACCTGCCTTCCCGAGGAGGGACGTATAGGCCATAAATTGCTCTGCTTGCTGTTCTTGTGTGAGTGCCAGATTAGTTCATGTATGAGCACTGAATAAATTAATGCACAAGTGCCCAATTAATTCATGCATGAATGGCAAATAATTTTTGCATAAGCATCCAATCAGTTCATGCATGCATGCCCAAATTATTTATGTCCAAACACCCTGTTAGTACATTCATGAGTGCCCAATGTGATGAGCACCCAGCTGACTTCCACCAGCACCCACACGGGTGCTGTGCTGGGCAAACACCCATGTTTTGTGCTGGGTAGGGTTCAGGTGACATGGGGGGCCAGTGTGACCTGTGTGGGAGAAGGCCATGACCTGCATCATTCCAGAGATGTTCCACCTGGCTCCAAAAATGGTGTGAGCCACCGAACTTTCAGTGAGTCAGAGGAGCACATGACACCTCTCCTCAAGTGTATTATGAAACAGCAGCAGCCACTGGGAGAGGAGACACACCTGGACACACCTGAGGAGGCGTGCAGCTAGAGGCACCCTTGAAAGGAGGTGGTCCATTCCAAAGGTGTGCACTCCCAAAGGGAGTGTAGTCCCCGTGTGACTCATGCCAGAACAGGGACAGCTGTAAAGAGACTGTGTCCTGTGGACAGCCCTCAGTGTTGACAACACACCGGTGTTTCAGTTATTGCCAAGCTGTGGTTACTGCAAGTCAAGGACTTTCCTCTTCCTCACACCACCCCACCAGCAAGTAGGCTAGGGGGCACAAGAAGGTGGGACGGGACACAGCCAGGACAGCTTACCCAAACTGGCCAAAGGGACACTCCATACCATATGGCAACATGCTCAGTATATAAACTAGGGGGGAAAGCTGGCTGGGACCACTGCTCAGGAACTGCCTGGGCATTGGTTGGTGAGTGGTGAAAAATTATGTATAACTTGTTTTGTATATTATTATTGATATTGTTATTATCCCTTCCCCTTCTGTTCTATTAAACTGTCTTTATCTCAACCCATGAATTTTGCTGGTTTTTTCCCAATTCTCTCTCCCATCCCAGTGTGGGGTGGAGTGAGCGAGTGCCTGTGTGGTATTCAGCTGCCTGCCGGGATAAACCGTGACAATGGATTACACGGGCTGTCACAAAACCTGGCACACTTGGCAGAGAGCTGCATAAGCAACTCAGCAGGAACTGCTGAGGGTTTTGCTGCTCTGACATCTCTCCTGGAGTTATGACCCAAAAGTAACCCCTTCTCAGAAAGAAAGGTGATGACAGAGCAATTGAGGCTCCCAGCAGCTGGGAAAGGTGTGCTCAGATGCTCTCAGCAGTAACTCTGACTCTTGCCAGCCACTGAATAGAAAGGGAGAACGATTTGCTTCAGACTTTTTGTACAGGGCCAGGTCTGTGGTGCCCCTCCTGGCCAGCTGAAGGCTGCTGCATGGAGGGATGTGTGTGGTGGGTGGGAATCCTGGCAGGCTGCATGGGATGAAACACATGTGATGGTGCTCTGTCAGCCCAGCAAAATGTGGGTGAGAATAAAGGGGTCAGGCTGCCCTGGCATGAAGCATCTTTTGAGGGGGGCATATAAGAAATGGAGGAAATGGGGACAGGTCTTTCAGGCCATCATTTGGGATACTCAAGATGGTAAGCAGCAGCCAGCAGTTGGTGCTATTCTGTCTCTGTGGCCAAAATTTCACCCTGCAGTTAATAGAAAGTGCCCAAACCCAGCTTTGTAGCAGCTGTGAATTGCTGAGTGGCCACAACAGAACTGCAGTGTTCACACAAAACCCGTGAAATTTCAAAAGGGTTAACAAAACCAAATTGGCTCGAATTGAACAATACTGCATGCATACTCAGTCCCTGCTTGCCTTATTTCTCTTCTCCCACAAAAGAAACATAAAAATTGCCTTTCAGAAATCCAGCTCTGATCCATACTCCTCATGGATGCAGGTGCAAATGTAAAAATAAGCCAATATATAAATGACATAAGATTAATGAAAGTGAATACACACATTAAATGGGATCAGCTTGACATATTCATTACAGAAACAATTACTCTCATGACTTTATTCACTGCCACAGCCATCTCACACCTTATCTGTCAGTTTTAATGTAACTGCTGCAGGCTCAGGTTCTCCAGCCAACACGTGTAATTTTGAGAATATGAAGTTAAATGACAAGCAGTCCGATTCTGCAGGGGACTGAGCACACTGAGCTCCCCACTGCTCAAATAACACACTGTGAGCGTTCAGGCTCTTTTAAAGACAAAACAGCTTATTTGGGTCACCAATACAGACTTACAGCTGGGCTTTTTAAATGCATATAAAGGAGCACCACTGACTTGACCTGTTTGGGTCAAGTTTGGGGTATCCAGCATTTAAAATGCTGACTAAGAACCCTTTTGGTTCAAGCTTGCCATCAGCTAAACTAGGAAGTGATTAAACTTCCTGTAACTTTTGCTATAAGAGCAATTCAAAGAAAACCTTGTGCTGTTTCAAATCCCCCCTTCAATGCCCAGTACATTTACAATGCTGGATTTAGCAGCTGCTATTTTTAAACCACAGTGACACTCATGCTGGGACAGGCCAAGGAAGACTGAGCCCAAGGCTGGTGCAGGTAGCCAGCTCAGTGTCATGGCTGTAGAGTGAAGATGAGTATCAGCACTTTCCTAGTTGAGAGCCAAAGTTCACAGATTTAGTGTTTGGAGCTGCTGTATCTAGCAGTAGACTGGGAGACTCCTTCTATGCCACCTATTAGTGGCACAGAAATGCAGTATCTCAACAGGGACTAAAAATTTCAGATTGTGCTCCTGCTCCCTTGCTGCTGAGAAAGTTTCAGAACCTGGTCCCCAAGGAATTCTCAAATCGAGGATGCAAATCAAAACACAGTTATGGATCAAGCCAAATTTGTATAGCATTGCCCATAATGACTTCAAAAGGCCTGTCTAGACTGAGCAAATACAGCACCTTTCTGCACATCCTTTGCTCCTACAAGACAGGATACTTGCACTTTATCTCATTTTTAAGAGGGACCAGTGTCAATTAGTTCCCTCCTGCTGGCAATAAATTTTGTTGCCAGATCACACACACCTAACTAGGTAGAACATAATTTAAGAGCTGCCTTAGTCCTGTGTCCTCCTGGTACAGCCAGTTTTCTCAAACTCTTCCTACAACTTTCACAGCTCTGTGGAGGCCAGGCCCTAATGACTGTGCTGCACTGAGATCCACACAGCATGCTTGGGCTGCTCAGTGATCTCTTAGGGAGCTGCCATTTCCTACATGCCTGAGCAGTATCAGGCCTTTCCCACACTCCAGCTGACTCAAGCACAGGGTAGGACAGGAAATGATCATTCAGGTAAAGGTTGCCAACACCACTGTGCAATTGGCAGCTGCCACTTTTATATTATGAGACACTTATTAGTGCTGTCCACTTAGACCATTTGTTCAGAGGCTTTGATGCCAAGCAGACTTGCTGGGGAACAAAAAAAGAAAAAAGAGCCTCCAAACTGTATGCTGCTTCTGGCAAGTGGCATATGAACCCAAAGTGAATCAAAGCTCAGAGATATGCAACCACATCTGTCTGGTGCATCAATTTCAGCTCGTCTCAGATGCAGATGGCATCTTGTGCAGCTCTTTCTTCTGCAAATAAACAGTTGTGTTTGAAAGCAAGAACACTGAGCAGGCTGCCCAGAGATCTGGTGGATGCTCCATGCCTGGAAGCACTCTAGGCCAAGGTGGACAGGCTCTGAGCAACCTCATCTAGTTGAAGATGCCCCTGCTCATTATAGAGACATTGAGAATGAACATTAAAGGTCCCTTCCAACATAAATGATTTTGTGATGCCACGATCTAGGCCAAAGGAGATGTTTGTAAATGCTCTGACAGAGGCTAAGTTTTACCACTTTGCACTCCACTAAGTGCTATGTGAACAAGTGCACAATTTTATGGTGCAGACAAAATTCGCCAATCCGGAATCAATGCTGGGGTGGAGAACAGGAAATGGGAGCAAAGATCCTTCTATCTAGCATGACATCTGGGATTGCTATCTATCAGCTTGTCTCTGTGTCAAAGCCTGAATTCCATTTTGTTTTGTGGATCCAATTCTGCTTTACATTCTGTGCTTTCACCTTCACAGAGCTGCAACTCTTACCCATGGTAGCAGCTGGACACGTTGGGAAAAACCTGTATGCTGAAGTGGTTATAGCAGATGAGGCCAACAAAACACATCAATCCCAAGTGTCTGGCTGGAACTGCAGGTGTGCTGAGACTCTTGCAAACAGCAGTTTACCAGATGGGACCAGAGCCTGAATCTACACCAGCAGAGAAGAATCAAAAGGGACCTCTCAATAAACCAGTGTTTACTGTAAGACAGGAGTCATTCTCTTATGAAGTATGTAAGAACCATGTTGTCCACGGGTAGTGACTAATATTGCCACTCAGAAGAGAAAAGACACAGGTTTTCTCATGTCATCTGCTTTTCCAAAAAGTCAAAATGCTCAGCACTTTCCAGAGTAAAATAGCAATGGACAACAGATTTCTTTGCAAAATCTGTCTTCCTTTCCTCTCTCCTGAGGATTTAGCTCAAAAACTAAGCTTCTGCATTATTTGAGACTATTCTGGTGCTCCGTTACCAAAAGAGGGGTGGGAAAACTGTACAGCAGGCTTCTGCTGCCTATGAAGACTGTCCAACAAATGCAGAAGGGAGTCCTAGAGCTGCTGCTGTTGACTGAGTGCTTTGCAGGTCCTGGGCCCTCATCTCTGTACTGGAGAAACCCCAGCTGAGCTTCACCAGTTCACCAGCACCCACTTTCTGTAAGCAGAAGGGACCATGTGGGTTAGCTGAGAATCCCTACACCAAGAAGGCACCCAATGTGGACAAGCAGAGGGACAGAAACTGCAGCCTGGTATGTCATGTTCCAGCATTTAGTTCATACACATCCTGAACGAGCAGTAAGTCAGAGAGTGCCTAATGACTTCCCAGACCACACAACTGGTGAAGCATTGACAGCACATCACACTAACTGCAAACAAGTGAACATCACTGCTCTCAGCTAGCCAACCCCAGCTCTTTCTTCCTCTCCCTCTGGATGTCATTTCTCCCTTGGATCTGCTGTTGTAAGTGTAGGCAACAGCTGCTTCAATGGGAGTAGCAGCATAGGCCTGCTTCCTTATGCACAATTCTGCTCCATAAGTTCTTGGATGGATGGCTCACTGCAATTGCTCCTGTGTGGAATTTGTACCTGTATTCAGCAACCCCTCCTGCATGCTTCTTCATGGCTGTATCAGAGCTCATTCCGTAGAACAGTTTCACCTTCTTGCCGTTCCTTTCTATAATGTCTCCAGCACTCTGGTCATGGCCTGCAAACATTCCTCCAATCATGACGAAGTCAGCACCAGCTCCTGTGATCAGCAAAGGGACATGTAAGAAAGCAGGGAAAGGAGAAGAAGGTGAAAGCCAAAGCAAGAACACAGTGATCTCCAGAAACAATAGACAGCATTTAATAGTTTGGCACAGAGTCCCCTCCTGTAACAGTCACAGCAAACTTGGAAGAAAAGCTTTATTGTAGAACTGACACCGGCTGAATTGTATTTCTCTGGTACTTTGAATGGAAAAAAACCTTTTCTGTTACAATGACAAAGATATAGATTATTCTACTCTACCCCACAGTCCGTTACTTTCAAATTCAGTTTTAACTCTTTACTTCATAATAGTATCCAAGCATGATTCCTTGTTAACTGTGACTGCAGCAATCAGAAGTCCTCAACACAGGGCTAGGACCTGTTCGGCTCAGTGCTGTACAGAGAAGCAGATAGTTCCTACTTCAAGAGTTTTCTAGGCCACAAGTGGTGAGTGGGAACGCACCCTGAAGGAAAGCAGACTCATGGATGTAATGTAATCCTCCCAACAATGACATAAAACGATTGGTTCAGATTTTTAACTGAAATTATGGATTTTTCAAGTCCATCAGCCGTATGTGTCAGTGTTGTTCTGGATGATTCTTAGTCAAAGAGATCTGGATGGGTTTGCATTTAGTTCCTGTTTAAAAATTCTGGGCCAAGGACCATCACTCCTGGGTTCTATGGTTCTCAGCACACACCACAAAGTACAACTTCATACCTACAACTCCATAGCTACAACTCCTAAATATGTTCCAGATACTGAACAGCAATACTGAATACTCAATCACGACTGTTCAGTCTCTCTATCTCCTCTGGCTTGGTAAATCATGAAATCAGCTCCAGTGGGAGTAAGATCAGGAAGAAGGTTTTTGGAATCATTCTTAATTTTCTACTGTGATCTCAAATATTTCCAGCTGGGCTGGAACTATTCCACCAGCAGCTCCTCCTGTGGTATTTTGGCATATCTAGTCTTGCTTGGAAAAGTTTGGCTTTTAGTCTTTCATGAGCCTGTGGTGACCCAGCCCTGAAACAAAGTATTTTCCTGTTCATACTCTCTGCTTGTTCAACATGTATGTGTCAGAACAGGCCTCCCCTCTGCTCAGCTTGTTCCCAGAACTGGCAGCAGAACTGAGCTATAAACCACACTTCACAGAAAGCAGATGAGCTTGAACTACACCCATTCTCCTAAGAACAAATTTGAACTCCAGGGAGATCCCAGACTAGGTAAGTCTGGCATTAGGATTTGCTCTGATCTCTGTCACTATCCAAACAAAGCACCAGACCTTGAAATCTGAAAAGTAAGTGAAATCCCTGTCAAATCTGCTCAACTTCTACCAACCCTGAAGTTGTGAATATTTTGATTTTAGAACACATGACAAGGGTGAAGTGTGCCAGTTCATCCCTCCACCCCTTTGCCAAAGAGCAGAGTTGGCAGCAGTGCCTGGCGGCAGAGCACCCAACTGCTCTGCTGACCTCACCTCCCTTTACCTGGTGCCTGCTTGAAAGGAACACTGTGTCCATGGTAAAGGGATACTAAAAATGAAGCTTGTGCAAAGCACATCACAAGCAATATTTATAGCCAGACACCCATTCAGGTGTCCTGTCATGTCAGCTACCCAGCAGATTGCTCTTGAGCTTTCTTGTTTCAGATGGCTGAGTTTTAAAGTCTTGGTTCGACTCATGTCTGCTACTACTATTAACCTGCCAAAAACAAAGGGAATACTCATCTTTTAATTACTGGTGGCAAATTCCTGTTGCTACCTAGCACAACCTTGCTCCATCTTTGCAAAAAACAAGTACCCTGGGAAACCCAGTTTATGTCTTCTTCATGGAAGAAAACATGAGGAAGGAGGGACAGATTTGAGGTCAAGGCTGCAAAGAGGGCGTTAAAACAAGTCAAAAGCCTGCCAAAACACATTCTGGACTCTGCCTTGTCAATAGTGCCTCCTGATCCCCAATTCTAGTGCCATTTTTCATTGTGGGTCTTACAGCCTTCAAATTAATACTGCAAAAGGCACATGAAATCTACACTTCAGAATCACAGAATTTTGGTTCCTGTGCACTTCTGTATCTATTTATTATTTTCCTTTTGGCTACATATTTTTGGGAGGGAAGCAAATATGTTTGAATTACAGGATTGAAACTCATCCAACTTGAGTAACTTTTGCAAACTACAACATAATTCATCAAGCTATTCCAGAAGAGAGGAGCTATGTTACAGCAGATGCAGCACGTCTAAACATTGAAATGACACATGCTTGCTGCCCTGCTGCTCCAGAAATGACAAGCCCATATTAAATATACTTCTCCAATGTTCTCCAGAACCTTCCACTGTGCTTCAGTGTTGCAAACATATCTGAAAGCTTCAAGTCTCTTCCATTATGTTTCCATCAGTTAATATCTGACTAGGAGGTTGTCGTTTTTAGCATGGTCTTTAACATACGCATGTTTTTCTAGTATAACTACCAGAAGCACTGGTGATGTCTGTAACATCCACCTGCAGTCTTTTGTTTTCAAGTACAGATTGACAGCATGCCATTATTTTAAGTTGTAGGGGACTGGGAACACCTGGCAACAACCCCCTAGATAACACAGGATGTGATGGGGTATGTTGCACACAAGCATCCCAGTAGCTCAGCCAAAGCTGGCCAGACTTGTCCTGGTTTTACACAATGCCGCTTTCGTGCACTGACTTTCCCCTTGAGGCCTATACTGTATCTGGGTTGATTCTGCTCATTCACATTTCACAGTGCCTCCTCTTTCAAGCCTTTACAGAATAGCAGTGCTGACGCCAGCCCAAGCTTGCAGCACTCACACAGTTCTGCTGGATCTGGATAGAGTCCCTCAGATGTCTTTTGTATGCTTGATTATACAAGTCACTGATAACCAGATTGGCTCTGTACAATTTCAGCTGGAGTTGGCCTGGATTTGTGAGCTGGGCAGCCCTCCAGGCAGATGCAGCCTAAGTTTGCCTGGACCAGAGCTTACCCTGGAATTAACATTCACCTGTGCTCCAGCTGAGCCAGGAAGCCTTTGCAGCAGTAGGTACATACACAGCTGTTGAAACGAGAAAAAACCAGTGTGATCTAGTATAATTTGGAACTAGCGTATGTCCCCAGTTGACTTTACCATATGATTTTTCCTTCCTTTTCCTTCCCTGCTCCTGCATCTCTTCTCACCACCGCTGTAAGGAACAGCAGTAATGTGTTAAAGCTGCTGGCATGGTATTCAAAAGGCACATTCTTTCTTGGCTGTGTCAGAAAACTATATGTGACCTCAGTCAACTGAACTTAGTATTTCTGTGCTTTGACTTCTCATCATTAAAAAAGGAGACAGTAGTGCCTCCCTGGAGCATTCTGAGAAATGTGTTCGTGTTATCAGCCTCTCCAAGGGTTCAGTTGTATGAAACATCTGAGAGCCCAGCATAAACTTCTTTCATGCTTTCTCTCATTCCTGCATCAAAACAGCTCTTCTTGCCTATCAACCTACATCTATTTCATAATCATCTCTAATACCCAGATGGCAGTGATATCTTCAGTTTACCAAATGCATACTGGGTTCCCATCCAGCAGCTCCAGAACTCCAGCAATCTCTCCCAAAGTATGTTTCTCCCAGCATTTCTGTTCCTCATCTTCAGTGCTTCCCTGTTCCTTGCATTTTTAAATAGGCTTCTACCTTGTTTCCCCTCTGCCAAAATGCCAAATCTGCCGCTGCGGCCTGACACTAAGTCACAGGTGCACCTTAAAGTTTCTCAACATCTATTTCTTGGTTTTTCACAATTCTCTCACTTAACCCAATCTACTCCTTCTGTTTCCATGAACTTGGCTCCTCCAGTCACACCTTTAGCCATTTGCCAGTGCTTGTCTTCACATCTGGGACTCCCTCACACTTCCCATAATTCAAATAGATGCTCTGTCACTGCTTCTTTGGGAATCATCCCATCCCATGAAGATTTTACAGTGATCCACCAGAAAGAGATAGCACAATTACTTTAACCAAAGTCCTCATCTTGTCTCTTGTCCATGCTTTGTCCAGGCCTTCATCCCTAGATGAAATTGTAGATCTGGGTGTTTTATCACCTTGTCTTTGCTATCCAATATATTCATGTAACTCAAGCACAGAGGTCTGTGCCAGACAATTCAGTATCAAGGCTTTGACTTGTAAATGTTGGGCATGGTGGCTATGTTCTACGAGGCTCAATTAGCCAATCACTTCAGTAGAATTCAATAAACACTGACAGTAATGATGTTATCTCAAAGCTTATTTTGCCACATACCTTTGACAAAGGCACATCTGGGTCCAGCTTGTCTTGTTCACAGTGTGTCTACCTCAAGTGTACATAACCTGATACAGTAAGTTTATTGCCTCAGCATCATCTCCATCATTTCCAGCTCTGTAGCTGTGACACACAGTCACACTGATCTGTCTGGATTACTATTAAGAGTACAACTATTGCCTGAAAAATGTCAGCTTTCTGATGCTCCTCTGTTCAAGGGATAACCCTGTGCCAGCCTTCAGACTTGCACCACTGTGAATCCCAGCACCTCTTGATGAATAGCAAAGCCAGAAGGTGTCTCTTCACAGGTTTCAAGCAGCTTCAGGCTCAGGTAGCCCAAAAAGACTACAGGGATCTTTCAGATTTGTAATAAACACTACAAAGAAAAACATTTGAAACACTGTGAAGTTGATTCCTGCTCTAATTTCTGGAAACGCTCTTGTTGAAGAAAGACCTTTTCCACAGGCCAGGTTTCTGTGCAGACAGCTGGAAATACAGTTTCAGCTCACAAGCTCCCAAGGACCACACCACCAGTAAGAACTTGTTGAGCTGTGAAGCCAGAGAAAGGCAGAATAAAGACCTCACTGCAGGCACCATGTCAGAGTGAGGGCTGAGTAGAGGTTGGGCATTTTTTTAACACAATCTCGTCTAAGAGGGTGGACACTGCTGTTCAGCTATGTTGGAATCATCCAAGTGGAAGTATCTGCATCACATCATCACTGGGTAACACAAGAGTTATATGAAATCCTATGACCAAGCACATTCCTTGCTGGTAGCAATCACTCCACAGCTGTCCTTAGAATTCTCTAATTAAGTCTTCCTTGTCATCTGACCTGTCTTAAAACTGGAGCTGTCTGCAAACTTAGAAGACAGATTTTGGTTTCAACCTTTTCAGGAGGTGAGTTCCAGGGCTAGAGTTTTGTTAGTAAGTCTGTAATCTAAATTTAGGCCTGCCTCTACTTTCCAAACTTGCAAAGCTTCCTGCAAAGCAGACATTCTGTATCATAACGCGCTATGTCTTGTTTTCATATCACCCTGAAATCCCAGTGAGAGACTGTGCTGTCCCACTGTATTCCAGGCATTACCCTACCTGACACCTCCAAAAAGTCTGGCATTTTGGGACGTGGGGGAGTACCTCTAAATCTCTTGTCATCTCAGGATGCATTTAGTGCCTGTGTCCCATATGCTGCTGTAACAAGGTTATGGCTAAGTGACAATCCTGAGTTTGACCCCCTCATACCAACATAACTCTCATGCCCACAGATTAAATCCTCTAGTCTGTCACCAAGAGCTGGTGCAATTCACTGAATTTACTTACATGAAAGCAAAATCTGTTAATTATTAACTTAGATGTTTCAGACATCTGCCTAGCTCTAGGGGATACAGAATAAATATAATCTCATCTCTTCAAGTGGACAGCTGATCCCAAGAACATCTCCAGGGATCTGGCCTGCCTTTTTGTTTTGTTCTTCTGCCCAACATGCATTCCACCAGCTCTTCTTCCACTCAAGACTCAAATCAGCCAGATCTGGCAATGTTACAGGCATCTCTGAACCCTACTCAGAAGAAACTCGTATCAGTTTTCTTCGTATTACTCTCCCAGCAGGTGTATCTCATGCACACCTAGCAGATAATTTCTAAATATCACTTTGACCATTCTATGTTTTGCACTGCAGAATTTGGACTGTCTGTTCTAAAGAGCAAATTCACGCCTGGTGCATTAATTCACTGGAGTCAGCCGCAGAGACTAACTTAACCTCCTGCTAATTGATTACACATTCAGGGTCACACCGATTCCTGCATCCCTGCTGCCAGGGGCGCTGGAGACACGTGGGGGTGTCACAACACACTGCTCTTACCAAACGCTTTGGCGACATCTCCTGGGCAGTTGCATCCTCCGTCCTGCACAAAGGAAAGACGACAGTGAGTGGCAGCGAGGTCACTCAGGGACCCAGTGAGCACTGAAGCTCTGCGACCTGCAGCACTGTGGCCCCTGCTCAGGAACAGCATGTCAAGACAGCTGACTGTGCACTTGGGATGTATCATCTTGGCTATGTTTTCAGAGAATCCAAATGATCCTTTCCATTGCTTACCTCCTTGAGGCTCACCTACTCTACTGTACAGTCTTACTGATAATACCACTGGTAACAGCAGTAATGCAAACTCCTTCAAGTTTCCAAATCCCAGAAACCAGAAAACAAAACTTCCTCAGATGATCTAATCATCCCCTGCCATTTTAATGTAAGGCTGTGTGATGCAGAGGTACCACAAGCCTCTACCTTAAACCACCGAAGACATTTAAAAACAATTTCTCAGCATTTTACATTATATTGAAAGGTCACAGTGGGAGGGAAGAGGGAATATACCATCAGTTATGTTGAATTTTTATCTGATAATCTCTAACAAACCCAGTTAGTACAATTTTTGGTAAGTTAAAATGAGCCTCTCATCCTAGTCCTTACTGTTTGCTATGGTCTTGGTAAGGAAGCAACAGCACTCTGGACCTTTGGCATTTCAGACCTACACATTTCAGTTTCAGTGCAATGCAGTGGCTGATGAAGGAGGTTCAGCTGAGGGGAGGGAGGTTGTGTATGTGTGATAGAGCTGTAAAAAAGGAACAGCACACAGCAGAGGTCATCATGTGCTACTTTAGGATCTGTAAAGGTCTGAGCACCAGATGAAAGATCCTTTAGTCTACACAGTCATTGTACCAGGAGAGCTCCCCATTCCTTTGATGATCTGGATCCATTGCAGACTGCCAACATCTTTCCTGCTTTTGAAGCTACCCCCAGACTGGCCGGTTCCCTCACGCTGTTTCACCTCCGTGTTGGCAGAAATGCGTGGCTGTGCGTGACCTGCGGCTGAGCACAGCCAGACACCCCCCCTCCATCAGCCACATTAGAGCTGCCTTTGATGGGCAGCTGGCAGCAGGGCTGTGGGTTAGAAACTCTGTGTGCCCAGAAAAGGATTCAGACACAAACTGAGCAGGTGGATCCAAAAGTGAGTGGCTTTTCAAAGGGCACCCCACTGCAAACAGTGCCTGGTAGAACTTGAAAGGCTTTTATTCCATTTGCTGATAACCTCTAGCACATTATGCCTTTTGTTGAGCTTAGACATCCTTGCTGTCAGCTCCAGGAATGAGTGCTGGGCTGACAGCTGAATCTCTCTCTCCTTTTTATGGCTCTGCTTGTGCAATTCGTTCCCTTTAACAAGTCTGTCATAGCCTGGAGGAGGGTGTCAGTGCATGTGCATGTGTCAGGGGACGAAGAGCCACGGTAGAAGGAAGAGTCTAATAATCTTCAAATAACAGTTTTAGGACTTTTACTATCCAAGAGACATTGGCTTTGAATGCTCTCTGGTAGGTGGTTGCAGTCAGTTGTTTTTGGGTGGCTCAGTATCTGACTTTTATAACTAACCCAGTAGTGGCAGTGATGAAGGTTTTATGCTTTCAGAGGTACCATGAGGATGGGGGCCTTACTGTGTAACCATTAATCACCAGCTTCAAAAAATATCACTTTGAATGTTACCAAATTACAAAATGCTGAGCAGCTTAAGAGACTTGCCCAAAAGCTCATGGGTTGCCATTTAAGATAAAAGGAACTGACAGTGATGATTCACAGTCCTTTATCTGTAGATGTCTCCAGTTACTTCAGATAAGCAGGTGAATTTAGTGATTCACAGAAAGGGAAACAGAAAGGGAACATACTAAGCAGTTATGTCAGAAGATGCTATATAATAAAACTATATGCAGTAAAGCACTTCATTCCATGTGAAAAAACAGGCACTCTGTTTACAAAGCAAGACTGTTCTGCTGCTGCATTGCCCTGGAAGCTTACCCTTGAAATTCAGCTTCCCCTGACAGGGCCCTGGGTCTGGGTTCAAAATGACTTGTAGATGGCTGGGCTTCAGTTACAGAGTTTGCTACAGGCTCAGCCTCTACCTCAGAACCCTGGAGAAATTTATGTGTAAAAATCTGCCTCTGAATTCAGGAGAACTGGCATAACACCAAAGTAAGACTACTGGAAAGGGTTATGGTCATGGTACCTGCAGACAGCACGATTCTGAGCCAAGTGGGTGCTATGAAGAAGAATGGGGGAAAACAGCTTTCCCAACAGAATTACTTTAATGTGGCTGAAGTAATGTTTTTGTCCCCAGTCTTGTTCTCCAGATAGATAAGCCATTTTACAGCAACAAAATTTAGCCCAAGTAAGAAAAAAAATACAGCATGGAAAACCAGTATACACTGGTTGAACGTTTAGTATTATATGCAATTTATAATGAGTTTATAACTATCATTTATGTTTCAAGCAACCTTTATAATAAACTGCCTAACCAGTGCTTTCTACAGTATCAGCAAACAGATAGCTATTTATTATGCAGAAGATATATAAAGTATGTGGCATATACAGCAGTAAAAAACAATACATATGGTGCTTTATTCCGAACTACATATATCAGGTATGTTTCTGTTTGGAAAGTGTTCTGTGTGGAAAAAGGGACAGTATGGCAGTAGCTGGGTGAAGAAGCCCTTAGTCATTCTTTTCACTGAAAGCTGGTGACCTATCACCCAGGCAGGGAGAAGGGGAAACAGGGATCTCTGTCAAATGACAGCCACATGAGAGAGGACACATGCAGGGCTGCTTTCCATTCCCCACATTGCTGGCTTACTAGAATATGTGACTGCCTCTGTCCAGCAGAGCAGATCTCTGACCTACAAGAAACATCTCCAGCAGGCCCCCTCCACTGTAACTCACTGCAGCACTTTCTCAAGGCCAATGGATTAGCAAGAATGAAAACTGAGACTACTGGCTCCCAGACAAACAGCATGGGACAGAAACCATGCCTGTATCTCATGGAGGGTTTCCTCTCTGCTTTCAGTGAGTCATGAAAGATTCATTTCTGAGGTGAGCTTTAGTCTTACAGATAATTTAGCACGATGAAAGTAACTGGTGCAATTTTACCTCCTACTTCTCTGTGTAAATGACTAGACAGACACCAGGTGTTCACTTGGACTATCATGTTTGCCTGAAAATTGTCACCTTCCCTGTCAATGAATCAGTTCCAAAAATCATACATGATAACTTCAGTAATTGGAATATTTAAAATCCCAGTTTGTGCTCCCACCCTAGCAGAGCTCCTGAAGATCAGGGTTCAATCAAGCTGTGTTCTCTGCAGTGCCCATGCTGTGCTCAGCACCACCACTTCCTCATTCCGAGCGTGAGACTTCTTTTCCTTCATATGGAAATTGTACCAACATAACAAGAATGAGGAGTTAACTTGATGAAGGTACTGGACAAGACAGAAGAGGATACAAGAAAGTACCCAAAGGGACTAACCCATATCACACCTTTAGCTACAATCTACATGAAGCTAGCTGGTAGGCTTCGAATCTTTTCACATCCTTCCTGCTACTTTCATATCAACATAACAAAAATTGCTGGACACATTTCCTCCTGGGGAATTGACATGGATAGCTGTGGTAATACTCTGCCTGCAGCGATTTTTTTTGGCTCAGGTAGGGTGTGCCTTTTCTTCAATCCACAGAAAGACAGCAGTGAGACATTTTGAGGGATGCCATGTATACTTGTTGCCACCAGACCAAATTTTATACTTAGAATTGCTGCCATATGGTGTTTTTCTGTCATGTGGATACCTCTCTTCCATGAAATCCTCGCCAGAGCTCTGGCAAAAACCATGCAGTCCAACCTTTTCTTTCCCTAATAAATACAATACCCATCTGAATGTTCCAGAATTCAGGCATAATGTCCTAACCCTTGCTTCTCTCTTCTTAGATTGGGTGACAGAGTTGAGCTGAAGTGATGTGAGAGACCCCAGCTGCAGCTGAAGGTATTTCTCTTGGCCCAGATGTTGGTAGCAGACAGTTATCAAATTGCCCTCCTATATTCCCCCACAGAAGGCTGATAGTGCGGGATCACTGAAACCTGAACAAGTCAAGAACTGATCCATTCCCAAAGCAGGAAAGGAGATACAGTACAGAACCATTTAATTTTTCAACAGTCTGAATACACAGTCCCTGTTTTCTTGTAAAATCAGGGTAACAGCACTCTTCTGAGAGCTGCTAGCAGAAAATGATTATTGGAAAACTAGGATGGGTCTCTGAGCACCACTGCCAGGATGACACCTATACTTATCCAGCCTTCACAGTAACGAGTGAGGCTTTCGTGCTCTATTGCACACGTTCCACTGTCTGCCATAGACAGAAATATTTGCAATACTGCCCAAGTCATAAAAATCACAGACTGCTTCTCTTTTTCTGCAAAATTCATATAGAACAGCCATAGAGAGGAGGGACTACATATTCATTAACAATAAAGAGCAAGAGAGATCTGACTGTAACACATGTTCCTGCTCCATTATACTCCAAGAGATCCAGTCAAACCCTTTGCCCATCCCCAGTCAACCTTGCCAATCAGCTTGTTTTCCTCTCACCTCCCTCCTCAACAATGCAACACAACACCCCTTCCTCCCATGGATACTAGTCCCAACTGGGTTGAAGAAACCAGGGCCTTCCAGTGATTTCAATGGGCAATAGATCTAAAATCCAGTGTGTGGTCTCTCCTAGGGCAGCAGAGGGAGGCTGCTGGCCATGAGCACAGCACACAGGTGAGCCCATGTGCCCTCCCCATGAGCAGCTGACTCAGAGGCAGCCTCCAGAGGCTGTGCCAGCCTGACACAGCCAGGACATGCTGACTGCCTGTGTGTGCCCAAGCACACAGGACCTTTGGGTGCAGCAGACTGCACTCCAGCTCAGTCTGGGGCCATGCTCACCAATTTAATTTCTCTCTGTGAGGTGAATCTGGTCTTGCTGACAAGAGTGGAAATTGCCATTAGCAGGCAATACAGACAGATGCTTTTTCCTCGACAGGCTTGTTATTTCCCCAGAGTTTAGTGAGAATCTAAATGGCTCACGTGCCAGCTGAGCTCAAAACAGCCACCTCAAACACTCATGCACCTGTGCAGAGAACTTTTTGAGTATGCTCTCTGAATCAATCCAACCAGGGCACAGATGGGCTTGCATCATTTTACCTTGTACTCCCTTCTACTGCCTGCCTGCCCCTCAGTCACACTCTGAGGAAAGTCATGTTTACATTCCACCCCTTTTTCAGAAGTCTTTCACTGGAATTATTGTTTGCTTCAATAGTGAAAACACTATCAAGCTACCTATTCTGTTTACGTAACAGCTTACTCCTCTAAGGAAGAAGCAGATTTCAAAAGGCATAAACAGGAGTGAGGTGCCCACATCTTTTTAATGTTGCATCTGGATCTCCACTGACTGTCCTAGGAACTAATACAGGAGTCAACTGGGGATGACAGAAGGACAGGCTTTAACATGCAGGGTACTAGACTGTTTGATTCTCCCATTCCACAATGATTTGCACAGTGGGAATCTGAGAGTGGATGATAGTTACTTACAGAGATGATATGTCCTTTCAAGCCATGTGCTGAGTCTGCACACTCAATAACAGCACTTAGCTGTGGATAGCCCACCCCTGTCTTAATCCGAGTGGTACACACAGAACCTAGACAAGAGAACAAGAGGAATAAACATAGCCCATCAGGATGACAGAAACTATACAGAAAAAAAAATGTGTTTCTACCAGCATTATTTTTCTCCCAAGAAGTCTCTATTGCCAATGCTGGCTTCTCACAGATAAAATGAGCACACAGGAACTGAAATGCTCTCGCGCCCCTTCATGGGAGCTATGGCTGAGGAGACTAACGCACCCCCTTTCTTCTCCAGGCTAGTCCCAGTTTAGTTCTCATCAGTAATGCTTCTCAGTGAGGGAATTACTGCATCACAAGAAAGCAAATCTGACTGAGGTGCCTGAAGGGAAGGGACAAAAGGACCAGAATCACAACCTGTGAGACTCAGCAGTACCATTTATTACCTGACTATTTCTTCTAATAAATATTATTACCTGACAATTTCTTCTAATAAATATTTCTATCTCTTTTCTGCATGTTTAGAGAAGTAATTCTCTGGTAAAATCTGTGTTTTTCTTTTTTTATTTTTTTTGGTAACAATTTTCCCATCTTTTGTTTAATACTGAAGGCAGGAATATTTGGCTGACGGCAATTTTGGGGAATATAAAAAAATCAGCACATAGCATTTAAAAATTGAGATAAGTAATCATCTGAAAGCTGTACAGTACAACAACAAGGGAAATACAGGAAGTATATCTACTCATTGAACTATATTATTTGTACCCAAACATTGTGCATGCATGTACATATAGATAAAAATAAAGGTATGTATATATCTGCATCTATCTATCTATCTATTTCATATATATATATNAGAAGCAGATTTCAAAAGGCATAAACAGGAGTGAGGTGCCCACATCTTTTTAATGTTGCATCTGGATCTCCACTGACTGTCCTAGGAACTAATACAGGAGTCAACTGGGGATGACAGAAGGACAGGCTTTAACATGCAGGGTACTAGACTGTTTGATTCTCCCATTCCACAATGATTTGCACAGTGGGAATCTGAGAGTGGATGATAGTTACTTACAGAGATGATATGTCCTTTCAAGCCATGTGCTGAGTCTGCACACTCAATAACAGCACTTAGCTGTGGATAGCCCACCCCTGTCTTAATCCGAGTGGTACACACAGAACCTAGACAAGAGAACAAGAGGAATAAACATAGCCCATCAGGATGACAGAAACTATACAGAAAAAAAAATGTGTTTCTACCAGCATTATTTTTCTCCCAAGAAGTCTCTATTGCCAATGCTGGCTTCTCACAGATAAAATGAGCACACAGGAACTGAAATGCTCTCGCGCCCCTTCATGGGAGCTATGGCTGAGGAGACTAACGCACCCCCTTTCTTCTCCAGGCTAGTCCCAGTTTAGTTCTCATCAGTAATGCTTCTCAGTGAGGGAATTACTGCATCACAAGAAAGCAAATCTGACTGAGGTGCCTGAAGGGAAGGGACAAAAGGACCAGAATCACAACCTGTGAGACTCAGCAGTACCATTTATTACCTGACTATTTCTTCTAATAAATATTATTACCTGACAATTTCTTCTAATAAATATTTCTATCTCTTTTCTGCATGTTTAAAGAAGTAATTCTCTGGTAAAATCTGTGTTTTTCTTTTTTTATTTTTTTTGGTAACAATTTTCCCATCTTTTGTTTAATACTGAAGGCAGGAATATTTGGCTGACGGCAATTTTGGGGAATATAAAAAAATCAGCACATAGCATTTAAAAATTGAGATAAGTAATCATCTGAAAGCTGTACAGTACAACAACAAGGGAAATACAGGAAGTATATCTACTCATTGAACTATATTATTTGTACCCAAACATTGTGCATGCATGTACATATAGATAAAAATAAAGGTATGTATATATCTGCATCTATCTATCTATCTATTTCATATATATATATATATATATATATATATAAACCAATTTATTTACAGTTCAACACAGCAACATGGCTACAGACCCTTTGGAATACCTTCTCTATTTTGCTCCCTCAAATTAAGAGTCAAAATGAGAACTGCTTTTTGCCAGTCTAGGTCCGATAATTTAGAATAGACCTAAAAGGTCTGCATGATAACGAGAATTTCAAAACCAAAATGCAGTAAAATCTGGATCCCTTCACCCAGCTGATATCCAGGAATACTCAAGCTACCAGTAAAGCAAAAGTTACCAAAGATCCTTCAAAGAACTGACAAAGTGGAAACACTGAGAAGAATTCTTACAAAATAGTAAGAAAATTAGTTTTAATATAATTTCCACAGGGCTTGTACTTCATAGTGTATGTAATGCTTTATAATAAATCACTGCCACGTTTCACAAGATGGATCATTATCTGGGAAAGAGCCTCAAGACCTGAGGGAGAAACATTTGTTACTTGTGGGTTTGCATGGTCAACTTGTACAGATCTGTTCAGGAAGATATCCAGGGAGGACTATACAGCATTTACTCATATTTCCATGTTTGAGGCTACAAACTATAATTATTTTTCCTTTTAATTATAATTATTTTTCCTTTTCATGAATTTGCCCATGACAATTACACCATGACATCGCTGTTGTTGATTCTTCATGTATTTTGCAGTATTTATTATTTGATATCTTCCTGGTCACAACTGCAATGTTTATTACATCATTTTCTCTGCTCCACTTATCCATTCATGGACCATAACTATCTGGCACTGCAGAGTAAACAATCTGCCTGCACTGCACTGGCTGATCACAGCTATACTGTCAGTGGCATTTGTGTTAGCCCCTTTAAAATCTAGCCCACATATGGTGACTCCAGCTGCAGTCTAAGAAGAAAATAGCAAGAGAAGGAACATGTGAAGGAAAGCACAAGGAAGGGAAAAAAAAAAAAAAAAGAATGAAAGATTATGGCAGTGCATGCCAGACAACAATACTAGGGAAGGGAAGGTAGGGAAAACATATAAGAAGGTCAGGGTCCTCTTTTATCCATGGAAATGTTAGAGTGATAGATAGCATGTAAGTGCATTAATGTAAATTTTAGCTCCCAGGCAATAGTAACAGGTAGAGGCAAAATTATTGTATTTCACAATTGACGCCATTTCATCTTTGAAGACACTGACAGGGATAACCTCAGCTTCACAGAACACAAATCATAAAGCTATTCAGAAACCCATCTTTCCTTGATAGAGGTGGACACCTGGACACAGTATCCTTTGAGCTTTAGCTCAGATGATTCATCCTCTTTTCAACTGGCTAGAAAGTGTTCCCAAACACAACACATGTTATCAGTGATAATGTCAGGAACTCAGGCAGCCCAGTGCTTCCAATAACTGTCTTCACTGACTGAAGGTGCAATACACAACACTGTTCAGTATGAAGCACTAGCACCCAGTATGTGGATTTCTTAAAGACACTGTGTGCAAGTTCACTGGTACTTTATTGACCTGAGAGGGTCTTGGCAAGAAAACAGCATTAAACACTTCTTCCATCTGGACAACTGCTCTATCCTCTACCCATGGTACAAAAGCCACCCTTATTTGACTTACCTGGTCCAATACCCACTTTAATAATATCTGCTCCAGAAATAATAAGTTCTTCTACCATCTCTCCTGTCACCACATTGCCTGCCTAGGAAGAAAGAACAGTATCACATGTACAGGAGATTTCAAGACTACTGCAGTAAAGACTAAAAATGATAATGCAAAGTTTGATCCAGAGCTTTTAGAAGTTGAACTATGCGGAGTATGGAAGAATACAGTTCACCATACTGTTCCTTGGACGTGCCACTGAGATGAAACCAGTCATACAGATAAATTCTCCAGTCAAATGAATTTAACAAGTAGTCCAGTAAACCCTGATGCTTAGCATTCCATCAGGAGATCTGCTTTGCTATCCATTCCCCTAATCCTCACCCAGAGGCTCACAACCACATCATCCCTAAGCACAGGGACTATTCTTCTCTCTTATATACAGTGAACTTATCCACCTCCCCTGCTCTACTATCTCTCCTGAACAGCCTAGAGACCTCCATGCCTTTTGCCTAACTTGCTTTGCAGGGAGAAGTTCAGGTCTTGTTTAAAACGCTGGAAAATATATTTTTCCTTTAGGATTCACTGTATTGCCCACTGAAAGTAAGCTACTATTCTTCTAAATTTGTGCATTGGTGCCAAAATTGGTATGTACATACAGACTATAGAAATCTGAGCATTCACACCATATACATACATTTGGTTGTCATGATACCACTGGTTAAAAACAGGGGTTTGGTTCCCTCTGCATGACCTTTGCAGAGATACAGAGAGCATGCTGTTTAGGGTAACATCTTTGAAAGAAGTTCTGAATTGGTTTGTGCTCTTTACCATATTTTTTCTTGCACTTCAATAGCTCTTTTCCTCCTTTTGCCTGCATTGTTATTTTTGCTGAAAGTGAAGACAGCTCTCTCAGCCTTTATCTTGCTTCTTCTAGCAAACTTCTTCTATTGGCTCTCCACATCCTAATCAACTGCTCAGTCTTTGTTTGCCTTATACCAGACTTCCTTGAAGTCATACCAGACAGATTTTTCTTGAACCTGAGGAATGAGAACTATCTACAGTGGTACAGGTGAGTTCTCACCAAGGCTTTGCACAACACTTGACTTTTCTATGGAAATATCTTAGCTAACACACAAGAATGGATTTGCCTGTGTCACACTGGTGGCTCACAGTCACCTTGTGAGCTACTCACGCCTCCAGGAACATTCACCTACTCCAAATTGTAGCAGAAACTTGTAGAACTTCCCCTGATACTGTGCTACCTATTCCTAGAGTAGTTTTTCACATTGGTTTATTGAGGTGGGGCCCTCTTCTGTTAGAGCCTCAGCTGGGTATGTGGCCTGTAGTAACATAAGATACAGACTTTTCTGGTTCATGGATGCTGTGAATGCAGATAATGCCAATGTGATGAAATTACTGATACTTTTCATAAAACAAACTACAAAACAACCTTCTAGCACACACTTGGTAATTGGTTTGCAAAACTGGTGCAGTAAGTGCAGAGAGCTGCCGGTCTATTTCTATTCACTTAAAGAAACATTTTGATGCAAGCTCAGTGTGACAAGACAGGCCCTTGCATGTGTCCAATTGTGCATCTGATGGATCAGCAGTCAGAGTGAGGCTAGAGATTAATTCCCTTGCCAGGAGTGTCCTCTGTCCAGACGATTTTCAGGGAAAAGACAGTCTTCAAAGAGCAAAGATTTCAAATGACATTTGAATCCTATTCAATGGAGATTTATGAGCTAAAACCTAAGCTCTGAGTTACATTTGAAAACAAACTGTTAGCCAGTGCATTTTCAGACTGCGCTTTCCTCTCTGCAAAGGGCTGCACAAAGCAAATGAATGCTGACATAGCACTCACTGAACTGACTCACTACAGCTGTACTAACTGCATTCCCATACTCTGAGGGAATACTGTACGGGAATGCAATCCTATAAATTGCAGCCCACAATTTAAGAAGGATGTGAAGGTCTTCGAATGTGCCAGAAGAAGGTAGGAAAGCTGGTGATGCAACTAAAAGGCAGGTACACTGTGGGGAGTGGCCATGGTACTGGGTTCATCTAGCTTGGAGAGAAGGTGGCCAAGGGGTGACCTCATTACTCACTACAGCTTCCTGAGGAAGGGAGGTGGAGAGGGAGGTGCTGAGCTCACTCTGGGATCCAGTGACAGGATGCATATGAATGGCTCAAAGCTGTGTCCCTCAGGGAGGTTCAGACCCTGGAACAAGCTTCCTATAGAGGTGGCCAATGTCCCATGCCTTTGTGTTTAATTTCCGAAATCTTCCCTCACACCCCTCATGTAAACTGCAATAACACTGTTTCACCTGTCAGCAGGAGCCTCCCAACACTCCCAAGACCTTTGATAGGTGATGAGAGGAGTCCTGCTCTAACATTTGCTAGCTCCTTCAGTACTCTTGGACAATTACAAACCAAGTTTGGTTTGTATGTCAGCTCTGTGGCTTGTCTCATGTCTACAGAACATTCCTAACCAGGAAAACTGCACAAGATAAACCTCCAGTTTTCCACATAACCTGTTTTGCACTTGTACTAAGGACAGGCTATTCATTTCTGGACATCTGAATTTAGATCTAGAGATGTTCAGAAAACCTCTTACATAATGATACTGCAGGACTTCGCAAGTGTTTGTAGCAGTACTGATACTGCTCTACTGGGTAGAGGAGGAGGCAAATGCTAAAGTCCTTACTTAGTATAGCTTTTATTAGAATGTAACTACTGCTGAAGTCAGCAGAAGGGTACCCAGGGAATACTGGGCAAGGCCTGTTCTCCACTTACTGATTTCTGACTCCTATTTCACCATTTATTTATTTTTACTGAATTTTGCTTCCTCCTTTTATTAGCTTGAAACAGCTGACAAGCCACCACCTGAAGCACTTATAAAAAAAATGACAATATCAAGCAGCAATTTGTGGTCTATGATACAGGACCACTTAACTCTGCTCAAAAGACCATGATATTGATTAAAAATAAAATAAAATAGAACAATCAGGAAATAAAGAATATATAATAAGTACAGTGCTTCAGCTAAGTGCTGCTTCCTTTCTGCTCAGTGGTAATTTGTTATACTAAGTGCTGTACATTCCAAGATGGGGTGATAGAGAGTGTGCCACTTAGGACATGAAGGAAACAGTTTACCTCTGGAAGGCAGATGACCACTTGTACTGTATGACACACACCATAGTACAACTTAGTGAAATACTGGAACACATTCAAAAGATTCAAAAATAGGAAGGAGGAGGTATTCAAGTCAGTAGTTGCATGAAATTTGGGATCAAATATATATTTAACTTAAAAAGCAGTGTCTTCTTATTAGCAGAGCATAGAGGGTTGTCAAACTGTCTCTTCAGAAATGTTAACCAGACGTTTACTGTTAAGTTACTGCTAGAAAATGTTGGAACTGCATATGTTGGTTCAAAATGCTCATCCTAGCAGGGAAAAGCACTTATGTCCCCAGCATACATTTTTTCCTGGAATGCATGTACACACATCACTGATTTCTCTCTTTCTGAATCTGCAGATCCTTAACAAATTTTCAAGGAAGACGTGGAGCTCTACATAGCAGACTTCAACCTGCCAATGAGAGGCTTGCTTCTTTTAGGTACCTTTTGCAGACCTCAGAGAGCACAAAAAAAAAACCCCACTATGACAGAGGCACAGTTATCTGTATGTGAAGAAACCCCAGTATCACAGCTGAAGGGAAATCAGTTTACTCACATCCAGGTGAACTCTGCTTTACTGAAATCAATGCTTGCCTTACCACTGATACTAGTATGACAGCTGAATTGAGGCAAAAGGGCTTTTGAAGTCCCCACTGGTATGGTAAAGGCAGACTACTTCAACTTAAAAAAATCTGAAAAAATCAATATAGAAAGACTGAGACTACAGAAATTAAACCCTCTTAAAATTAACTTAAAAGAATAAAACACAATTGGAACATGCACTCTGAAGTCACTACAGACAATATACTTTGTAGTGTGTTTACACAGCAGTCAGGGAACAAAGCAATTGGTGCCAGTATTGTGATGTACCATCACTGGTTTCAAGTGAACACCACCCTGGGTCATTCCAGCGCTATCCAGGAAGATTGAACTGTGGGTAAGTCCTGAGGAAAATCCTGGCCTCAGAAAAGTCAAAGGGAGTTTCCTTATTGACTTTAATGAGATCAAGATTTTACCTAACAGGATTATAAAGACTACAGCTTCTCTGACAGAGATACAAAATTAGTGAACACATAGGGCAGTGCCTCTGAATTTCAGTCAGGCATTTGATACTGTGCCTCATGAAAGCCTACTATAAATATCAACTCATACTGCCTAAGACAGGAACACTGCTGCACTGATTGAAAGCTGCTGGCAAATGGCAATGGATCGAGCTAGGGAGAAGTGTCTATGACAACAGTTCTCAAACTTTCTTCTTGTATCCTAGGGGAAAGCACAGTCTGTGCCTCCACATTATCAGGAAGACAGCCAAAGGACACTTCCCCACCCACGAAAGCAAGGGGTGCTTAACCACGAGATGGAGATGCCCTTTGCAAGGCTGAGCCATACCCAGTGGGTGCTTGCACTCAGTACTGTGCCTGACCTGAGACCGGCTCAGCAGCATCACTCTCTCCTATCCTGAGATCCTGCCTGGTCCCTTTTCTGAGACGTCAGCTCTGGCAGACATGCCACGACTGAATTTACTCTGGTGTGTGTTCCAGGGATGAACTGGGAGTAGTCTGCATGGCTTTCTCTGGCTGAATGCTGCCTTGATTCTGCCTCCAAGGCCCAGAGAAGTTCTGCTACTGACTCCAAGGAGGAGCAACAATTTCTGGCTCCTGCTGTTTCCCTTTGCTTCTGCTTTGCAATTCTGCTCTTCACCTTCTCTGGCCCACATCTTGCGGGTGCTACTGTATCTCTAAGTGTGCTTCTGCCTCAGTCTTCTTCCTGCCACACTCCCTGCTCCCTCCTCAGGGTTGCTCTTCTATAACAAACAGGGGAATAACATGAAAAGAAAAATTCATTATAAAAACTTGGCAAAGCTTGCTGGCAAAGATAGCTTATAAACAGACTTTCAGGGTGATGGAATAACCCTAAAGTCTACAATTAAACTAATAAATAAGGACTACGCAAACTGTAATAGAAATGATCCTCCATCATGAATGCTGACTAAAGGTTCTCTCTAGATTTGAGCAAGCAAGCACAATTGATGCACATAACTCTGCACAACAGCAAAACACCCCAATGGGTGATCCTCCTCAGGATCTCCTGGGAGGCACTTGTGGGACACTCAGAAGACTTAAATATTCCTTCCTCCCCCATTCCCAACCTGATGAGTGATCTAAGACAAGTCATGTTGTACCTTTGTGCCCGTTTGTCTTCCCTACCCTTTGTGCTCCATGGAGAAACTGATCTTTGTAAATTAACACAAAATGCAGTAGTGAAAAAACCTTGTGTCAGAACCAGGCAGAAGAAAATAAGGTAATGTGATTATAAAAGTGAGTATTTAAAAAGAAAGAAACATGCATTTGAAAGGTTGTTACACAAGAGACATCCTTCATCTGCAGGGGAGTATTGGCCACAGAGAGTACTACATTAACCACAGTTGCTCTGCACATCCCCTTTCAGCCTCAGAGCTGAACCCATTATGTGGCCCCTGGGAACACACATTCCCTGAGATCCAGGGTTGGGTTACTGTTATGTATTGCACTGCAGCTGACTGTGGAATGAATAGTCATGCTGAGGAAAGCAAACAAGGTCCTGGAGATCACTTTCAGCTATGAGAAAGCTTCTTTATTTTTATACCTCCTATTTAACTGCTAACCCTTTTGTCTGAAAGCCCCAACAGCAGAGAACATACTGCAGGCATAGCACAGACACACCAAAGCAATCAGAACAGGTAGCAGCAGGACATGTCTTCCAGATTACCATTAAAAGGAGCCTAGACCAGCTCCTGCATTTCAGCCAGGAACAGTTTCAAAAGGCCATTTTGGCACAGAATGTGAATTAATTTGGAAGCAGGGTAGAGGTGGGTGTCTGGTTGAATTAGAGACCTGCAGGGACTGAACAGACTCTGGAGGCTTTGGAAAACAGAAGGTTTTTGAACATCCCAAGTTTGTTAGCATGCTTTTACGAGTGGAAATTATTGCTGTGCAGAGATGAAAAATATAAGCCACATAAAGCCATGTTCAGAGAAAGGAGCTACAATCAGAGAAGGCAACTGAACAGGTCAGGGCTGTAAATGGCGGTGGTGCTGTCAGGACAATGAGACCTGAAGTAACAATAACCTTAGCCACAAAAGCAGAGACACTAGGAAGGCAGTTGAAAAGATGTAGAAGGTGGATGAGACTGGCCTAAGAACCCTGGACTAAAATCTGGGCTTGATATCTGACTTTGACATTGACTTTCTCTGCTTTGTGCGGAATTCATCTTGGTTGAGTTCCCTCCTCAGTCAGCAAGTCAGCAATCTGTGGGGAGGTGGAGGAGGGCATGACACACAATTTTCTTTCCACTCTTGACAGAGATGATCTTTGGCTTTAACGATGTGATTTAAGGTCCCTCCCACAACTCTTCAAAGACAAAGACACTGGAGTAATCATGTCACTAGGAACAATACTTCAGATCCAAAGCAAGGAAACAGCTTCTTCCCTCACTGCAGTGAACATGAAGCAGAAAGCTCAGAAAACCCACATTAATAATTTCATAGTTCCCATGGCTCCAAAGCCATGGGAAATATGACCATACCAAAATGGCTCCCACCTCTCCTGGCAGCTGTTGAGGAATTCCTATTTATCAGCCTATGATAACCCAGAATCCAACAAGCATTCCAGCTCACTTCAGTTTTCCATCATTCCAAAGCAAAAACACTGCCTTCCTCCAACATGGGAGAAAGGAATGCATCCTCTTCTGAGCTGCTTCAACAAGTTATTCTCTATTGAGCCAAGGGAGAATGAGCATTTAGGAACATTCTTACTTCACATTTACTTCACATGCATTAAGCTTTATCTGTGGGATGGGAAAGCAGGCAAGTGTTGCCTAAATACATGATTTTTTGCTGCACTGGCTTGAAGAAAGGCTGGTAACCTCATTACAGATCTGCTGCTGTTTGTTTGAGGATTTCTGCTATTTTCATGGAAACAATTCAGACACATTTCTTCAAAAGCCCTGGGAAAGCAGCAGTAGCGTTCTTTTGCTAGGAGCTCCATGTCCATGTAAACACCCTATTCTTGGTGCAAAAGGCCTCAAAGAAGCATGGAATTACCACTCTGAGATGGGATAGTAACATCACAGAAAGCACTACGAAAAGCCCTAGCACTGACCATTTTGCTCCCTGATAACCCTGTTCACAACTGCCCAACATCCCTCCCATTTTGCTCCCTGATAACCCTGTTCACAACTGCCCAACATCCCTCCCATTCTTATCACAGGCAAGGATCAGTCTGCATTGAGCTGTCTTCACAGTGATCTAACAATCATTGGCCCCAACTGGCCAGAAATGTTGGCACATTCCCACAGCAAAACTCTGCTTGGAATCCCCAAAATAAACCTATACACTTAACGATTAGAGATCTCATCTAGTGTGGGAAGGAGGACATGAGTAGGAAAAGAACTGGATTCCACCCAGTCCTCCATGCCAACTTAATCAGACAGCTGTATCAGAGCACACACTAAACATTCCCACAGAAATCATCAGCAATGGATGAACAATGCCAAACTGTTATTAAAAACCCTTCCTTGCTTCCCCTTCCTTTTCTAGCTTCTGGTGCCTACCAGTCAAACTCTGGGTCCTGTTCCTGTCACAATTCACACACACACTCCACTCTTTCTACACACTTACCATAATGGTGTGATGTGGGAATAGGGCACGGACGGACTTCACAAACTCCACAAAATACTCTGAATAGCCGTTTGCCACATCCAGGCAGATGTATTTGATAGCTGGAATGGCCTCTAGAATACTTGTTAACTTTTTCAAATCATCTTGTCCACTACCTGAGCTTGCTGCTACATGCTAAAAAACAGAGAGAACAAAACAGAGTAGTAGGTTGCAAAAATTGAAATAAACACACACAATTTGTATGTCTTTTCCTACATAGTCTTGGCAGGACTTGTGCTGGTAACTAGTGAAAAATCACACTATGTAATATGAAATATCTTCCTGGGAAAATCAATGGGCTATTGCTGTCTAGTTTAAATTATATAAAAGAGAGGGAAATTAGCATTCTAGCATTCATTCACAAGTGGATGGTCACAAGCATATATAATCATCTGAGATCAATCAAGGTTCAGCCATACTCATATTAACATGAACATAGATGAAGCCCTAACTTGGTGTATTTCCTGGTATATTTCCACAAAGTCAGAGAGTCAAAATTTGGGGCACTGTCAAGAGAGTAAAATCTGGGTCTGCTTAGTTCACCAAGCACTCCTGTCATCTACATAATCACAGAATAATTTTACTGGGAAGGGTCCTCTGGAGATTTTGTAGTCCAATCCCCTTTCTCAAGCAGGGTTAGCTACCATTGAAAACAAGCAGATTGCTTCTTTCTTTGTCTTCCAATGAGTTCTTTCCAAAAGAAAGATAGTTTCCACAGCTGTTGGCCTACAAAACCTCTGCAGAAATCCAAGGTCACAGCACAAGTCAGTATTTAATCACTATAGTAATAGGAGATCCTTTTCCAGTCATTACGTACCACAAATAAGCTAAGTTTGGAAGTGTTCAGACACAGGACATTCCTGGGACCACTTTCTACCCTATGGTGTCATGTAAGAAATCCTGATTTGCCAAAGTGCTAGGCTCACTTTCAAACAATTTTGTAATCAATAGCCTTTATAATATAGTTCTGAAATGTGCCACAGGTAAAGATACAATACAGCTGTGTGGTATTTTTTTCTATACAGACAAAGATCAAAAACTGCACTGAACTTCGAGCAGGAAGGGGAGATGGCCAGGCACACTTACAGCGCCTATACTGGTACAGGGGCCTGCCAGAAGAAAAGAAGAAGTCTGAATGTGACAAAGTCACAAATTAAGTCAATGTTTAAATCTACTAAATATAATGGCTCAGGCTAGGACCCTGTGAACAAGTGGGATAGCACAGCCAGGAATAGCACAAAATGAACTCTGGCGCAAGAAGGTAAGTGGAGGATGCACAAGCTCTGACAACTTTCAATGCTCAACCCTGCCTGGGCCCAGCACCTAGGCCCCTCCAGCCTGTAGACTTGCACACCTGAGGGGAAAGACTTTGCCTGGCACAAGGGTGTGCAGGGCCAGCCTGTGGTTGGGTTACTTGAAATTATTCATATTGGTGCACTACCACAGCTCCCAACAGCAATACAAGCACAGCACTCATACCTACTCCTAAGTATTTCCTCCTTCTTAGTTCAGGATACCTGTTTCCATTCCAGGCATATACAAACTTTGGTTTTTTGCATCTTAATATTAAGCACTTTCATAATGGACTCACATAACCGTTCTTTTAAATCAGGACAAGCCACTTCCCCTGATGAATTTAAGAACAGCAAATATCTTCATTCCCCAAAACCTCACTTGACAACAGTATTCCCTAGAGACTCCAGTGGATGTGAGTTCAGAACAAAGCAATAAACCATAATAATTTATAGTAGAAAAAAGTACCTCAAGGCATTCTGGGTGATTGGCAGCAAACAGTTTCCATTCTTCCAGAGAATAATGCTTGTGAATTGCAGTGAACATTGCATGCTAGCAAAAAACCAAGAGAACTGATATAAATGTCTGAGTTATTAATTTTTCCCTCAGCTGCAAGGCATTAGAAAACCCCCTTTTAAGTATAGGCTTATCCTGTTTGGAAGAAACAGTAACAGTGAATAACAGACCAGGCAACTATAAACAGCTCTTCAAAAGCAATGCTCTTCTTGGCATACTTAGCCAACCTTTCAGGACCAGATTTATGATATGTTTCATTAAGCTACTGTCAGTATTTTGAATGTGACAGAGGCTCATTAACTTAGAAAGTGCTGCAGCTCTATCCTGTAACCTACACTTACAAAACTTGTCAGCTATTTTTTTTTTTTTCTGGCAAGCGCAAAGACTCAAAACCTAAGCTCCAGAAGCTCTACCTGAAGCTGAACTACACCCAAGATGGAAGCTTCCCAGTATGGAAAGTATCCAAAAGCATCCAGTAAGCATCTCCACAGAAATTTTCTTATATCAGGAGCCCTGTTTGTGGTAACTGTGTTGTTGTAAAAGCACACCTGCCATTTCTTATTCTGCAGTTTTAAACTCATGTTACCCTGTTCTCCAACAAACTTAGCTGAAAATCAACAAAGGCTGCTCACTGTTACCCAGCAGCTTCCCAGCTGTTGCAGAAATGAGAGTTGAGACTTACTTTTGCCATAACCACAGCCATTTCAAATGTCCCCACAGTGTCCATGTTTGCCACTATAATGGGAATTCCTGTGTATGTCTGCTTGGAGTTACGGAAGGTGAAGGTGCGCGTGAGGTCAACCTGCAGTGAACAGACACACATTCTTTTAAGTAACTGATTGGAATCTTACACGAGTTTTGCCACAGATTTCAGATACAGCACGTTAGACACAGCTTCTCCATTTTCCTCACATTTCCTGTTCCTTTTGTTCCACTATTACATCATTAATTTTTATTTTTTTTACAATTCTGCCTTCCAAACAAGAAAAAATTTAAAAGAATGTTTTCTGCATTAAATAGAGCTCTTACTTAAGAAAAATAATCAAAATAAAGTTAAAAAAAGAAAAGGTACAAGGCAGAAGGGCTTGGAAAGAAAGGACAATGAGGACTCTGGGTTTTTGTATACAGAAGTAATCTCAGCTGTTTGTATGGCTGCCTGAGAAACTCAAGTTGAAGTCCTAACTCCAAAGAAGTCAGAATTGCAACTCCCTCTGTCTCCAGGGCATACAGAACTTTGTCCCAGTCTTCAAGGTAAATGACAATATAATAAAGTATGCTCTTTTGGTCACAGTTACCAGCACTCTTGCCATACCATATGAACAATCATATCCTGCCTTGCTAAACAAAGCTGCTAGTTTCTAAGCTAATGTCTTAAAACTGTATCCGCTTTCACCTTCAATGTTATTTCTTCTTCAGCACCTTCAAATGATCACGGTAACATCAGGCATTTTTTCCCTTACATCTGCAAGAGGTATTATCAAATTAGATCAGTTCCCACTGGCCTACCTAGGACCTTCCTACCGAGGGGAAAAATGCTCAAAAGGAAAAAAAAAAAAAAGAAATGAACAACTCTAAGATATTAGTTTAGCCTCTAGTGAAAATGAAGGCCCCTTCAGTTTTCACTAATCCTCCCTTCAACTTTAACCCAGTAACATTTGGAGACCTGAACTAAACTGAAATCACAAGAAAGAAAGCAACAGAAAAAAAGACAGGATTTTTTACTATTCAATTTAAACACATTTTGAACACTTCCAAACTGCAGGCTAGATTCTGATTAATATTGTGAGGGATTTATTACTGACTCGTATAAGAGAAAGAACTTGGTGCCTTAGTGATAAACTGTGAATCAGGCTCTCCTATAAGCTTGTAAGTGAAGGGTCACTTTAGTGAACAAGCTAAGATATATCTTAATGGAGACTCCCCTTTCTCCCATTTACTATCAGAGGTCTAACTCTCCAGCCATCATGTATGACAAAACATTCTTTAGCTGCAGCTAACATTAGAAAATAGTATGAAGAAGACAGCTATGAAACAAGTATGAAAATTTAATTTACTTTACTTCCTCTTAACACAATGTATTAACTAGAAGCAAGGGCGAGGGGACACAAAAGTACCCCACAACCAATTCCACACAGATGCCAGCACCAGAACCACTGCCCTGAGGTTTTACAAAGGAAAAAACATCTCTTTCAAAGAAACATCAGAAAGGAGAAGAGTTACGTTTCAGAAAAGACACCAAAATACTGCAAAATAGACACAGGACAAAACAAGAACTTGTCGTGTAATTTTTTTAGTCCTTCACACCTTTAAAGCATCTCCAATATCCCATAGCAATAAGACAAATACATTGCATAAAAACTATGACCTTTGCCTGGTAAATACATTCAGTGCTTTTTCTTGTTTTATGAGAGACAATCAACAGCCACTACTCAGTTTCACCTTTTCCATTCCACTCCTCACTTTACTGACTTTTAGTATATCCTCCACAGCTGCTTCTTCTCCATACTGAATTATCCTGGTATGTTTAGGTTTTTCCTCATGTGGAAGTGAGTCAACACTGCTGATCATGCCAGTTGCCATTCTCTCTACCTATTTTAGCAAATTGTGCTGCTCTTGTGAACTTATGTAAATTTTAAAAATTTAAATTAACAACTTCCTACAGGACACTTGTCTGTTGAACTTGCAATGGACAGAGTGCATGAGTAAGCCCAACCAAGGCAAGAACAGGCTATATGACTACCAAGACCCCACAGACAGATAATGCTGCTTCTACTCCCACCTTTGCTCTGACAAATTTCGATATTTGAACTCAAGCATCACATTTTCTGGTATTTTTTGAAAAAGAGAAAGCAACATGAAAAATGAAGACAGTGCAAGGAATCAGAAACAAGTACCACCATAGCAAACCTATGGAAGATCTGCAAACATCCCAAACTGTCTCTCTAGGAAGCTGACTTAACTCTAGTCACTGCATAAAAAGCTATCCTTGCGCAAAACAAGGCTTCACACCAGAGAAGCAGACGCTTCCTGATATAAGCTTCAAAGCAGCAGCTTGCTGGGTAACAGGCACTGTAGTATGCTGCCTCTGTTCCTCTGCCAGAACTATTTATTTATATTCTTGTTTTGAAGCAGACTGGGGCTGTCCATTTCAGATCTGGCTCTCCCAGACTCTGTTTATCCCTGTTGCCACAGCCTCAGTGATGGTGTCCAATTTCTTAACCTTCATCGGTTTTCACTGACCCCCTCATGACACGCACTTTTTCTCATCTGCGATGTTTTAACAGTTCATCAGAGCCACCCGTTACAACCCTGCCATATCAGCTCATGTTCCTCCTATCGTTTTCCCTTCCCAGCAGCCCTTCCTTCCACAGCCTGCACCCTGCTAAATATACAAAACACTGCACTTGAAGGAGCCATGTGCCCGCCACTCACTCAGTGGAGCACAGCTCCACCTGTTTGCCAGCACAGTGAATTTTAAGGAGGGATCCACAGGTCCCCCAGCAAATGGCTCAAAAGTGCCCAAAGGCTTTATGTACGGTAATTGCACACTGTGAGGAGTCACTTGGCTGGGACACTGATCATCATAAAGTAAAAATTACTTGCCAGAGATCAACTTTCTACTGAGAGGGCCTCTCACACCTTATGATGGCAAAGAGGTTTTGCATAGCTGTTGCCCTCAAAATCCCTGGCCATAGGCCCATAGTAAACACAGCCTCCCCGTTTCACTTTCCCTTTCTACCTCAGTCTCTCTCTCTTACAACTCCATGTCCCCTAAAGAAAATCTTAATCCTCTTTTCATCCCCCAACACAACATAATTCCTTCTTTAGTCAAACTAAATCCTTTGTTAACCTTGGGGTTACGTGGGGTAAATGAGAAGGCACCTTCGATCCTAAGGCAGCCATGTTTTTTTTAGTGGATGCAATCGATCCTTATGGGATTGATTTCCCGGGGTCTTTCCCGATCCCTGATGAGAGAGAACCACAGAACTGTTCCGGCTAACAGTGGCCAGCAGGCACACAGAGCCCCAGGGGACTCCAGGGCTCTACACACGCAGGTCACACGGGGGTGAGACCCAAGAGAGGGTGAAACGCACCCATCGCCCCAGGTTTGATGTGACTTCTCTCAGTACCCCCCATGATGGGGTCCCAGCCCGGGGCACCCTGCGCTCTGAGTAACGCTCCCGGCGTCTTCGCGGGGTTTTCATTACAATTG
>VZRH01007743.1:585797-596411 GCA_013397555.1 Urocynchramus pylzowi | reverse complement strand
TCCTCCAATTTCAATGGTGCTAGCCACAGTTTAACACACGAGTCGAAAACCACTCAGAGCAGCAGGATTGCACAAGCTGAGTCCATCTACATCTGCTGGCAGAGGGATCAATAATCAATACAGGGTTACCAGATACCACATGAGATGACTTCCACAGGAGTCTTAAGCCTTAAAGTCTTTTTAATTATGAAGTCAGTGAGTTGTAAGATTTGGACTTTGGAAGACACATGAGTACAGTGGTTTTAGTGGCTGGAAACCGAAGCCTGGGACACTTAAACACATTGCAGGAGGAGGTAGTGTTTCTCTCCTTTATCTGAAAGTTGCATAAGTCTGGTCAACACCCTGCCTCCCACAGAGCTCTTTTACACCTCTTTGTCTGAGTGTCCCAGCTGATCCGGTATGACCAAGCATGAGCCCACAGCTTTACACAGAAGGCAGAGCATTTGAGTGTTTGCAGTTTTTGATTGTCCACGTGGAGAGGCCTTGAATCTGGGACTTTGGAACTCCATATGATGTTCCAGGAGAGCCTTGCTGTTGTGGATATTTCCCATGGAGATATTCAGGAAAAATTACTCTATAATTTGTTTGATCTGCATAACAGAGGTCATTCATTTGGTGTTTTCTTCACAATATAAAGGAGCTACTAAAACATGTTTTTCAGACAGACGTATGTGCCACTATTTACTGTAAAGTAGTAAGAGTACTGATGAGAATGGGTCCTGTGGAAGTGCTATTTCTGTAGCAGAGGACTGAGAATGGAAAAAAAACAAATGCAGTCTGTCTGTGCCTGGCACCAGGTCTTCCATTTGCCCTCATGGCAGGCATGTGATGCTGAGAAAAAAGAAAGAAGCCACTGCATTGCATTGTGAATTCAAAAGGTCAGTCCTGTTTTGAAGAGTAGGAGATTGGGGCTAGCAGTGATATGTGTAAGCCACAGAAAATTCATGCCTGATGCTGTTCACAATTCCCAGTATTTTAGTCTCCACTCACAGAGCTCACAGTGCTATTTTCCTGCAGATCACAGTATCTGCTAATATCCATTAATTCCCCATGTACACACACCAACAGATTAGTCAGCTGTCTCAGATCAGCTTGAGTATTCTTTAAAGTTTACAAAGTTTGAAATTCTCTAGTTTCTTACCTCAATATGTATTTTCTGTAAACAAAATTTTGTTTTCTTGTTGAACCACCTCTGTTTTTTTCATTGTCCTTTCTGAAGTATGGACACCAGAGGGAACATGATCAATAATCACATTAATATCATAGCCAGAAATTAAGATCACCTCTTATGTATCTTTGTTATTCCTCTTTATATTACTGCCCCACACCTGCCATAATTGATCCCATGTTATCCCTTTCTGCTATGGGAAAAAAAAGCCATTCAACCAGGCTGGATACAGTTTAGTCTTCAAGTGCAAATGAGCCATCGCTGATTTCAAATTTAGCATGTGTAAATGATTTGTTACTTTCCTTCAGAGTTCTTTTTTTCTCTACTTCATTGTTTTATAGCTATATTTAAAAGCAGATGGAACAATGCACTCAGAATAGAACTGCTCAGCCACTGTAGCTGAAAAGACCAATTCCAATGTAGATTTGTAGGACTTCTAAAATTTTTCTAAACTTGGTGTTTTTGAGAAGAGAGAAAAAAAGTGATCATTATAATGCAAATAGTTACTACTGTGTCTAAAGCCTATTATTAGCTGAGATTGTTGAGATTGTGGTTTTCATCCTGCTATTGTAAATACTGCTTTATGTAATAGTATAAATTACTTCACAAGTCTGACCTGGTAACAAAGGATGTGGAAGAGGCTGAGGTACTCATTGGCATCTTCACCTTGGTCTTCCCTGGTAAGATTTTTCTCAGGATTCCCAGGACCCTGAGACTCATCAGAAAATCAGGAGTAGTGAAGACACCCTCATAAGAGCAGGATCAGACTGGGAGGGCAAGTCCTGAGGACTAGAAAAAAAAACAAATAATGGTCCTGTCTTTGAGAAGAGCGAGAAGGAAGGAAGATCTGGTCTAGTCAGCTTCACTTCAGTGCCTGAGAAGGTGATGGAGTAAATAATCCTGGAAATCATTTTCAAATGAATGAAGGACAAGAAAGACTGAAGCTAGTTGGCATGAATTCAAAAGGAAAAAATCATGCTCAGAAATCATGCTTTCAACTTTCTAAGATGAAATTACTTGATCAGTGGATGAGGAAAAAGCAATGGATCATGTTTATTTTGACTTAGGCTTTTGACAGATTCCAAGTAACATTTTTGTAGGCAAACTGATGAGGTGTGGACTAGCTAAAAGGACATTGAAGTGGATTGAAAACTGACTTATCTTTGGGCTCAAAGGCCTGTGATCGGTGACATTAAGTACAGCTGGAGGCCAGGTGTGGTGCACCAGGTTAATTGTATAAGGCATTAAAAACACTTCTTTTTATCAATGCCTAGTATTTTTCTTATTTAAGTAAGAACACTTCCTCAGTAACTCCTTGGTACTGAAAGAAGCATTCAGTGATAACCTGAAAGTATGAGCACTCATGAGCACCTGAAACACCTCTACGGTGAATGCTTAATGATGTTGTCATTATTTGTCAAGAGAAATTCTGGTCACAGGAGATATACAGCTAACGCAACTGAAGGCACATGCTGACTTCCTTGCTGTGGTTCCTAGGAAAATACTATAGCCTCATGTAGCTCCATACAGACAGCCTGTAACATAATTAGCATGCCTGTTTAAGGAATATGGTAAGCACTAGTGAAAGCATTGCTCAGCTGGCAAGTGCTCCCACAAACTGTGTGTCACAACTTCCCAGCAGAATCCCATATCTGGAAAGAATGACATGCTGCAGGACATGTGTGATGAAGATATTTCACTCTTCAGGAGGAACAGTACATTTAAGGAAAGTGCCTTGTTTTTCTTATAAGAAATGTAAATCCCTTTTATTGTTCTGTTTGAGTTTGGGCCTTGTCTATGCTGAATAGCATTTCCCAGTGGATGGCACATGCTGAACTATCAGTATTATTACAGCATCTATGTTAAGGCTTTTGCTGACCTTGATAGCCACCAGAAATGGGAGGAGTGGGCTGACACCCCTGCCTTTTGTAAGTGTGCCAAGCGGACTTCAACTACCTGCATGGAGATCACTTGTTACAAAGAAACTTCTATGCCGTAGGTACTTTCATTTAAATTCAAAGGTCTTAGAGGCAAAATAATCTTAGTCACTAATCATCAGCTAAATCCCAGGCCCACTCTGAAGTCAGTAGGACAACTTCTCATTGAAGGTACAGTTTACTTAGGAGTAAGTGACAGTATCCATTCCTATTTGATTTCAGCAGGTTTCAAATGTTAATTGTAAGTAATCACAGCAATCTATAATTAATGCAACTCTGACCTTCCTTGGCTTATGAAATATGCTTAGAGTCTGTCTGTGCTGATAAGTAAAGTGGACCACGCCAATCTATCCCTGCAAGGCAAGAGTCAGAGTGTGGCTCACACTAAGTCATTTAGATGCCATATGTGAGCTTCAAGGGGTCTCACTCGAGCTGTATATTGGAAACTGTTTGATGCTGTTCCCTGAACTGTCCTCAGACTACCTGGAGGAATGGTAGCTGTCCAGGTTGTTCAAGGCAGTGTGATTCTAATTAAAGAGTGTGGACAATTGCATAGTAGAGCTTGTAGCTGGGTCCATGCTCAGGTCCTGTTCGGTTTACTATTGGACTTTACTGGCATGGAAGTGGTTTGTAGTTTTTTTTTTTTTTTTTAATGGTCAAAATCTGTTGTATACTATCTGTTGTGAATGGACACTTCTTTTCATTACTACAGTATGTAGAACTACAGTTCTACATACTGTAAAAGGCAGTGAGACTCCCTCTGTGGACATATTAAGTCATCTCACAGGATGTAACAGGTATTCTATTGCTGCTTGTCATGGGTCAACCCATGATAGCTTTACATAAGGTGCCATCCTCTCCTTAGCAGTGCCCACTGGTAGAACAAGAGAAATGGTCACGAGCTGAAACACAGGAAATTTTATCTGAACATTTGAAACCACTTTTTTTTTCCTGTTGAGGGTAGGGTACATGATCTTGAAAGGTCCCTACCAACCTCAGCCACTCTGTGATTCAGTGGTTCCATACATTACTTTGTCATTGCACAGTATCTTCCTCTGCAAGGTCTCAAGAGCCTTTAAAAAATCTGATAATTACATAGTTTATTTGGTGATCATTTGATAGTCAAATTAGTAAATCTCATTTACATAAGGAAAAGGCATGGAGAGAAAAATTTAAGGATTAAGCCAAGTCCTATTCAAGTTACACATTGATAACTCTGATTGTAATTTTATACTGGCTTTATAGCAGGAAAAGCCACTGACCTCAGTGGACTTATCCCTGCTTAATAGCACTGCTGGGAGAAAGAGGCTGGAGAGTAAACTCATCAGAGACAAATGTTGATTTTGCATTAATACCACTGCTGCGAGAAGTAGGCTGAGCCCGTGTTTTTGCATCTGTTTTCCTATAAAGTTGTGAGACAGCCTGGCTTCTTGGCTTCACCACCTTCAGACTGAGGGGGTGAAGGTCTTTTGTCTTGGCTGGACATAGGCTGATTTACCAGGCTTTTCCAAAATACGCTAGACCAAATAGTAACCCCAGTGAGGTAGCAAAACTGCCTCAGTAAATTATTACATTTACAAATAAGTAAACAAAAGCAAGAATGCATTATTGCAGAAGGATTGGGGCAGTGAAGAACTCAGGAAAAATAAACTTCTGGTGTTGCCTGTATACCAGCTGATGATTTTTTTTGCTAGCAAATCACCTACTGTCATACAGCATATAAGAATTTCACCATGTTACAAGCCAGACTCAGCTGGGGCTGGCCATACCCTCTCCTTCTGTCAGTGTTTGCACTCCAGCTTGGAAACAAGCTTGCACCTGAACTTCAGCCATTACTTCTAGCCCAGAAACTCCCGAGAATTCATTGTCAATTCAACCTGCTCATGTAAATAGAGGAAAATACCGAATTCAAGAAGAAATTTTGCATAAGTGTTTATTTCACCAGCAGCTGATTTCACAGTATGCGACAGAGCAGTGACAGCACCGCTGAGGCAGTGCAAATACTAATACTGCTGTTTGCCTCTTTATTTTTAATGTAATACCTCGATCAGTGTGCTGCTTTCTTCATATAAATCTGTTGCATGTGGAATTAGTGCTGTTGTAGGCTTATCCCTGAGTTTATGTTACTCAGGACCAAGGTGCTTAACACAGAAAAGAAAATAATATCTACTTCTCTTGCACTTAACACCATTGATTTGCTCGGTCTCTTGAGCATAAGTCAGACTAAGGTTCTGAAAGTCCATTTCCTACTTATGGAGAGGGGTTGGGACATTGCCTATTCTAATCCTGGCAGTTGTGGGTTTTTTGGTCTTGGTGCCCAAAGTCTGTTTGAATAAGCACACTGCCATTGCTATATGAAATAAATTAACAACATTAATTTAAAAATTTATTTTTAATTGAATAAATACATTATATATCCAAACAGGATTTTCTTCATTTTCGGGGCTTTCCTTGACATTTGTATGTTGGGTGAAAATGTTGCTACAAATTTTAAGCTGGAGAAATGCTTCTGAACTGTGAACGTCTGGTAATGAATAGCTTTCAAATCCAATTTAATCTTTGGAAAAACTAAACAACTTTGCTGCCCTACTGCACCATCTACAGGCAGGAAAAAGCCATGCTCATGGTACAAAATGTTTTAACTGTTTCTAGCACTTTCTTTAATCATTGCAATTAATGCATAAACCTGTAATTTTCCTTTTTTCATCGTAATTATTATGAGGGTTTTATTCCTTTTGTGTGTAAAATGACATGTCACACAACCCTAAATACCTTGTACTCTTGGGCCGAGGAGCTTTGCCTCTGCAAACCTTGTGCTAATTTGGATCTTATCATGGGGATGTAGAAAACAAGATTGGCTTGGTCCTTCATTGCAGTTCAGGCATTTAATGGGATGTAGATAAAAGCTGTTGCATTTATCAGCTGTCACACACTTCTTTCATAAAGACACCTACATATGGATTATGATTAACATCAACTCGGTTGTCACCACTATGCCTTTTTTACCCATGATTCCTCACTGGCTAGAGTTAAAGATATTCTTAAAATGACCTAGAAAATGCTGCTTCCCTTTCCCACAGCAAATAAAACCCTGCTAAATAGTCTCGTATATCATTATGGTAAAATGGGAGGGGAAAATTTAATGCCTGAGCTTGTAAAATATGCTCTAGTTTTGCAAGGCTGTTTAAAAAGTGAATATTATTAGCATGTGAGGCCACAGTAGCTGCACATCTGCAGCTGCTGTTAGCTTCAATCTAACGTGGTTTGAGTACCCATGATCTTTAAGTAATCAGATAGGAAAAATACAGTGTGGAACTGATTGATCAAATCTCATGAACTGCCCTCTTCCTTTTTAGGAGGAAAGCAGACCTTTTTTAGTTGTTTTCACCTTCCTGAAAATACGTATATTTAAAAAATTATTATCCAAATGAAATAGCATTGGTAGTAGTGGTAAATAGATATATGCATTCTGTCAATAAAATTTGAAGGAATTTAAGTGATTTTGTTTTAGCAGTAGAACAAGGGGCTAAACTCAAGATCACTTACCTACTTGGATTTTAGTCTCATATGTAGTGCCTCTTCTGGGAAATCCATGGAGCAAGAACATTATTTGGTGCTGGATATGCAGCACTCAGGGGCAGTAAAGCATGGATCCCAATTACATTCATTTTTCATTTGTATAATGAAGACTATTGAAAATACTGCCTGCTTTTAGTCCGTTCTTCCACATCTTTGCCTAGAAAATTATTATTTTGCATTTTGATTTGTGCCTGCCTCTCACTTTTTTCCTAAGCTGCTGTGTAGCAGTGCTGGTTTCTGATGTTAAGGAGTTGGCATGTTTCACCCTGTCGTCCATATTCAGCAGAGGCAGAAGTCACTTCCGTGTGTGGTTTGTGGAGTGCTTTGGGTTCCTTCAGGATGAAAGGTGTGATATAAATATTAGATAGTGTTCATTCCCTTTTTTTCTGCAGCACACACAGTACTAATAACTTTTCCTTTCATCTTGAGCTCCCCTGACTAAATTGTCAAACATCTCAGTAATACCATGAACTTTTGCTTCAGGCACAGTCATAATCAGTTCTGTTAGCTCCATCCTTACAAAAGGATGGCTATTCTCCAGGCACACAGTTGACTCTCCTACTACCAAATGCCTCTTCTTATCGTTCTTGGTGGCTTCTCTTATAATTCCTCTGGAGTTTCCTTGCTTTGGTCTAATCCTCCTGATCTCATTCAGGTCCCATTTCACATGTCAGTTCACCTCCAGTACATTGCTAAGTCTGTGCTGATCCTGTATCATGAGCAAATAGGACCAGCATAGGGATAGTTCTTTGGACTCCCTCCCTCACCCCCCATCTATCCCTCCCCCCCCATCCATCCCTCCCCTGTATATAGAATCCAAAGGCTCTATCCTCTTTAGGCAGATCACTGTGAGGAAAGCAATAATCAGCCTCTCGAGCTACCTAAACAGCACCTCATTCTCTTCTCAGAGAGAAGCAGAACACGACTGCTTTTCTGAGTCCTTCTGCCCAGCTCAGTGGGAAAGGGAATAATTAGGCTCATTAAGCTACAGGGCCAGCAGCCCCTTGCCTTCCCTGCCCTCTCCTCACTTGACCCCAGTGTTTTAGAGCTGCAGCGGTCCCTGGGTAAATACAGCTGAGCAGGCGGCCGCTCCCAGCTGTGCCAACTTTGCCACTCCCTGCTCCTTTTCTGGTGCTGCCCTGACACCACCCAAGGTTGCACAATTGGCCCTTGAGAGCTCTGATGGTGAAAGCAGAACATGGAGAGGCACTTCCTCACACTCCCTTGTTTTCATTCCTCATTATTTTAGTTCAATTAATTTGCTCTCATGTTCCTGAACCCTCTTGCATTCAACTGCAGGGTACTGCAGGCTGCTTTTCCTGCTGACACCCTGCTGTCAGGTGGTAGGTAATGTATTGCTCACCCGAGCAAGAACTTGTCAAGAAAACTGATGACCTGCAGTGTCCCTTTCGGGTCAGGCAAACAAGTCTTGTGGAGTTTGTTAAGGTATGTGGGGCTGTGCTGTCATGTGAGGGAAAATATGGAAATAAATAAATGTCTATAAATGTTCAGATTTCTGATCTTTGAAAATTATTCACTTGAATCACTCTGTCCAATTTTGTAAAAAGACATCTTTCTTTATTTCTTACTACTTTCCCAAGCCATCATTTGGGCTGCAGTGTAGTAGGCTGGTATATATCATGGCACACAATCTAGCTTCCCTCACTTCCCTAAGTGTAAATTGGGACTACTTCCATTGGAGCCAGTGGTGGTGTCATCATATGAAACTCATGTGTGTATGATAAAAGGAGTCCTTGTTTTTCTTTCCCCACAGCTCATAACAGAGCTTGGAAATACAGAACCATTTTGATATTTAAAAACCATTTGATATTTAGTCAGAACAGAAGCTTGGCATATGAAGAACATAGGCATATAGCTGAGCTGAGCTTTGGGAGACATTAAAAATGAATTATGCTGATAAAGAACAGCTGTATTCTTACATCAGAAACCACAGGGACAAATAATTAATTTGCCTTCATTAATTTCCCAATTCTTTACTGGCAAAAAGTACAGAAATGCTTAGACTACAGATCTAATTGCCATCCAGTGAGTGTATGTATTAAGAGACTGTATCAATTACTGGGCTGTCAAGTTTCTTTATGAAAGCCAATTTCTGCTCATGCCATGTTAAGATCCCTGCTCACCTGCACTCACCCTGAGTCCTTTTTGTTGACTACTAGCAGGAAGTCCAGAGAAAAGGTGATAAAATGTTGATGATCATTTTCTTATTTAATAAGTCTGTTTCTGAATCTTGGCTGAGTGGAGCTGCGCACAGCTGTGAGGTGGAAGAGGGAAGCAGGGCACAATGTTAATTCCCTCTTGAAACAGCACTATGGAGACCACAGCATGTTTGTCTCCCATGCCATTCTAGACTATGAAAAATAGTTTAAATTAGGTGGCTCATATGTGGTTTAAATAAAATAAATAAATCAAGCCAATTGATCAGATATGTGGGAGTCGAATTGGGTGGCAGAAGAGAAGGGTACTGGAGGGATGGTGGTGTTTGTACCCATTTTTTTTTGAAGAGGTGACAGAGACTCCCCTTACCATGCTGGAGAAGGACACTGTGCCCTTGCTGCCATGACGAGTGCACTGGAGGGCAGGAAAAATGCCAGGACACACTCAGCTGCCCCTGGCTTCCCATGAGCCATTCCATGCAACAGCCCCTTCCAGGGAGGGCCTTGCCACTGTCTTCTCTGCCCAGCAGTGGCCGGTAACAGGATGTGTGGTGGTGGGCTTGTCTGGAGGGAAAATACATTCAAAGCTCTGTCTAGCTTGTCTCTGCTTCTGCTGGAGCCTTCCATCTCTGCCTCTGATGCTGGAGTGTAACATGGGTTTACATTTAGAGAAAGATAGGGACGTACACATACACAAAGTACATATATAAAAAGGCTCTAGATCACAAACACCAAGCCTACAGACTGAGGAAATTTTTAGGAACTGATAGATATTCAAAGGATAGATTGGGACTCCTGAGAAACACAGGCTAAACCTCAGCTGGTGTAGCTATTCTGAGGGATATAGACCTTATATTTATAATTTATTGAGTGCCTTTGAATGAGTCAAATTTTGTTTCAGTGGCAGGCAGATCAGAAATCTTGGCATTGTTTTTTGTCATGAAGCAATCTTGACAAGTATGTATGCCTGGTACTTAAAAATTCCTACTGTGTCGCTGAAACACTTCCAGGCATCATTTAATCAGGTGAAGGAGATCTTAGCTCACTCCTTGTTCTCATTTAGTTTTGCCAATTATAGCTTCTCTAGAATTTTGTCTCCTCTTACTTGCAAATGTCTCTTCAATTCTCACTAATTTCTGCAGCTAGACCAAGTGATTAAACCCAACCTTTCTGGCAGGCACAGTATCTGCTCTCTGTCTGTGCACCATGCTGGCCGTGCTGGCAATCACTGTGAGCCCTTCAGCCTGGCTGGATGTAGGTCTGCAACTTTGTTTAGCATGACCTGTGAGGGTTTGGGAGGTAGCAGTGCATCAGCCCACTGACCCCTACTCATGGGCAGAGGACTCATGTGGCTCAGGGAGCACCAAACCAGACAGCCAGCTTTGCAGGGCAAAGCTGAGAGCTGGCCTTTGTGTTTGGCCTTGCCTTGTGGTCAGTGCTTGAATGTATTTCATAGAATCATGGCATCATTTACGTTGTAAAAGATCTTTAAGGTCATCCAGACCAACCATTAACCCTGCCACTAAACAGGTCCCCAAATGCCACATCTACACGACTTTGAAATACTTCCAGGGATGGTGTCTCACCCATTTCACTGGGCAGCCTGTTCCTTGGCAATCCTTTCAACAAAGAAATTTTTTTTAGGTGATATCCTACCTAAACTTCCCCTGGCACAACTCAAGGCCATTTCTGAGGGATTCCCGCTGGACAGTGGTGATGCCGCATCTTCCATATTCTGTTTATGTGTGGTGGT
>VZRH01007743.1:545840-580738 GCA_013397555.1 Urocynchramus pylzowi | reverse complement strand
AAAAAAAAAAAAGAAGAAGAGAATCTGTCTGAATGAAGTTTCACTGGGCATCTGATGACTAAGTAGGAAGCGGTTTGTGCCAAAACCTGGGAAGGTAAGTGTTACTCGCAAGATCACAGTGCCAGAAGATAAACCAACACCAATGTGGCTTATGGCTAGAATGCAGTATTGAGCACAGCACACTCCCAACCTCTGTGAAGTACTCCATTGAGAAAATTGCTTGCAAATCAGGCTGAATGGCAATGGAAAAACAGGGCAACAGAATGACTTCAATGAGCCAAAAAAATTATGTGATTTTAAGTGTTCCTGTCCTCTAGCACAGGCATGGTGCCAGCAAATCTGTTCAAGCAAGCTTTGAGGATTAGGGCGATGCAATTTTGCTAGTTCCCAGGCAGCTGATGTCACGTGCCACTCAGGAGATGTTGCTGGATACCAGTAGGGTGTATCCTGACAGGAAAAGAGATGGTGGCTGCTGTGTTTGGAAGAAAACTGTTTGTGCCAGGATGAGTACATTAAAACTCTCTTGGTGAAGGTAGCTCTGTGCAACTGAAACACACAGAATTGTAGGTTTCAGGAGGCATTAAAGTTCATTAATTGGATTCACCACTGGTGTTTCCATGATGTGCGGATGTTCTAATTTTGACTCCTATTGATATTGTAATTGTTTGTAGAGACAACAGTTCAGCTGAGGGCTTGATTTTACAAACATATAATAAGAGACAGCATTTGCCTGAAAGCTTGTTAGTCCAAATGGAGTGAAACTAGTAAAGAATTGAAGAAATAAAAAAAGCAAGATGAGGGGAGGAATTGCCATGAAATAAAAGGACAGATTAGGACAAAGCCAGAACTATCAAGTTTGGTGTCATGCCAGTAAAAACTCTGCAGAGTTGCTCAGTGGATATAAACCACAACAGGACCAGCTTTATATATTCATTTTCCAAAGCATAATTGCCTTGATAAGAGAAGGCAGTGTTAGGCCCTCTGAAGAAAAAGGACGCAAGCACTCAGGGATTTGGCTCTAAAATGGGCATTTTGAGCTCTGGAATGTTACAAAAGTACATTTATTTGCTGTGGAAGGATGGAGGTGAAATTCAGGATACAGAGTCAGGACCCAGCTATGAGTACCTGGACCTGATCTGGCTAGGGTTGGTGCAAGGATACAGGATTTGTGTGGTGTTCACCACAGCCTTGACCCAGGCCTCACTGCTGCCCAAACTCCTGCTCGTCACTGTCTGTTCTAAACAAAACTCAGCAGAAACTGCTGAGCTTTGGAAATTTGTTATAAAGGTCATTGATTTCAGCCATTCATCCTTGCCCGATTTCCACATGCTGGAACATACATGCTTTTACCTGGAGCCTTTTTTGGAACTTTCTTTTCTTCAGTGGCATAAACAGCCAACCTGAATTCTGATCTCCTTTGCCCATCGGTGTCATGCTCAGGAGCACACAAGGGCCAGAAGCACTCGTATAAATTACCTGCAATGAAGGATCAAAGGCAGTGAGTGAGCATTGAGTATTCTCATCTATTTCAATGAGCAACCATAGCACAGCAGAGCTCCCACAGAGTGCCAGTGTAGCCTCCACTGCTTCATTCAGACCTCTCCCCCCAAATAGTTCCTGATCAGTATTGTCGGCTTTTAGATCCAGGGGAAACATTTGAATTATAATAGTGTTCTTCAGTAATACAGGAGCAGGAGTATTTGATACCTGTGCTCCTGCCTGGAAAGGCCACAGGCTCACTCAAGTCTAGGTGCAGGCAATAAGCCAGCAGGTGAAGCAGCATGGGAAGCAGGGATCTTGGGCTTAGCAGGACTGAGGACCCAAGCTAACACAGCACCACGGACAAAACCCTTCTGCAAGATAAATTACTTTTTTGCAGAGGTCAGTTAGGCATTAAGGTGCCTTTGTACAGACAATCTCTAATAAATAACTCAGAAGGGAACAGGATTTTCTCTGTGGTAAGAAAAATGGCGATTTTGAGAATTTATCCTCTTATTTTTGGACAAAATCTCAGAGCTCTTTGTGCAATACTTGCCCTCTTCCTCTGTTTCCCAGCCAGGCACTTTCTTCTCTTTCAAAAAGAGATGCATGGGGAAACAGCCAGGTGAGGAATCAGCTACTTGGACACTTAAGGAGCCGGCTGAAGAAACACTGGTTTTGATAACTGGTGTTTCCAGAAACAAACTTTTTATGTTCAAAAATTTCAGAATTCCCATGGGGAATAAATTAAGTAAGATCCTACCTCAGAAAAGAAATAGAAATCTCCTGCTCACCCAACTGCTATTCTGGAATGGAATTCAAGTAAAAATGTGAAGAAAGACTCGGACAAAATAGTCATTTAAAAGAGAGGTTCTTGTTAAACCAACAAATACTTTTAAAACACCAGAAGGGTTAATTTAAGGAGAAAACAGCTGATTATATATAGATTTTATACAGAGGTTGTAAAGAATCTCAAAGCCAAATGATTTGTCAAGTAAAAACTTTGTGTTCATATACTAAAGTTAAAATTATTTTCTACTCTTTTGTTTTGTCTTTTTCATCTTTTCAACAAGGATTTGAGAAATTCTGGGTTAAATATGCATGGAAGTCTTTAGGATTGGAATTTTTTGGAAGATTTCTGCTGAACCCAACCCATTTCAGAGTATGGCAGCTGTAGTGAGCACAAAGAAAAAACAATAGACCTGCTCCTCCCCATAAAAACCTCTGCTCAGAAATACAGATAGAAGTCACTGGAAAGTTCTGAGGCATTCCTGGGTTTTGTCTTGGAGTGGAGAGCTGAAGAAGTATTTATTTTCAGACTTGGGTCTGGGAATAAGGACCAAGTGAAATGACTCATAATATCCTAGACCTGCTAAATAAAACTTGTTTGAAATGACAACCCACTGGAGAGCACAGTGTCTCTTGAATCAGTTTAGAGCCTCAGTGTATAAATTCTGTGATCACAGAAAATGCCTTAAAAGGCTTTTTCATTTCCTTAGCACCTCTGCTCCTATGGATTCTGGACCCTCCCAAACAGAAGAAAGTGGGTGACTTGCTTGTTCTTCTGGGCTAACGTGAGAAGCAGACTACAGCTTTATTTTAAGAAGGTGGAGGTGGATGTGCCTCTTTGGTCCACATCCTGTCTGAGAAAATACCTTTGTTGTTTGGGAACAGGTGATGCCTTGATGGGTTTTGCAAAGGAAGGGAATATTTTGTTCACTTGTCTCTAACTCTAGCCCTAACTCCCTTTAGAGCAGGCACTTCTCACTAACAGGCTGCAGACTAAAACACTATGAAATTCACAAAATCCATTAATAGTCATTAACTACAAAGGGCTCTGGAGAGATTCTTGAATGCTTTACTACTAGGGCAATTTCCACATTTTTTCTAGATTTGATTCCTTCAGGCTTCTCCACAATATTACCAAATCCCCCATGTCACAGATTTTATCTAGGGAACATAAAGACACCTCCAAAGAGCACAGACCTTTATAAGAGTCCTTTTTTTGTTATTTCCTCTTGTTTCAGATAGGCACAGTTGAACAATGTGGTCACATACATGGTTAGCAGGTATGGTTAGTAACATGAGATGCCTTATCCGTGCCTGCATCTACAGTTGCACTTTGATTTGGTAGAGTAACAGAGTGTTGAAATGAACCCCCTTCTCATTCTCACTTTTTTCTGGTCCACAAAATTGATTGGCACATAGTATCTAGGCTCTGAAAGAAACTGCACCAAAAGCTGTACTCCAGATTGGCATCACACATGCCCCAGCTCTCAGTGAGGCTCTGGACCTACGACCCGTCCATCAGAGAGCTTCAAACCACTTGCCTGAGGGTGATCAGATGGCATCCTGCATTAAACCAGATGAATTCAAGCTCTAGATGCAACTTGTGCAAAAGACAGAAGGGAAAAAAGCAGCCTAGACTGCCAAGTGAAGTCAATAGCAATGGTACAGATCACTCTCTTCCCTGGAGATACTTGCTGTGTGTCAGTCTTGCTGACTGACTGATTCCCTCTTCCTCGATGGCATTTGAGAGCCAAAAATAAATTAGGAATTTGTTATAAATAAATTAGCAGTTAGCACTGTTAGTGCTATGCAGGGAGGCCTGTAAAATCTGGGCTAGGAGCCCTGGAAATTACACTGCTGAAGAGAGCGGCCTGGTCAGCCATGGCCTTGCCTTCACAGAGCAGGGATGCCAATCTTGCTTGGGCAGAATTCTGGGGAATTAAGAGGTTGGTGTGGTTTGAACTCTAATGCCTGTCAGGAGCAAAGGTGCCTGACTGTGTCTCTGCCTTCTTATCTGTCAAAAAACCATGACTTTGCCACTTGTTCACCTAACTGCTTTGCAGTCTAAACTACTTGGTAAGGGTAGCTCCAACTTTGAGGAACAGGCTGAGTGCAAGCAGCTCCTATTTGTTGTTACTTTGCCAGTGTTAAGCATTGGATTTCTCTTGGAAAAGCATTTATTGGTTTGTGTCTTGCACATGCTCCATTCCTCAAATACTTTATGAGGCCAGAGCACACCCCACGAGCTGAGCAGTGTGCTGGGTATGCTACAGATCCTCAGTGTTTCCCTAACTCTGCAGTAGGAGACCAGGTGATTTATTTGCTATCTCATCTGCTTTTACATGCTGTATGATTTCTCTGTGCTTCATGCATCACAGCTTCTCCTCATTCTGTCTTCCCGTCATTATTCTGAGCACAGACAACACTGAGAAGGACACGGTGCACACTGGTGACACATCAGGCCAAGTGGTCACAGTGAGCTGGTTTCTGCAACTGACAGCTAGAGGTAGGATGCATCGTGTTGAGCTGCTTCTGATTTACCACCTAGAGAAGCTGATTGTAGCTATCCATATGGGATGGCATGAGTTGTGAGCCAGATCTCTGGACCTGTAGCAAAAGTCTGGGTGACAACACCAGCAGGCCCTGCCATGGGTGTAGAATCCTCCCAGATTGTATAAATCCTTAAAATAGCAAATTTCTGTGAATTGTCTTTCTTCTTCCATTTCTTGTTGGTTTCTTAAGGAAATGTCTTACAAGGGCTCACTTTTTAATACAGTCAAAGCATCCAAGTATCTTTCAGGGTAGTCTCATTTTAAGCCTCTTTGTTCCCAGAAGAAAGTAAGTATGACTTCAGACCCTCAGGTCTTGTTCCGTTCTCATGAGATGACAACCACCCATCAGGGCTTGGGATGCTGGGGCTGTGATGGGTTGTCTGCTGCAAGCTGGTTCTGTAGGTAAGATCACTGGGCTGGAATACTGCCCATTAAAAACAGACTCCAAGAAAAGGACAAAAAACATGGCTATATTTTTTTCTGATCTGCTTTAGCTACAACGCCTAAATATAGTGAAATGATTGTCCAGCATGAATAATTATTATGGTCTTATTTGCCTTTCTGCTGTATAAAAAAATGTGAAATATTTAAGAACAGTGTAGTCACAGTCCACTGAAAACAATTACGATGGCAGAGGAACCTGAGATGCAACTTAAAACGTCTTTGATTTTTTTCTTCCTTTTTTTCCTGTCCTTTTAGATTTCCTTTACATGGTTTTGCTGACAGCAATAAGTCACTTTTTTCCTAGATAACTTTTGTTCTGAATTTTGTAAGATTTTTTAGCCATACTTCAAGGCTGATGATAAGATGAATTACTCAAGGCATCCCATTGTTCTACAGTTCATATCAACCTCATGATTAAATTATTTGACATGGATACACTCTTTGCACATTTATACACTATTTTTTCTATATATAAATCAAATGGGAATCAAAATAACAAAACAAGAAAACAGACAATGTGAGTACATTTTCAGGCAAAGCAAGCCACAAGGCTTTTACTAACAAGGATTATTGATATATTTATTAAAATAATCCTCCATTTCCATCTCAATATGCACTTGATTTGAATGTCATAAATAAACAATCAGTTCTTGATTTTTGCAATGCTAAGCATAAAATTAGAGCACAGAGAAACCAGCCCACACAAAAGCCTCTGGCTTTTCACAGAATCATGGAATTCTAGAATGGCTTGGGTTGGGAGGGACCTTAGAGACCACCTTGTTTCAACTCCTTGTTATGGGCAGGGACACCTTCCACTAGCCCAGGTTGCTGAGAGCCCCATCCAACTTGGCCTTGAACACTTCCAGGGATGGGGCATCCACAGCTTCTCTGGGCAACCTGTTCCAGTGCCTCACCACCCTCACAGTAAAGAATTTCTTCCAAACTTCTAATCTAAATCTATCCTCTTTTCATTTAAAACCATTTCCCCTTATTCTATCACTCCTTGTCCATGTAAATGTAGCTCTGCCTCTCTTTTATAAGCTTCCTCCAAGTAATGGAAAGCTGACTGAGTCCTTTTGACTGAGCCCTTTTGCCTGAGCTTAGGTTTGTCTGAGGTGCTATTGATGGGCAGAGATCTGTAAGTGTTGCATTCAGACTGGTTTCAGGTAGCCAACTTAAAAGGTAGATCTCATTTCCTAAGAGAAGAAAATGGTGTTATTACTAATTGCTTTCTACTGATAAACAAAACTCAATTCCTGAGTTAGGCTTTTCATAGGAACTTCTGTACGCTCTCATGGTTCACGTGAGCTCTGTCTGTCACATCCAGGCAGGAGCACAACAATCAGGAAAAGTCTGATATTGTTTTTCATCTGCATACTCTGAGGGGAAAAAAGAAAAGATAATATTACAATATTGGCATATCCAAGTAAATTTATCACATAAGAAACTAAAACCCTTAATTTTGATATGCTGTACTATCCATGGTCAGCCACCTAATAAGCATGGCCTGGGTTCAGCCAAAAGCCAGCAGAAATTCTCCTTTGGCATAAGTGGAAAGGACTTGCATCTTCACATTAGGAGCCAGCTGGTTCTCCTCAGGCATCCATGACCGGTGGTGCAGTTGTATCTGCAGATAGACTGTGGCCACGGGATGGTTCTGCAGGTACGCTTCATGGTGGAGATGAAATGTAAAGAGGCAGCATGACAGGTTTCCAGATGGTGCTGCCTCTTCGCTGAGCAAGAGACTCCATATGCAAGTTGGCTATACATGACTGTTGGCTTCTTCCAAAAATAAAGCTGGTCATTAACATGATTCCCTTCATTTTTGTTGATGTTATTAAACTGAGAAATAAATCAAGTGTTTGTGGGTATGTAGGAAGGAAGGCACATAAAAGAAAAAACAGAAACCCAGAAAGAGGCAAACCCAGACAACACATGGCATGAAAGCACTTGCAGATTAGGTTGTGTGTCTTTGCAGTGTTTTTATTTATTTTTCACCCTGCCATAATATGTGGGAAAATATCATAGTGTGCTGATACATTGGAGGGACAGAGTGGGCTTCTGTTCCCATTCCTTGAGGGACTTTAGTTTATTGAGACTGCCTTTAATTACTGGGATTGAAATTATAATCAAAGAAGGTCTTGAATAGAGATGTTGATATTTCTTGTGTCCACAGAAGTGAGAAAAATACCTCAGGCCGAGGTTGTTTCCCCAGAGATATGTTTGCTCAGTTATCTAACAGATCTTGCAGTTGGCAATGCCTATATTTAATTACAACTTCAAAATCATGATAATAGAAAACTGTTTATCCTCTGCCCTTAGACTCTTAGATGTCAGGCTCATCCAACTGCTGCTCTTTTCCAACTCCCTGATGGAACTGCAGTGAATAACAAGCCCGTGCTTCCGGATGCACTGTGCATAAATACTCCTGGAAGCTACCCAGAAAATACCCTCCAGGAAAATTCCAGAGACACTCTTGATGATTCACTCAGCACTAGTGAACCACCTAGCTGGATGTGAGCACTCACCCTGTCTAAAGGGCTTAATCTAATAAACAAAACAGGACTCTTGACTCCCAGTCCCTTTTATTTCCGCTTCTTCTTTCAAAGCCATCTGCTTCTCCGACCTGTCTGAGAACATGCAAATTCACAAGCGAGGTGAAATTTCCCGTGGACCAGTAGCCTGTGAAATATAATTACTGTGCTAATTTCGAATTCCAAGCGGTCAGCACAGGCTAGGAATGCTCACTCAGCAAACATGTTAACACAATTACAACGAATATTAAAATAAAAGCCATGTTGAGATTTGGCAATGTCTCTGGAAAATGACAGGTAGCTTTTTTTGGGGTCAGAAAACAGACAACAAAATGCCTGATAAATGTTTGGGTTTTTTTTTTTTTGGGTTTTGGTGGGTTTTTTTGGTTTTTTTGTTTGTTTTTTTTTTTTTATGACGCACAGATGCATTCTCAATGGAAACAGTTGAAGGCAAAAGAAAATGATAAGTGAGAGCGCATCGCATCCAGGCTGCCTTCCCAGCAATGCTCAGAAAATGAGAGGCTGTTATGAAATCTGTGCTCCCTTGTGAGGTCTTTGCTACCTTGGATGACCTCTGTCAAGTTATGTACTCATTCAGCACTGCAGCCTGTCTGTAACAGGGGCTAATGACACTAAGCCTGCTGGATAAATCCATGTGGGATTTATGACTGTGCAATGCACAGCATTTCAAGGTATGCAGTATGCCAATTTGACAGTATCAGTGACAGGGGTAAGGCTGTGAAGCTGTTTCAAAAAACCTTAGAAAAATCCTGCTTATAAGTCTCCCATTGCTTCACAGTGGAGTAGAAGAATGAGATTTAATACTGTATTTTAATGTAAATGAATTTACTGCTTCCAGTAAGGACAGTACATGGCTGTTTTTTTTTTTTCTTCTTTCAGGATTGCCTTTGGGATTCAACTAGTATTAAAAAAAAAAAAAGTGTTTTGATGATGATAGCAGGTGATATATTATCCAATCTCTGGAGTAAATTGTGCTAACTTGCTAAAATGACCAGGAATGACAATTTTGCCCATTAGCACCTCTAACACCAGTGGTGGGTTTCAGGCTGTGGTGCTTTAGCAGAGGGACCTCAGCTCAATGAAGCAAAGCTCCAAATCCCTTCTGGGGAAGCAACACTTTTTGACCTGCTGTGCTGCTTACCTTGGAAAAGGAGCTACAGGCTCTGCTGGTGTGGTCATGGCAGAACCTGAGGGAATCAGAGTGACAAGCATATTGCACATTGTCTCAATTTCTTGGGAGGGCTTGTGTACGAGATATGCATGGAGTGGAAGGGGGAATATGTTTCCTTGCATCCGAGACTAATTTCAATCTATTTTGGCATAGACAGAAGAATCTGATGTGCTCAGCAGAAAATATGTGGAAGAAATGCCTAATGCAAAGATAAGACAAAATGTACTGAGGGGGTGTGGGGTGGGGGTGTGTGGAATTAATTTTGACATACATGCTTAAATCAAACAGCCCAGTGGTTACAGCACTGCTTCAGATGTAATCTGACTTTGGTCATCTCTGATTGAAAATCCAGTTACAAAAGGCAATTTCTCTCCCCTATGGCACAGCCTGTCTGCACTGTAGGGTCTGGGGTCAGAAGAAGTTGTAGGGGTGCTGTCAGATGGAAGTGCCAGGCAGCACAGGGCTCTCCTGCTGCAGGTACTCATGGGAGAGTACAGAAGCTGCCCTGCAGGTTCAGGACAACCATCTGCATTGTAAATGGGTTTTAACAACCAGGGAAAAATATCCTACATCACATGGCAGGCATGGTGTGGGAGCTCCACAAAAAAAAGCAGGATTCAAATCCAGCTCTCCAGCCCTGAGACTTGCTGCTTTAAGCATAAAGCCAGTTTTCTCCTCCCTCCCTGATGCTACCATGTTCTCCAAGTCAGAGCCATTTGAAGGAGGCAGGATAGAAAGAAAAATAACCACAATGGAATAAAATGCATATATGTATATGCAGAGATGCAAGGATATATGTGTATTCATGCATCTATATGATTTGGATCGCACACACACAAGGGTTTTGCGTAAACAAGATCTTTTAGGATTGCAAAACAACATATTTTTCCTTCGTGTCATTCTTAGAAAATTTTGGTTGAGATTTAAAAGAACCTCCATCAGCCTGAAACAGACAGGCAACACAGTAAAATCAATTCTAAGTGATGCAAATTGGCACAGTTATTTGAATAGTGTTAGAGGCAGACATAATAATTGTTGCCGCCTGCCTATATTAAAACATTTCTGGTATAGAAAGCCTTCCACGGGCTGCAGTTCTCCTTTCTTTAAGTAGTTGTCTGAGCTTGTTTGCTATTTATGGTAAAACAATACTGAACATTTTGCTGCCATGTGGGGTCACAGGACAAACATAATGACAGACAAATGAAAGCACAGGCAGACAAAACTGAGGGGTCAGTGTATAGATGTCTGACATTATCTCTGGCTGGAAATGATTCCAAAAGTCAACATATGCAAGTACTTAAATGTGGCTTATATTTTCTCTTTGGTCCAGGGCCCTGACTTCCTTAACAGCAAACACTTGCAAACACACCATCTGTTGTTGAAGAGTGAGCAGTTTAATGAAGAGGATCAGATTCTTTCCATCTCACTTATTCCTTGGTGCCTGTTCCATTTTCTGGGCAGTTGTCTTCAAGTAAAACAGAATTTCCTTTGGTTTCCTTGAGCTTTTGCTCAGACTTCTAGTTCATTAGACTGGTGATTTGGGATGCAATCAAGGATGTCAAATAAATTTTATTATTTTTAAATAACTTTCTTTTAAAAGGAAAGAGACCTGATGGAATCACTCCAGTGTTATTGTCAGAGTAGCTGTACAGTGTTTTAAAACCAAAGGTGTAGCATCAGCACCAGCAGAGATACATGCATGTACCTGTGCATATGCAGCCTCTGTAGTCATCTCAACCCGACTTTCATCAGTCTGTCAACAAAGGGACAATCAGGTGTCCCTGTGTGCTTCATCTGGAACATTCCTTCTGAGCTTTGGGACTACGATTTAGAGTACAGCTCCCACAACACATTCCCCACAATGACCCAGAGCATTCATCTTGTGGGCTTTTGCCTTTCCCTGGCTAAAAGGCTTCACATCCTTTCCCTGCCATTTCCCAGTGCTTCTTTCCCACCACAAGCCTGCCAGGAGGTAAAGAAGGACTTTTGCTCCAGGACGTGATGATCCTCACTGAAGCTTTACCCAAGAGGGAGCCCATGAGCAATCAGAGAGGCTTAGTTTCCATAAACCCAAGCCATTTATTTATCTGATCCCATTGCACAGCTGAAGAAGCCTGAAAGTCCAGGTGGAGCAGCAGAGGCTGCCATATCCCATCCCTGTCTGCTATTCCCTGTGGCAGTTTGGCCTTACACTGTGTTTGTGCCAGGGAAAATGCCAGCAGGGGCCATGTCCAGAGAAAGATATAATTGGATCAGTCCTTAATGTTTGAGATGAAGATCCTCTCATGTCACTGTCAACATGAAATAGGGCCACAGATGTGCCCCTTTACACTGTCTAGTTGGGTTTAACATCAGTTTGGAGGAACTGGGAATCCTGTTGGTCATAGCAGCATTGATGGGAATGTATGGTTTGGTGGGATAAGGGAAACAAAGTTCAGAGAATAACTGATATCTCATGCTAATTAATATCCATGTAAAGACTCCTACAGTAAAATGAGACATATGGCTCACCACCCTTAGCCCTAAGCAGCTCTGGAGAAAATGTTCACTTGTCAGAGAAATGATCACCAGGGAAGAAGCACAGTTAACTCACCCACATGAGCATTCTCTTTTAACAGAAAGGCCTATCTTTTGTAGGAGGACACAGCATTTTCTAGAGGATGGAAGTTCCAAGGTATTAATTACCTAATTCTTCAAATTAAAAACCAGAGGGAAAGAATGAGTGTCAACATGTTTTGCTATTTAGCGAAAACAGGAGACATGCCCATGTCTCTGCACAGCTGAAATCCTGATCTAGGTGACAGTCTCAACTTTGAGCTCCCAAGCTGGGAGTTTATCTGGTTTTGCTTCAATGTCTCTTACAGATAAAAGCCCTGAACAAAGTCTAGAGAGCTCAAACACTGGCCTTGGGCCTATATTTGGGGCAAACTCTTACACCTTATAAGAAGATCACTAATAGGAAATACAGATATCATAAAAAACTGTTAGGCAGTTGGATAAGAACTGAAAATTCCAGTCAAGGCTGGAGTCTGCTGCAGGCTAAGTCACTGACAGCAGAGAGAAACAAGGGTTTAGGAGGAATAAACAATTAGCAACTCTGATTTATTGGAGACTGTTCAGGAAACATTGCTGTAAATTCTTTCTCATCTTGGATGAGTTAGCTAGAGACGTGTTTCCTCTCAAAGCCTTTGTAGATTCAAGAACATCACTGGGAAAATCCCAGAGTAACTGACTGTACTTCAGGTGCCTATTTGGCTTTTTCTTCAGAGAGGTATTAGTAGCATCACCAGTTTTGGACTACACATCTGTAAGGCCAGCTGTCTTTTTCTTCTTTGATATTCAGTTCATCAGAGATCCAAGTACCCACACTGTGCCATCTCATGTTTTAAAAATGTCTCAATGTCCTTTGTAAAAAAGGCAAAAGATCAGAGGAGACAGGCAATTTGTAGGAAGAACCAAAATGCAGTAGGTGACTGTAGGGATTTGAGGATTTGGCTTGAATTAGGAGTGAGGGAAATACTGCTATGTAGCAAAGAATACAGCAGCATGCAGGCAGAAGCTGATATAGAGTTGATGAAGCTGGCACGCTTCTGGAATTTGGATCCAAGAAACACAGAGTGCAAAAAAGGACACTCAGAAACATGAGACTGAGCCAGGAGTGATAAGCAGGGAAGTGTTTTGTGGAGGAAGGGAGAACAAGGAGATTACAAGTAAAGCAGTTGGTGGCTGTGGAGGGCAGAATACCATACTGAAGCCAGAACATTCCATTTTAAGACATTTTTCATGAAAATATCCTTTCACTAAGATATCCACCACCATGGGAATTAACCTTCAGATAAATGTATTTTGATAAGGATGCACTGGATGTAGAAAAGGGAGTTTGCAACCATGTGAGGGAATCAGGAAATAGTCCTAAGAGACTGAAATATCACCTTGCATGTGGATAATATTTACTGGTAGGTATCCAGTAAGGTGGTGGTGAAGCTGCAGAATATTTCAAACAACAGTGCTGTATTCCTTTCACAAACAGGCTTTGCAAGGAAAGGCTCCAAGGACAAATGTGCCCCAGTGCAATCCTAAAGGACTCGAGTTTTTAGAAGAAATCCAGGGAGACAACACTCAGCTGAGGATTAGCCATGAGGGTTGTATCTACACCAAAACAATGTTGTTTCTATGTGACTGGTATTACATAAAGAAGGGTTTAGCAGCTTGGGGTTGTTAATTTAACATTTGCATAGCCAAGAGTGAGAAAAGAAACACAATATGGTGCAATTTATTATTAGAAACCACTACAAGGTATTCAGTTTTGGGGGAGTTTCCCTTTTTCTTCTTGTCACTTGTTCCTTGCCCTTGTTAGTCTCTTTTTCCAGAGTCACATGTTCCCCTCCCACTCAAGGACATGATTTTCAGCAAGGGCTGTGCTGCTGATTTTACAGTCACTAAACTGTGCGCGGTCTCTGGTGTTACTCTGCCTCTTTCCATCACTACAGAGCTCCCTGCCAGAGAGAGGAACTATTGTTTGCAATCCATGACCATGAAATAATGACCATGAAGTGGTCACAAAGATGCTGAGAGGGTTGGAGCACCTCTCCCATGCAGATAGACTGAGAGAGCTGGGGTTATTCAGCTGGGAGAAGAGAAGGCTCCAGGTTCACCTTGGAGCACCTTACAATGCCTAAAAGAAGTCTACAAGAGAGCTGGAGAGGGACTTTTAAGAAAGGAATGCAATGATAAGACAAGGGGAANTGCCAGAGAGAGGAACTATTGTTTGCAATCCATGACCATGAAATAATGACCATGAAGTGGTCACAAAGATGCTGAGAGGGTTGGAGCACCTCTCCCATGCAGATAGACTGAGAGAGCTGGCGTTATTCAGCTGGGAGAAGAGAAGGCTCCAGGTTCGCCTTGGAGCACCTTACAATGCCTAAAAGAAGTCTACAAGAGAGCTGGAGAGGGACTTTTAAGAAAGGAATGCAATGATAAGACAAGGGGAAATGGCTTTAAATGGAAAGAGGGCGCGTTTGGATTAGGTATTTTGAAGAAATTCCTTACTGTGAGGATGGTGTGGCACAGGGAAACTGTGGGTGCCCCATCCCTGGAAGCGTTCAAGGCCAGGTTGGATGGGGCTCTGAGTAATCTGGTCAAGTGGAAGGTATCCCTGCTCATAGCAGATGGGGTCAGAACAAGATGGTTTTCAAGGTCCCTTGCAACCCAACAATTACATGATTCTGTGATTCTGTGATTCTGTGACCTTGGCTTGCAGAACATGGCAGTTAATTTTGAGGGAAACTCTTCAGGTAAGAACAGGATTTGAGGGGGAAATACCAGAACTTGCACAGTTGGGAACGTATCCAGCATCATGGTCTTTTGGGTAACAGCATCCATTGTGGCAGCACATTTCTGTCTCTGTTTTCCTTTCAGAAGTTTTTCCATACCTTTTATTCCTACAATTCTTCTCCAAGAAGAGGCTAGCAATTATTCTTAGAAACAGAAACTAATATTTTTTCTCTGCCTCTCTCTCTTTCCTAAACAGAAAGCCTTTTTCCTGCTGTTGTAGCAGAGGCATTTTTCACCCAGGGAATAGAAGAACTGTTGTCATTTACTTCTTTGTCACCAAGGGAGGTTCAAATGCTTGTCTCCCCCAGGGTTGGAGAGCTCTCCTGATAAGGTTGTAAAGCACCATTTCCAGTGTGCTAAATATAAAGACCCTGCACCTGCACTTGAAGAGTATGCACCATGGTGTTGTCAGTGGGTTGCTCAGGCAGGGTGATCTCAGGCCACTCCAGTATTGCTTCACTCCATGGGTCTTGGGGAAGGGAAGGAGGAAACCAGCTGCTCAAACCACAGCAGAGCTGAAGGCATTTTTACAAGATTCCAGTTCAAACAGTGACCTAGGCCAGCAGTTTGAAGATCACACACGGACACCTGGTGTGTCAGTGTACCTTCAGGGCCAGTTTGCTTTTTGCATTGCCCTTTTGGAACTTCAGCTTCTGAAGCAAGAGCTGGTTTGCCTTTGCAGCGCAAGTCCAATTTTTGGCCGTGTCTCTGTGCCTGGTTTATTTCAATCATCAATACTGCTTGAATGAGAGTCCTCTATTGACTATCTATAGTTCTAAACAAGGAAAACACAGTACTGTCTCTTCAGATGAGGTGCCAATGTCTCTGTAATTCCCGCCGTTGTAGTGCTATGATTGGAATTTGGTGCCAGATGCATGGATTCCTCAGACAAACAGCTTTCTGGCAGGAGAGAAGAAGATCTGGCTCTGGCAAGCCTGTTTATGTAAAAAGTTGCCATGTTACTGGCTCTCGTTACCTGCATTGGCTTGATTTGAAGAAGCAGAGAAGGCAGACACAAACTACTGGATAAAGCAGAGCAAACCCCTTCACACACATGCGCACCTTGTTATTCCCACTGGAACCACTAAGTGATCCTGACAGGGAAGCTACAGACAAATAGTCTTATTTAGACACCCCAATGGTGAGAGGAAAGGTTATTTTATACTGACTTCCTTTTTTCTTGCTGCCAGAGATGGTGCCCTTTGCACTCCTGACAAGGCACAGAAAGAGGTGGGGGTGGTGTGCGTGTGTGTCATCCTCACCGGACAGGATTGGCCAAAGCAAGTCAAATTGTTTCCTGGAGCAGAGTTTATGAGAACAGCAGCTAGATGAAGAAGAGCTGATTTTCAGAGCCTGGATTCCAGAAATTACTGGTAAGAGAAGAGAAGAGTCTTCAAGAATAAGGAAGGGTTAGCAAACAGCAGATACGCTAAATCAGATCACTCAGGAGAGGGGCAAAGTGAAGGCAGAGAAAGGCATCAACTTTCAGGATCAGATTGATTCCCCACCCAGCCCAGCCTCCAAGCAGCTGAAATGAATTCTTTCAGTTGATGAGAAATCAGCAAGTGACCTGTTGTTAAACTCTGGGAAAGCTGCTATGGTCTATTTGCTTGACCTTTTTCTTTCAGGAACTTGGCATACGCATGAGTGCTTTGAAAGTTTGCTGCTGGCCAGCCCCCATAAGTCCACTATCCTGGTATGATCCAGAGGTCATTCTGAACCCTGCTCACCATCCCTGAGCACTCAGGAGTAGCAGCCCTATTCACTCTTTGGGATCCCTTGTGTCCCACTCTCACATGGAGAGAGTTTTTAGGGTTGTCACAATTTGCATTTTCCTACTACTGCACCAACCAGTGACTCCTTTAGCTGGGGCTCTGAGTCCCTCCTCAACATTCCTCCTGGTGCCTCTTCCTAGCTCACACAACCCCTTGCAGGAAACCAGAAGACCCAGAAACCATGGTAGCTTTTACCACCCAGTACTGCTGAAGGTCATGTTGAACCATGGGGTTCCAGCTGGTGGTTTACCTTTGCAGTTGCGTGATGCTCAGGACTCCTTGCAGACAGGGACGTTTGGCTGTGGCTTGTCTGGAGAATGCTCCAGTGGGAATTTCCCTGGGGAATTACTGGCCTGGCAGTGGCTTACCTGCCCCAGCATGCCTTACCTCCTGCCTGGCCCTCTCCTGCCTTTCCTAGTCTGCATCCCACCCAGCCCTTCTTGCTAAGGGTCACTGGTGCCCCTGCCAGGCCACCTGTCCCACGGGAAGCCACAGCCCTAGTGTCCATAGCGGGAGCCTCCACCAAGCTTCCTCCAGCACAACTGTGCTCATGCCCTGCCTTGGAAAGTCCACCTTTCTTCTAGCAGTGTACCCCAGGTTGTGGGGGTTTTCCCCTCCACAGTTTTACTTTTTAAACCTATTTGTCCGTTCCTACGTTCTGTTTTAACAGGGCCCAGCTGGCTGAATCTGAGGGCACAAAGTGATTGAAGCATTTGTCTGGCACTACAGCATTCTTTCACTGAAAATGGTGGTGGTGATTCCAGAAGGATGTTTGACCAGGCATTACTGAAGCTAAAATTTGTCAATTCATAATTTTAACACTCCATGGAGTTTGTTGTTCAAAAGCATACACAGGAAATCTGAGCTGTTATTTTCCCCGTCTTTGATCAACATGCCAGTGTGCTGCTGTGAAATGAAACAGCGTAGGCTGACAGATGAGAATTTTCCCCCAAGGGCATTCTCCTAGGAAGGCAACACTGCTGATTTAGCAAGGAAATAAATCTTCACATGTATGAATGCTGCTGTGTACATGCTGTTATGGCACTTGAGGAAGAAATCAAAATAATTTAAAAATACAGAAGCCTTCATTCTACAGTTCTTCAGCAATTGAACATTTTGTATGTAGCTTGAAATGAGCAACCATGAGTTGGAAGATGGAGCCGTGCCTTTATAACAGCTGTAGCTTTGAACATCTCAACATGCTGCCTTTGGAGCCCTTCGCCAACTGAGCTCTCCATAAAGAGAGACCTTGGTGCAGCAAGGGGAGGATGAAAGCCAGGGAGATACCGGTGGAAGTCTGGAACTTCACAGCCCTGTCTTTCTTATTAATAACACTGAAGTGCAACTGCTTTAGTACTTTATCTTCTCCAGATCTCCTACATGTAACCCTCTCCCCACAGGGCTGCTCTTAAATGCTGTTCTGCCCTCAGGAGTTGCATGTCACTAGCAAGGCTCTGGCTCAAATTGGCCCAGCAAGCCATGTCATCTCCCAAGGTGAGTTTTTCCCATTTAGGTAGTTGGGGAGGAAATTTGAGACTATAACACTTTAAAGTGACATTGCACACACCCAATGGGATTACAACAGCTGCTCTGTAATTCTGAAGATAAATAAAAACTGAATGTTCCATGAGTTTTCTTGCCAAGTTGTACCAGCTTTGGGTACCAGATATTGGTACAGGAACTGACTTACATGTGAGAGGTGCCAAATGAAGCTTTGTGAACAGTGCTCCTGAGGAAGAACCGTAAAGGACACACTCTCCAGTTACTCCCACAAACTGTGCTGTTGTTTTCTAGTTTGCGATTTTGGGTTTTTTTCCCCCCTCTGCCATCCATTGCAACATTCAAAGCATCCTCAGAGAAAAGAACAGCATTTCAGCAAACAAGACCTGACTTTTTCTGAAGTATGACTAAATGGCATGTGAAGTTCAAGATTTCCTGTTGTTTCCTTTACACTCTTCACAGCACTTGGCAGCTCACGTGGACAAGACACAGGTACTCCTTGTAATAAAGTGTACTCGACCTACAAACATTGAGCAACACAAGTCACAGCAGTGTTGGATGGTTAAGCAAAACTTTCCTAGCAGAGCATGATCAACTACATTTCAAGCAATGCTTCTGAAGAAAAAAGTCTGTGAACAAATCAAAGCTATCCTTGCATTGGTTTACATGAAATTTTTTCTTACATATAAACCAAGTGTAGTGATTTACAACACTGCAGAGGTGGGCTGCTGCTCAATTCTCAGAAGAGTTCATTAAAAAAACCACAAACCCCCACCTATCAGAGACCCCTCTCAACTGCCCAAGTCCATCAGCCTTCACTTGTTGCTGCACGCTCTGCTTTGCCAATAGAGAACCAGGTTCCCAGCAGCTTCAGGCACAGCCTGCACCAGGCCAGGCTCCTGCCTGCACTCAGACCTCACAGCTTGGGTCGGTGCCCTGTACAGCTTTCCAACACTAAACAGGGTATGTTTACAGAAGTCATAGGATTTGGCCAAATTCCACCACTGCCATATAACCGGTTTCAAACCCTACCTTGATTAGAGTTCTAACTACTGGAATTATTTTTATTAGCAAGGTCTAATTACACAGTCAATTTAATTACAAGGACCTAGAATTCATTCTTGCCTATTTTAACAGCTTGATCATGTTGCATGCTTTAAATCAGATTCCTGTATTAACATCTATTTCTATTAATTTACAATCCATTTCAGCCAGCTGCCATAAGATAATGGATTAGACGTTACCAACATAATTTGGTTGTAATCTTGGGACACAAAGGTTTGCTCAAGCACCACTGTATGCTGGTACAATAGCTGGATACAGTCTTCTCTGAACACACATGTACACCCACTCCTTCCTTTTCATGGCAGAGCACAGCCGTGGAAGTGCTGAAGCACAATCTCTCCAACAATGTAAAAGGAGTTATCAAGTCTGAATAGCTACAATCAAAAAAGACACCAACACATCTGTAATTAAGAACTTGCTAGACAGGACTACTAAAACTCCAATCCTCTACTCTCAAGCTGCGTTCTTTAATTTCTCTGATTCCCCTGTAGTATGTCTCCAGGTATATTGCCCCACATTTGGGGAAATTTACTGTAGAAAATATTCTTCACAAGGTCAGTTTGGAAGGCTATGCTACAGTTTGAATATGGCAGCTGTTTTAAAGTTCACTGTCTGTAACAAATGTCAGTTTTCTTCCCTCCTTTGTGTGTACTTGAGAAAACCTCATTACCTCAAACATGACAAAATATTCAAAAGACTGTAAACACAAAAATACTGCATTGTATTTCAGTTCAGTAATGCCTCAGATGAATTTCAGAACAAAATCAGTCTTTGCAATAACACAAAGATTTTTAAATTCCTTTATTAATCTGAATATAAAAAAGACAGAAGCTGCCTACAATATAGGACAAAGCTCTTGCTTCATGAGGAAACAAAATTTTCTTTACAAAGTGAAAAAATAAATACCCTCTTAGAGTAAGGTTTATATGCTAATGTGTCATAAAAAAGTAGAGTTTTAATATTTTGACAAAATGTCTGTGCAAAGAAACAGATGCATAAACACACATTACTGCTACATTAAGGCAATATGAAAAGTATAGTCAGAGAATTTCAGTAAAGTGACAGTGTACTTTTCTAGCTTTGATTAAGCCAGTATTGCACCCAAACATGGTCTCCAGTTCTCTTTGTACCCTGGAGAAGACACTAGGAAACCAGAGCCCAAAATGCCCAAGTAGGGGGGTGGAAATCAAAAACATTTTATTGGGTAGGTAATTTCCTGCTAAATATGCTAACTGAAGAAAACACTTAAAATTATACAAAACCCTTAAAGATTAATGGTGCATGTTTAATAGTTTAAAATCAGTCTCCAAAAATAAAGCCAACTTGAAGGGCAGTTTCCTGCAGCTTCCAAGACCACCAGACAGAAGTGGACTGTGGGAAACTTGGGAGTACCCTGCCCACTGAGAGCTGTGAATGAACTGCCATAGCAGTGCTTCCACAGGACACAAGACTTTCCTGACCCACCCTCAACACTTGAAGATTAACAATCTTATCCTCCCTTTCCATAGCTATTCTCTCAGAATTGTTTTCTATTTAATAGAATTCTGAGTTAAGCACAGCTACTTAGTGAAGCCTTGTAACTTCAGCTTAAGAACTTATTTTTTAAAAAAAGAGATCTCTCCTCTTTAAAGCAGTTTATTAAAAGCAGAAGCTGTGAGCCTTACTAAACTGGTATGTGTAAAAGCAAGTCTTACTATTAAAATAAACAGTAGAAGTGTACTAAAAATTATTTAGAGCAAGTAAAAGAAAAGGCTGCATTGCTTTCGCCAGGTACATCTGCATGTGTGCACCACATTTCTCCAGGGTTACCAAGCTTTGTGGCAACACTGCCATGCAACAAACTTATGGATCATTCTTTAAAGAACTTGAATCAATTACACTTCTCTCAGAAGATGTCCCAAACATTTTGGACATGCTCAACAAAGAATATGTTAAAAAATGCAGTATTTTTTTTTTTTGCTTTTGATCGTGGACAGGTGCCAGAGCGATTGCCTTCTTCACAATCAATGGTTGCATTTCTTTTTAGTGCAGTTTGAAGAGTACACGATGCATTTGAAGTGTGTACGTAGATCATATCACAGTCAGATTGAGAAGACTGGTGTGGGTTGGCAAGTACACGTGCTGGACATGCTCTACACGAGATCTGCAAACAGGACATGACTGGAAAGGAAAAACATTGGGAAATTAGTTTACTTTGTATTTTGAGAGTTTCTGCACTTCCTGCAGACTTCACATACACAATAAGAGCACTTTTTCCATCATCCCATATTTAAGAGAGGGTATGGTGAGAAGCTTGCAGCTCATTCTTAGCCTCGCCACAAATTACGTTAGCACATCATTCAGACAGAATGCTCTCTGAAATTAGCTTGCCAAAAAGAAAATTTTAGTAGTTTTATTAGAACATCAACACAAACATATTAATCCATGACCATCAAATATAAAATAATCAAACCTTCCACACAAATTGGTAACTCGTAATTTAATGGCACTGCATTTACCTGTAACTGGGAAGCACAGGACTTGCAGCAAACTGTGTGGCCACAGGGACAAAAGGTTGAATTTATCTCTTCTTCACAACACACCATACAAAGCATGGACTCCTTCAGCTTGCGCAGCTTCTCTTGCAGGGCTTTTGTTTGTTGGCAGCTGAGACCCTCACAGTTGTCACAGTTCATGCTGCTTTCTGACGACTTAAGAGGGGAACTTGGTGGGGTTTGATCACTTCTTGAAACAAGATCCACAATGCCAGCATTATAAAGAGCTCGCCTTGCATGATCATAAACTTCTTTTGATGTTCTTTTAATATCAAAGACGTATTTTTTACCAAGATTAATGTTTTCATTCAGAAATAGAGATGCTAGGTGACCCTTTAAGTCTCGACTATACTGCATCATGACAGCACTGGTGACAGTGTCACACCTATAAAGCAATAGGACAAATGCAAAATTGGTTAGTTAATACCAGTAGAATGATCCTACAGTAATTTGTTCCCAAAGTTGAAGTAACAGCACTGAAATTAAAGCAAATGAAACAGTCTGAGGTAATATTTAAGCTCTTGAATAATCTTTGCATGAAAATTCTCCTTTGAGAAGTGTAAAATGGAAAGTGACAATTACTTTACATCTTCAAAATGTGAAAATGTGAAGTGTCTGGTAAAAAGGAGTCAGCCTCTGGAAGGGACTTAAAAGAATTATGCTAACAAACAGCAAACAGTTGCTTATTGCACAGTTCAGCCTGGCACCACCTTTTTGCGTGGCATTTCCAAACGCTGCCCTTAAGAGTTCCAATTAAGAGTCTTTGGCTCTCAATTTTTATCATAGAGTCAAGTAATGTTTTTAACCCAATTTCCACCCAGTACTTTATATGCTGGTATTATGTCATTCTGAAGGGAACCAGTGTGAACGGAGTGTAGAGAATGAAGGCATTTGTATTTGCCACTGTGCGTTTCAGCTACCCTAACCATGCTTGTCACATATTTCAGTAATCCAGTTGAATCTTCAGAAGCCTATTAAGGCATATCACTTCTCTAGGCAACACAGGAAGGAAAACACAAACAGAACAGAAGGGCTACAGCCTCACAGGGCCTAAGGTCCAAGATCTAAGCTTATGGCCAAATGCTTTTGCCAAACTAAAATTTTGCTTAAATTAAAATCAAACTGTGAAGGACAGAAAATTACAAGCAGATACAGAGATCAAGAAGTAATTGAAACTGATATGTGGTAGTTAATTTTAAGAAAACACTGCTCAGTGTGTTTGACAGCTAGTCTTACTGATCAGTGCTGGACACCGCAGTAGGAATGAAAGGGGGTTGAAAAGTTGCCCACCAACAAATGAGTATAGCACTCCTAGAAGAACAATAGGACAGAGACAGTGGATAGCTGCTGGCATGAAGCAAAATCCTGAGCATGTGAGCAAGGACAGAGGAACTATAAGAAGGTTAAAATATATGGGATGGGGAGGTGGCATACAGATAACCTAACAATTGAAGGAGCCAAATAAAGGATCTACACATTCTAAATGACAGGATATTTACCACTGCTCTCACTCTCTTACATAGGAAGAAAAAAATGTATGTATTGCTTATTAAGTATCAAGGAACATAAAAACTTTATACTCTGAAATGCTGTTATTCATAGTGGGAAAATTTTGCTTACTTTTATAGTTACTCCCACCCCACAAAATGGAAAGCAGCAAAAACATGTTCAGCTTCTGGACTTAAGAGGAAAAGAAAGGCTGCAAAGACAATGGAATTTTGCAGAGTATTTCCAAAGTGCAGTCAGACTGCTGGCTGCTTAAGCACTTAGATCAAACACTGGAGAAGAGCAGCAGCACATGACTCTAGGGACAATACTGACCTGTAAAATGCATGTGTCTCTGTAATTGCTCTGTATAGTCCACTTGCTGCCCTTGTACTGATCATCTTAAACAAGAGAACCACACTATTACCAGACTCCTTGGTAACAGTCAGATAGACGTTCTTTCCAGACTGAGTTGCCATTTGAACAACAGGATAAGCAATCCTATAAATTAATTTTAAAAAAAAGAAGGGTTATTTAGTAGTAAGGGTTAGGGCATTTTCCACAAACTATTACAGTGCATTTTTATCAGAAGTTACAATGATTTCTGATGGTAGTCAGAAATGCTGATTGAAGACGCTGCCTCAAAAATATATATAAAAATCAGGATTATTAAGGTCATTAGTTTATCTTGATTACAAGCAAGTACTGCCCTCAGACCCTATATCCCAACAGTCACTTTTAGTAATTCTCAGAGCAGTTTTGTGTATTTATGTAAAGACTAGAGGCATGCTCCATATTTTTTAAAAATTGATCATGCAAACGGTTCCAGGAAACACATACCTGTTGATTGGACTGAAGTCATCTTTGCAGATGGATATGCCTTCAGGTCCAACACCAATAAGGAGTTTTTGCCCTTCACTGTCTCTCACTGAATGCCACTCTACCCCATAATTCTCCAGTGTTGTAACAATCTGTAGAATCTGGTATTCAGCAGATGCTTGACTTAGACCTTCTAGCTCCTTGTGCTTTGTAATAATGCTGTTGATAAAATGATTAAGGATAGGTGAAATAATTCAAGACCTGCTGTTACTGTCAGCTGTCACCCTGTTCTTTTGAGTTTCTCTAAGGCTTCTGATGTTTACATTCTTGTAATGGAGTTGCTCACACACTTTCATGTAAATAGGGATTGTTTTGCATTCATTTTTGCAGAATGAGAATTTTGATGGACTGTTAGTTTGACCAGTGTAGTTGGAGAGGTGACAATGTCATCCTCCAATCCTGTCACTTTTAGAATTCTATAAATGTTGAGGTCTGAAAAATAAAGTTCTCTTTTCCTGTTCAGATGCTGGAACACCTTGCATGAATGTTGTTATTTTGTGTCGCAACACTGACAGTCAGCTTGTTTTAACATTGGTTTTTAGATGACCTAGTTAAACATTATTAGATTAGTAAATGCTCCTGACCTGCTTTATCTGTCTATAGATTTCCAGCAATTGTGAACTGGAAATAGTTGAGAACTACCAAAACATCCTGAGAATGTTAAGGAGAAAATACTGTGCATTGACTTAGAAATTAAAAAGCTACATGTAATCGAGGCTTTCCAAATAACACCATCAGCCCCAACATATTTCTCTGAGCTACCACTAAGTTCATAGTTAAAGAAAACACTACAGAAAAGTATGACACAATGAATGTTTCCTGATATTCAGGAATTGAGCTATGAAGTTTACTTTTCAGAGTAAGGGTACTAAGCCAGACAAATTCCTTCATTCACAAGTACACGTCTAAGACATACTTACAATTTAAATACCCTGCTCCAGGTACTTAAATATATCTGTATTTCCCCACCTACCAGAGTTTTCATAAGGAAAAAAACAAAAAAAACCCCAAAAAAACCCCCCACAAAACCAAAAAAAACACCCCATCTCATAAGTGAGCTTAAAAATTTGACTGAAATCAGAACACCAAACATTCAGGCTGGAGATTTTGATCTCCAAAGCTATTACTGTTAAATTACTCACTTACACTATATCACCAACAATTAAATGCATAACAAAATCTTCTGCTATTGGTCTCCAAAAAGGAAACTAGGTGCTTTTTACCTCTCCAAAATGGTAGTGGTGAGCTCTTTTGCACACAATTCTTCATAATTGTACTTGGCAGTGTTCTGGTTATAATCTCCAAACTTCATCTGTGCCAACAATGCACTAAGTTCAATTGCATGCTCTGAAGAACACTGAAGATTACCAGCAAGAAGATCTTCTTTTATATGCAAGAAAAACATATGCCTGCAACACAATCACAAACATTTGCTTACACAAATTGTTACATGATATCTGTAATCAAGACATGTAACAAGTAACATCTCAGCTATGTTTGGCAATCAAGAATTTGCAAGGTATGTACCAAGCAGATAAAAGTCTGGCACAAGGGAAGGAAAAGGGCCTCCATCTTATTCTTTACTTACTCTTAAACATGAAGCTACAACTGAAGATGGCATCTAAAATCACTATTAAAAAAAAAAGAGAACTTCACCATTATCCTAAGTACCTCAAGAATAAGAACTACTTTAACCTCCTAAGGCCACTTAGTAATTTCAATTTAATGAGTAAACTATCAATGAAAGATTTCAATTACTTTCCTACATTTACACTTCTGTTGCAATTTACAAGTTATTCTTCATTTCACAAATGTTTTGAGATGGGAAGAGCATCTGAAAACCTACACACTTCTGTTCTGCAAGAGGGGAAGCCATACTTTCTCTACACAGTGGAAATGCCCCTGCCACTACAGCCATTGTGCCAGCAATAGGATTAACAGAATAACTTGAAATACCCGAATGGGGAATGAAATAGAAAAACAGCTACTATGTAAGCATTTGTCAGACCAACCTTTGCACTTGAGACCAAGGCAGGTTTGACAGCTTGCTGAAAATTCAAAAAGCTGCTCTTAATTATTTAATAGGTTACTTGACAGAAAAATCAACATTTTCACCAACATTAACAGCAGCATGTCATTACCCCTGTTGGGATAATGGCCTAACTTCTACAGATCATCCTTGTTTTCCTTCAGGGGACACAATATAAATTTCTTACCATTTAAGGCTCAACATATTTATGGAAGCCAGATGGAGAATTATGTATCACAGAGTTATGTATCACTGAAAAAAATCTTTCAATAAATGAAGCCTAATACCCACAGGGATGTGTCTTGGCTTCCACACAAACAGGACATTTACTCTTCTAAAATGAAGTCGAATCTACTTTTAAGAAAAGCTTTACTGAAACTCTGTATTTAATCTCTCATCACTGAAGCTGAAGATGCTAATAAGTGATGAGCTTTCCTTCCAATTGGAATTTTGAGTATCTTACATGTATTCTGCTGCAGCATTCTATAATTCCTCTGTACAACAAGGCAAATAAGACTTTTCTTCCGCAGTATGAGCAATTACAGAACTTGCAAAAGTTGTGTTCTTTCTTAGCCCTATTGGTAAACGTTGCAACTAAGAAGATACCAGCCCAAAAGATGCCTCATATCCACAACTTTTTGAATCAGGAAAAAACAGAATTGGTATTAAATTATCCTGTAAGCTTTCCTACAGTCCACTTCCTGCAATAATTCACAGCTCCAACACTTCTCTCTGCAAACCATTTGTCATACTACAGCACCATGCTACTTGTGATGCAAGTGCTTAATCACATCACTCTCAAGTCTAAACATCAACCCACAGCCTTCAGCCATTCTAGGGTCTGGTGGATGCCAATGGCCTCACACTGTGCAGGACACAACTTTAAGTGGCAAAAGGCACTAGACCTTCAGACAGAGTTGTGTCCACTGTCAGCAGGTTATTCCTTCTTTAGGCTCTTTTTTTTGAGAGAGAGTCATACCTCTGCTCCCATGTGTTTCTCCTACCTTGCAGAGTCACAGCTCTTTGGGCTTGGGCCCCAGAGAGGCATATCTGCGGCCTTTTAAAATTATTTAGTTGTACAGACTTTTTTGTGCTCAGCCCATAAATCTAAAGAATTCAGTATAAATTAGGAAAACACTAGGGCCAAAATAAATTCAAATAGTAGGTCTTTCCCTAACTCCAATCAACATTTCATAAAATAAGCAGTTTCTCACGCACTCTTGATCCTCTGACAATACCAGAACAGGATTTCCAGTAATTTTAAGTACTAATAATAGCATTTCAAAGAAAGATTAGATTTTTTTTTCTCATTAGCTAAAACACATTTACCACTACCACACCTAAATTCTTGTATCTTCATTTTTTTCACATGACAGCACTGACTACACAGGGTAAAGTCAAGAGTTCTCCCCTTGCTGGGAAGACCTTATTGACACCTCAAGGGGAGCTGAAAACCAAAATATTGCTCCTGCAAATACAGATGAATTACAGAAACAGATACAGCAGATGCATGGCTTGTCACATTCCATTACTACAAAGCCAGTAATGGCATAAGAAGACAAATGAGTTTAAGGCACAATGTGAAGCAGCATCACATCAACTAATGTGCAGTAACTTCCCACAACTGGCTCACATCACATAAGGGAAAACATCTCACAAATACTCAGCTACTTTGCATTTTTTTGATAAAAAGAGCAAACAGCACATATAAAGGACAGTTATTTCAAAGTAACTAGTTATGCAAATTCAGTCCATCTGCACCTAAATAACCTAAACTGCACCCATAACAGGACAGTGAATGACTTCACACTGACCTGTTAAAGCAGCTGCCCTGAACCAAAGTTCAGGTAGCAAATTCTCTGCAGCTTTTTTTTTGTGTGTGTGTCTCGATGGGGTTGTTTGTTTGTTTCTGGGGTTTTTTTGTTTGTTTTGACTCTAAGTGTGTTTGGTGAAGAAAAGGCACCTAGAAATTGAAAGACAGTGAGGGTTATGAACACATCTGAAAAAGTGGTTTTGATTAGCCCATCCAGCTGCAGAGTACACTCCTTCAAAGTTATATTAATAACCATTGTAAAATCATTCCTCTTCAAAGGTCCAAAACACGACACTAGCCACAATCTGATAACAAACACAGACTTAATTTTTATTACACTAAACTAAACAAAGTCTTTTGATCCTTAAAGAATAAGGGCTAAGAATGTGATTTTATTGCTGAATACAGTCATGCAAAACTAAAGCATTAGGATCCTTGATACAGTTCCTTATCTAATTCTGCAAATTCTGAAGGACCCGATAGACTGTCTGGTAGAAAACCTGCTCATATCACAGATACTATTAGTTACAAGAAAGGATTTATGTAAGTTTTTGTAAATTAGATTGTGACCTAATCCTCCATCCCTCCTCTTTCTTGGAACCTTTAGATATGATTAAAAAAAAAATTAAGACTTTGCTCACCTCTAAAGATAGTCAGGTTGTACAGCAAGAGGATACATTTTTTTCAAGGAATTATTTCAGCACTAGTATTTTAGACTTAATGGAATTTTTACCTAGCAAGTTTTAGAACAATGAACTGTTAAAACTAAAAACTAGACTGTTTTTTACGGTCCCTAAAGGTTGCATTTCCAACATTGCTGGTAAAAAATCTAAAGTTTGACCACTATATAAGAAACTAAATGTTTTTGTTTCTGCATCATTCACACTTCAGTTGCACTTGATACATTAATATTAATTTTACAAATTTGAGAAATAAGTGAAGTGAGACAAAAGGTATGTCTGACTGTTCCTGCCCAAGCCCCAACATTCTCTTAGCACATTCTGCAGCTTTTTACTACCCTTGCCAAGGCTTAATTTAGTCTTTAAATCTTCACAACTCTGAACTTTGTCCATCAGTTGTTGTGACTCCTAGTGATCCTAACACCTGCCAGACATATTGGGACATTGATCAACTAGTGGCAACTTTAAGGACAAACAACTTCCCACGGCACTTGTAGCCCAAGTCCTCTACATGTGACAGCATCAGTACAAAAGACAGTCTCTGTAACTCAAAATAACCTTTTCTTCCCCTCTGAACCCCATGCTACCCAGACATACCTGTGTATTCAATTGTGGAACATTTCCTCTGAGTTTGGTAGTTCAAAACACTACATAAGCATACTGACTAGAGGGCAACACATTAAGTTTGCCACTTAAATGGCAAACTTAATGAAGCTACGCTTCATCAGTCACTGCCCAGACAACTTTCTTCCTTTCCAAAAGAACAAAGGGCAGTTTTACAATTAGAACAGGATTGCAGATTTTCTTCAAGCATTAGCTACACTGGTGATTTTATATTCATTTTGCATCCTTATTTTTGGATCTATGTGCTACACATAATTTAAGATTTATGTACACGCAAAACACTCAGTAAAATCAAATGTGGTGTGATTAATGTATGGCAGTTGGATGTAAATAATTTGATACAAAAACTGTAGAAAGGGGAGGTTTCAGCAGATGGTCCATTTCACAAAAAAGTATAGCTATCAAACCAAAGCCACAGACCCAGATATCAATCACATTAATTGTTTTTTTGACTCCCTCTGAAGCAATTTATGCAGGCTGACAATACTGAACACCATTACCAGAAACAGACATCAGAACTTCACTACAACGGAATTCCAAGAGGGGCAAATCACCTAGTTAGTGTTCATCCAAATGAACTGTAAGAACTCCACAAAAAAATACTATAAACAGTACACGTAACACAAGATCATATTTTCTTTTGTAACACACTGAAGACAATTACATGCATTAGGAATCAAGGCTCTGCACTACTACTAGTAGTTTCTACTGATTTTTTTTAAATCAAGGCAAGGGAAACAGAACAAATAGGTAGCTAAAAATTTTAAGCTCTAAACTTAGCTGCCAGTGGAAGAAGTGACAAACCCCAATCCTTTACCAAAGAGGTGTCTGCATATGACTAACAACCCCTAGAAGCATAGCCAAAAGACCGCATTCTATTGCCAGACTACTGGCAAGAGTACTCCTTGGCATACCTCCCAAGGAACTACCTGTTCTCTCTGGGGTATGATTCCTTACTACAGGTTAATGCTCTTTCCTAATGTGGAGTACATTTACTGCTCTGTAGTCTAAAATCAGAATTAAGACGCATGATTGTTCTCCCTAAGAATCTATTGATAAAAATTTCTGAATCTATAGAATATAATTCTGTTTTTCAAAGCTGACAAGGCCACCCTACATTAAAAAAGCAGTATTTTTTTGCCTTTTTTATGCTCCTCAGTATCTTTGCTCTTCCTCGCTCATAGCAGAGTGGATAAAAGGTCACCAACTGCAATTTAACTCTGACTTTGACACTGGAGTGAGTTTAATGGATCTGTTTGTCTATCACACACACTTTCATTGCCTTGCAACAAAGGCCACACCACTGCTGCCCTGGCTACCCAATGTTACAGGATAAAAAGTGAGAAAACCATCCTGTTGTATGGATCTGACTCCTCAACAGATTTAATGCCATTCTTAATTTCAACTAGTTCATCAATAAAACTGGACAACACAGCAAAAAAGTGTACTTTGTAAATACAATTCAAATACTCATAAACATCACACAACTTTAACAACCTCAAAAACAATAATTGCCACTTTCAAGGTTGGCAAAACACAGCTCTTTTGAATGCTTCATGATATTGTGTGGCTCACTAGAATTTGACATATTTTGTGGCTTACATGTGAATATTTGATTTTCAGTCATGCTACACAAGACAAATAATGCTGAATTTAAAACCTAAACCCATTATTCTCCCAGACTGCTGCCGGGCACCATTGGCCTCTTGGGCGGCTTGGCAAGCACTCTTCCCGGTAAAAGGTGGGCACAAGTTTCAAGACTCCTCTGCTCCACGTTCCACACCAGGCTGCGGCCGATGCCCGGGTGGGAGCTGCGATATCCCAAACCGGAGCTGGGTCCCGGGCCGCGGCCACTCCCGGTCACTGCCCCCGGACACCCGCGCCCGGCACGGCGGGACCGCCCCGCTCCGCTCCTGGGCACCTCCTCCCGGCCCCACCCCCGGCAAAAAGTCTCCTGAAAATTCCTATTACCTAAGTATAATCCTTTCTCTAAGCCCTAGCTCCTTACTGCAATTCAACACTTCACATTTGACACATGAACCACCCACAAGTCATTCAGTAAAGAAGTGAAAAGCAGGTTTGCTTTTTTCACTCCCCTAACTGTTGCACGACCTATCAAAGAAATACAGAAAACAGTGAAAAGGAACAAGACACAAGCCAGAGTTATGATCTCGATCTTGGACCATCACATGTGTCTTTAAGCAAAGAGTTAACAATCCTTTTCAAGCTAGTGTGATTTTCCATGCTAAAGAAAACATATAGCTAGCTTTTCAAACTCCTCTAAACCAGCACACTGTTCACATCTCAGACTTGTTTGTAAATCTCTGACAGCAGCAGATTAAATTTGAATTACATTCTTGTACAGAAGCACTTTTGAATTGAAAACAATTCTAAACTACGAAATCATGTGCTGCAATTCAGTACCAGGTAGTCAAATAAAAACTCTGCAAGTTGAGATCCAAAGAAGAATAGAAACAAACTGCTTTTAACTGTGTAAAAAAACTGCAGTAGAAAGGGTTTCTCCATGCAATTCTCAGATTCCCACAGCACTTAGTGAACGTGGTTTGTTGCCACAGTGGTCAGAGGTACAATTATAACCTGCTCTGTCTTTGTGCTCTGTAGCAAGAAGGCTGCCTTGTATAAGAATATTAAAATTGGCTGTTAATCTAAGAATATTAAAATCTTCCTCTGGGCTAAAGATAAAGATAAGATAAAGATAACAGAAGCAGAGGTCAACGTTCTGTTGCAACAAACATACATGTGAGTTTTAAACTCAAGTGCAAGGCAAGGGTCTCTAATGAAGCAGTGCAACTGGGTTGCAAAGTTGGCAAAGCTTCCTAAGCATAGAGAGAAAAACCTGGTAACTCAGTCACAACGCTTGCCATTATAATTGTGATGAAGCACATCAACAAAATTTAGAATTACTTGCAGCTTCTCAGATTCCGAAAGTGGTCTCAACATGCATCTAATTTATATGTAAAAACAGGATCAGAAGCTGCAAGCAGAAGACTGGAAAACTTCCCCAGCGTTCTTCACATACAGGACCGACCTTAAGGCAACAGCTCTGCCAGAAACACCCCATACATCAAATATGGACACAGTAGATACAGGAAACTAAGGATACACATCACTTTCTTCATCAAGACTTTGCAAATAAAGATGAAACAATGTGTCAGCTTGAACTGTACAGCTAATCTTTGCAATATGCCTATTGATTTTGAAGTTTGGCAACAAGTTTACAAGTTTTTAATCTTCTCCTTGATGTTTACACACAAACTAAGTATGGATTCACAGTTACATGCATATGAAATCCTCAAGTAGACCTGAGTAGAAAAAAAAGCCACTCAACTAAAACTCAGTGTCAAAAATCTAGGAGATTAGAAATTTACCATAGGCACTGGAATTCTAAGTCTGCTACATGTGGACTACTGGGCTTACACAACTAAAAGGCAGTTATTACAACCTGACATACAACTTGTATTTGGTTTTAATATATCTCTTCTGATGCCTAAGAACCGGTTAATTTTTAAATTGTTTGTTAAAAATACTAGTTTCAGAACAGTCTCAATACATAAAAGAAAGCTTGCCCCACCTACATCCTTTTAAATCATCTTTACAGTGGAGAAATACTTGCTGCTTTGATTTAGATGTATAAACTGTTACATTTTAGCTACACAAGCCAGTATTTGAGGCCCTTGGGGCATGTTTCACCAGTTCAACCTCTCTATTAACTTCCACCTCCTGCCAGGTCTTGCATTGACAGTGTTGAAGGCAGGGACACAGACATCTGTAAAAGCCTTGTGAATTTGAACAAGCATTCATCAATGATAGCATAAAAACGCCACTTTGAGGTTTCCTCAGATTTTCACCCTGATTTGCTTTGTGAGCGGAGACACATCCGACATGCTCAGGGTAATCTCTTCTGCCTCATCAGGTATCGAATTGTGTGGCTCCTTTTGTTTGACATAAATCCCATTTGTTATTTGGTTTTATACTTACCAAGAATATTTAAATAAGAGTTCCTTTAAGGAAAAATACTCCACCATATGCCATGGATAGTAGAAATTATTTCCTAAATAAAAATATATCAGAACTGGAATTCAGTTTAAATGCATTTGCCTATTATCCATGTATGAAACTATTATCCAGGACAACCACACCATTCTGAAAACTTGAACCATACTGATGAGCCAGAACCACTGCCCCACAAAAGCCTCTCCCCTACACATTAGATCAAAAAATAAACTCAAAACCTTTTTGCTATGAAACAAACATCAAATCAGACTTTCAGCCTCTGACCAAGTTCTTTAGACATTCTGTGCAAAAGCACCATGTTGTACTCATGGTCTTAATTCTGAAAGTACAAAGACAATGATTCTGAGAGTAACAAGTTCAGGTGAGTAGTGAAAATGGGTTTTGGTATTACCATACAGACACTAGATTTCAATTGGCCCCATTCATATTAACTGTACTACCCAAAACTAACAGGAAAAAGTAGTTGGAAGCTCAGAATTAAATACACATGTGTGCAGCATTCTTTGAAGATAATTCCCTTGCAATTCATGTGGTAATCAAACTCAAGGAGTAAAAGCAAGTGTTCCCTACTAATCTTAGAAGACTATTTCTTCTACTTTAATAATAGTATGACAATTTAGTTAAGAGGACTTGCCACAGAAGCAGCCAGACAGCTGTTTCTTTTGTAGCCTCTAAGGGCCTGTAGCTATATGAAAGTTACTGTAACATAATACCAGACAAAAAGGAATTCAGCAAGTTTTTTTGCACTGTGGGAGGAATTGTTTCCTGCCTTTCTGTACTAGTGGTTCAGAATGACCTAGAGTAACACCACAGAACAGAGGTTACTATCGGACACACAAATACCATATAAAAAGTTTGCTACTGGTAGCTTAGTTTCTTTCAGTTCCAGCACTAAGTGCTCAAAAAATTACTCACAATCATTACTTACTGGTAGCTACACGAAGCTTAATGTTGCCAATTTAATTACATTTTTGCTAAAAAAGAAGTAATAATAAACTTCAAAACCACTAAGGTTTTAAAACTACATAGAAAAGTCAAGCAAAATTACCATATGATAAAAGAAATAAAAACAGTGTGCAATCACTTTCCTAAGTTACAGAAACTGAAAACAAAATATTAAATTAAATGTGCTAACAACCATATTTACTTACCTTGTCTGTTCCTGTAAGATAAGATGTGGCTCAACAAAAAACTTGACTCTCAGTTTCAATCGATAAGGGGCTAAACCATCCATCTGCTGGGAGATCCTGTTCCTCAAATTCAGCCATAGATTCTCTCCTTTGCTGCCAGTGAACTGCAGTCCAAAATAATCAACTTCTATAATCCCCAACCTTCTGCAAACCTGAAAGAATAAGATTCTTTACCATCAGGCTACATGACAATGAAAAGTAACATCTGAAGTGGTCTTTCAGACTGCTCACTTAAAACGCACACACAAAATCCTGCTGTTAGCACCTTCATACAAAGGCTGAATTACTTGGATTTTAGATTGCACACAAAACAGCCCAGAAAAAAAGCACTAAGCATGAACTGGGAACTTCTCCACTAGCCAAAATACACATGGGCTTCTAGGGTCAAACTTCACCCCCAGGACAGGCACTTGAGAGGGTCAGCAGACTTCCACAAGAAGAGACTATCTGCTACTCAACATCACAGCCACTAGCACTTGCTGGGCAAGGAGGAGTAAAGAAATACAGTCACCCACAAGTTCTGTTTAGGTGCCACCAGCAGACCGGACTGTTCGCCTGCCTCCCCCCAGCATCCCCACGGCAGCCACCGCAGACACAGCGAGGCGGTGGTGACGGAAAGGCGAGAATGCACCTGGACGGCAGCTCCAGCCCGCTCGGCCCCGGATGCAGAGGCTTGGATGCAGTGGGTGCTACATCCCCCGCCTCCGGCCCCACTCCTGTCCCCTCCCCGGGGACACTTCCAGCGGGATTCAGTGGCGAGGCCCGGGCCTGCGCTTCCCACGGGAGAAGGGCCGGCGAGCCCCGTGGCGTGGGATGCAGCACCTTCTGCATTCAACATGGAGAAGGGGTTGGCATAAAAAGAAAAAAAGGAAAATAAAAATAAGAAACCAAAACCATAAGGGAAGCGGGGAGACTGCGGCGCTCCCCGCCCCCACCGCCGCGGCCGCCCCCGCACGGCCCAG
>VZRH01007743.1:411085-536036 GCA_013397555.1 Urocynchramus pylzowi | reverse complement strand
ATATATATATATATATATGTATATGGTTGCACCTTGATTATTACTGAATGTGAGAGGTTACCTTGATTATTACTGAATGTGAGAGGTTACTTGTTTTGCCTTATAATTGTTGTTCTAGCTGTATACTCCAAATGTATCAAAGGGTGATACCAATTGTTTAATGAACTCAATGAAAATATGGCCAGTTTCAAGAAATAGATGAAGTGTGACAATTGATTTGCTGACACATTTGTGTTACAGTTACATGACACATTTTTAGCAGGATCAGGAACTTGTTAGACAAGAGGCAAAGCTCATGATACTCACTGTGAATGATTTTTTTTGCCTGAATCAGCCCCAAACTGGCATTTGCTCGGTGTATTCTTGAATCACAAGGAAAAACAGTAATCATTTTCTCAAAGCTGTGATCTGGTTAAGTAGATGGCTTATTGCAAATGTTTTAATAAGCTCACAAAGAAAGATATTGTATTAATAGAACACTCCCACCTCCACGGCCAAAGTTAGCTGTGGTTGCTTTTACAGCAGATAACAAAACTGCTAACAGTTGGTAGAAATAATTTGATAAATTGTTTGATTAAAGTAATATAGTAAATAATCCTAACAGAAGTCACAAATGTCATACATATTTAAGAATACATAGTTGATATATGTGAAATGCTCCAATAGCCACATCTGCAGCTGAAGGGCACTGCCATGCTTCTCTGGTACAGGAGGCGTCTACTGTGGAGCATGAAAAGAACATCAGCAAAGAGAAAAAACCCATGAGGGTTTGGGGAGGTGCATTTTGTAGGAGGAGAAAGAGGTTGTTTACCTGGTGCAATTTGGGAAATTGGGAAATAGCTTGAGAACTCAGTAGTGAGCTAACAATCTGGGGAACCAAGGCAGTGCAAAGGAGAGAAAAACAGACATAACAGAGAGATAACATAAATGAGTTTAGGTACAGGAAGAAACACAATGAAAAAGTTATGTCCTTTATAATGAAAGAATATAATTAGAGTGTGTTTCCCTTTGGTTTTGAAAGACTGGAGAAAGAAAGAGGATAAAATTGAAAATATGAAGAAAATTATATGAAAAAGGTATCTGGAAACTCTTTGGGGAGAGTCCTGTACAGTAACCACAAAACACACAATTGAATGCTGTACTTCACAGACAACATAACTTCTTGATTCAGGATCCTCAAAAACTTAAAAGAGACTTTGATTTTTTTTCCCTGCATTTGCCTTCTTTTTAATTTGATTTCATGCTTGGTGAGTGGGAATGCCTACCTGTAGAAATCAAAATATTCTGATAACCTCTGATACAACAAGTGAAAGCATTGGTCAGACTTTAAGAGAAACCCAAGAAAAGTGGCCCAGAATTATACTTTTAACTATACAAACAAAACAAAAAACACCCATTCACAGTTCTCAGAAGACAGACTGGCTATGCAAAAATGGGCATCCTGTATGCAAATATCTTGAAGTTATGGCTGATTTGCCAGTGACCGTAGCTGGGAAGAAAACAAAAAGTAAATTGTAGAGTTTCCTATAAAATATATGCGGCATAAGTCGAAGTCAGAAAAATTATTCCTATTCTCAGAGGCTACTTTGTATGTCTACAGCTTGGCAAGAAAAACAATAATTTCTATAGACAGTTATTTCATCTGCAGTTTCTGTAGAAAAACTGTATTGCTCTGAAAGAATTACAGTGTGTTTTTTTGTAGTCTGTGTGAGTCATGTGCAAGTTGTTAAAGTCAGAGCTTGTCCTCAGTAAACCACATCATAATTATGTAGGCCAAGGTTAAAGAGAAAATGTCTGGTTTATGATTCCCCTCACTCTTCTAGCTGTACACAAATTCTTCTAACGAGAGAAAAGGGTTTTGAGAAATGATGATTCTTTGCAATTTCCAAAATTTAGTTCAATATCCATAATACAGCATCTGTTTGCAGACTCACTTGGCTAAAATATTATGTTTGCACCTGGTAGCTCTCACAAAAATTGAAATAAAAGAAAGACCGGTAGCTTTGAAAGACTACATGCATAACTCTATATTTCAGCACAAGAAATGCCATTTCTCTGTTTGTGCAGAAGGTCTTACATGTTCAGAAATTTCATTTACAAAGAGGATCATCTTTATGTTAATTAGTATTTTTGGCTGAAGAGAAAACTAAATCAAACCAGACAAAAAGTAGAGTGACATGCTCATGAAAGAGCACAGGAGTGTATCTCTTGCTTGAGGAAACCTATTTTTCATGTGCCATCAACATGGGCTCTTTCACTTGACTTGCTCTGTATTTTTCACAGAGCTCTAACAACTATTTTAATGTCAACGTTCATTTAAGGCCAGTAGAGAAGAAGCCGTCTTTTCCCATAGATTTTTAAATCCCTAAATGACCTCCAGATAATTTTTTAGAAGTTTTTTCACCCCCATAGTGTCTTCGTAATCACTAACCCTGTGCCTTTTAGCATTGCCTTGCTCTTATTATTGAGGTCTTACAATTAGCTGGTGGCTGGAAATATGTTGTCTTGTGCATTAGTTTAATTACTGTTGTGGGAACTTATTCTCAGCAGGAACTTTGTGAGACAAAACCTACATTTTGTAAAAACCCAGTTCCCTTTTTAAGCTGTTACCATGTAGGTAACATAGCCCTCAACCCTGTTCTGCTATCCCTTATTAGATGTTCAAAAAGGTTGTGATTTTGTTTTGATCTGTTGGGGTTTTTTTAACATCAAACCACTCCCAGCTTTGTATTTTATTGGCAAATTATATTTTGGTAGTTTTAAAAAAAAAAGATCTGTTTGTGAAGCTGCTTTTGGCTATGGCAGGAAGTCATTAAAGGGAGGTTTCAGTGCTGGTCTCTCATAAACAACAACTATTTCCATAAGCATCAAAACTAATGAAGCCTATGGATTTGTCTTGTGGTTGGATTCCCAGCTGCTTAATAACTTTTTGCCTCTCACTGAAGATTTTCCTTTTACTGGAGCATTCATAATGTTCCTCTTGTGGTTTCTCTGGTGTCTAATACAGGCTGAGTTTGTGGTGCAATCTTTCCTCACTGAAGAGACAGATACTGTCTCTCTTCTTTGCACAGGTATCCATTTTCACAAAGCTTATATAGTAATTTGGTGTCTTTGAGACAGCTGCCTCTCTGTCAGACGAAGCTCAGACTGGTCCACAGTTTCAAAGGGTGCTAGATTAGGAGTCAGCAGAGACAGTGATACATGTACCATGTTTACTTAGGAATCCCAGCTCAGTGTTCTGTTTCCTTTATTGCGTTTTGTGAGTTTGTTTACCTCCAGGAACTGAGGCCACAGGCTCCATGTTGATTCATTCATGCATGTGTATCAGTTTTTGCTTGACAGTACAATTGTAAGAGGAGTGTGTTTGCAACCTTCTTGAACTATCCGTGGCCATTTCTCATAGGACAGACTCTATAACTCAGTGTCATAAACTCCCTTAAACCTTCTGTTCCAGGCATCTTGCACTACAGGTTACTTGGCAGAGCCCTACCCTTGGGTTGCTTGTGCAGGCAAACTGGATTAGTCACGAGTTCTACAGCTTTTCCAGTGACTACTTGCACCCCTTCTCTGTTGGACAGAATTACCAGTGAAGACCAGTACCTCAGGGAATTTCTATATGTGTTGTGGCATTTGCTAACTATAGCATGCTAATTCCATTATTATGGATTGATATTTGTGTTTGCTCAGCTTTGGCCCAGTAATCTTGTTGCTACCCCAATTTTTATGTTAGACTTTTCATATGGTCTCTCTTAGATCAAAGGCAATTTCTATGCAAACATTCTTACTCTACATCAAAACCAAACCACGACACTTTCTGGTGAAACACCTCATGCCAAACAAAACAGAAGTGGCAGTGTGTGGGGAGCATCTTATAAAACAGGCCTTTACGTGTACACTCTTTTGTCTTTAAGTGGTCTGTTTTGCCAAGAGAACCTGACAGAATCCTGCAGATACAAAAAAGGGAGAAAAATGTTTGACATAATTTCATCTAGAATTTCTTCCTGTGTAAAGAGCAGGAACAGTAGAAAGTTCTTCCTTTTAAATATTTGCTTATTTTTTGCTATGTGCAACATTACTTTAATGGAATATTTAGTTTCTTCTTTAAATGTGAAAAGTTATTCTCTCTATTTTCCCCATCACTTCCTGAGGAAAAATAATTTCAGACATTATTTTAGCATACGCTTTATCATGGGCTTTTACTGGGTTCACAAACTGTGGTCCAGCCATAACCCTTTCCACGCTGCTCTGCAGAGATCTTTCTTTTGCCTTGAAGGATATCCTTAATCTCTTCCTCAGTTGTTCTATTCCCCTGAACTTCAATTGAGATCATCCTATTGATCTGAGCAAAAAGTAGAAAAGAGAAAGCTGTGGCATGACCTAGCTGTGGCCTTCCAGTACCTAAAGGTAGCCTAGGAGAAAGATGGAGAGAGATTATTTACAAAAGCAGGTAGTGATAGAACAAGGGGGAGTGGCTTTAAAATGAAAGAGGGGAGCTGTTAGATTAGATACTAGAAAAACAAACCAGTGCTGTAAGGGTGGTGAGGCACAGGCACAGGTTGCCCAGAGAAGCTGTGGATGCCCCATCTCTGGAAATGTTCAAGGGCAGGTTGGATGGAGCTCTGAGTAATCTGGTCAAGTGAAAAGTGTTTCTGCTCATGACATGGCTGTTGGAACTTGATGACCTTTAGGGTCCCTTCCAACCCAAATATGATTCTATAATAATTTTAAATTCAGTAATAGATACTTTGAATATAATACTACTGCAGATTAACATGCTGCATGGAGACAGGTAGGGGCTTAAAGTAGCTTCTTGAAGTGCTGGTAATTTTTTCTTCATTGTTCCAGTACTTTTTGGAGCACCATACTGCCTTGTACATCTTTGTCCAATTAAAACAGACAGATAAGTATCCCATTTACTGTCAGATCTCCATCTTCTACTGCAAGTATTGGCTATGTGGTGATTTTTTTTCAGAAATGAAGGTGCTGGTTTGGGTGATGTTTCACTGTATTTACACCAGCATGCTCTGCTAGTACCAGCAAATTGTTGTTGCAGTGATAGGTTCACTGAAATTCCTCTGTCTTATGTTATGACTAACAAGCCAAGCTCAGCTTGTGTTATTTACCACAGCATGTGCTGTTTTTTTGCAGACTTACTTTGACCTCCACATGTCTTTCTGCTTCAAGCTTCTTTTATCAGAACTGTGTTATCTCAGCATTGTCTATTCTCTACAGCTGATCTTCTGGACAAAATAATTTCTTCTTATCAAATCTGTGTTGTTTTGTCATGGACTAGTTTTAGCCTGCCGGTTGTACTTGTAAACAGAGTGAAGACACAGAAGAATTCCTTACTAGGAGAACTGCAGCATTTAAACTGGATTTTGAATTATTGTTTTAGGAGTCTCCTTCTTTCAGCCCTTCCCTTTCTCTCTCTTTTCATTAATAACGTATGAAAACTATTCCTCTAATTTAGTTATCTAATTCATAAGACCAAATTTAGACAGTCTGAGTAGTCCTAAATGCTCAATAATGTATTTTTCCTGGTATGTTTCTTTAAAGTTTTATAGTTACCTTTTCTGCTTGAGTTAACTGGAAGCTATTAAAATAGTGCAATATTATTACCCCAAAAAAAGCTTTTTTCTGACCAACCATCCTGGTTTTGCTGTCATCCACTCATTTAACCTTCCCTGGTTGTCCTTTGCACTGTACCTCTCCTGCAGAGATTTTAATTGCTCCAGCCCTTCACTGAGGTTATTTTTTTCATTTGTACCGCTACTCCTGGTATCACATTCTGCAGTTAAAAAAGCATTCAGAGCCAAATATCTGACAGAGCCCTGCTTCATTCAGCATCTGACTCTGACTGATCATCCCTGTCTGCCATAAGTCTCTGAATAATCTCAGCATCCACTTGCAGCTGGCTCATGTCCCAGCTTCTTAAAAAACACAGTTGTTCAGAAACAGTGCATTTTCCAAAACATTGATGTTATAAATCCAAATATATTCTTCAAAGCAAATGCAAAGAAAGGTCCAGAACATAAAAGTCAGAGACTTTGAAGTCTGTCCCAACCCCAGCATGCCAGTTTCTGATGGCATTAGTCTACATTCAGCCATAACTAATAACCAAAATAAAAAAGAAACAATATTGTAGGGTGCATTCTGCAAAGCAGATTCCTAAAGCACTTTAGCCAGATGGCTGTGCTAATCCATGAAGGCTAATTTACAAAACAAAACAAAAATGTTCCAATGTTAAGAAACAAATTGCAAATAGTGGTACTAAACCAGGATGTGATTTTATTGAAAGTTATGTAGAGTTCCATTAAATTACTGTCTGTGCTCTAGGAGATGTAGAAATAATGCCTAGTTACTCTAGCTTACATGTGCAATTACAATTTTTGAAGGTTTGCATCAGTCATATCAAGACCAACACTAAATTATTGAACAGAGGGTGAGGGATTTTGAGTGTGGAGCTTTGTGCCTACATCATGCAGACAGTTATTGAAGAAAATAAGGTTTGCTTTTAAACAATTTTAGTTAACATGTCAATGAATCTTTTATGCTTTTCAAATTTGAATAACTTGCTAGGAATTTGACATGCAGCACAATCTACAGATTTAAAAGTACCTGATACTATTGTTCTTTGTTATTTAAAGTGCTAAAATATTTAGTCATCTTCAGCATGAATCAGTCCTAATGCTTTAGGTGCTTCAACAGATGGGAAATCCAGGTTCCACTTCTCATATTTGTGCAATAGGTATGATTAAGTACTCTATGATATTGCTTTCATCGTGTATTGAAATGGGTTGGCATGAGTCTGAAAATAGGAGAGATTTAAAATGGGTATCACTAACCTATCAAATCACCCATTTAAACCAGAAATTTGTTCTTGAATTGTGGGTACCTATAAACATGTAAAACACAGTATTAGAGTCCAATATTTGGGAATTTGATGAAGTTTTTAGTAAAGCTTATCATTGTTTCTGCTCCTGGAGAGTACAAAGTGCTTTACAGATGCTTGAAACAGATTCCAAGTTCTTCAACCCTGTTGATATAATGTGGATTGTTGCTCTTTGTTATGCAGCAGATTCATCAGGATTTTTCATTATCATGGCTCTAGATAATCTCAATATGGGCCACGTCTGGAGGTGAATACACCTCAATGTGAAAGGACAGAGGGCTGATAACAAGAAAGGAGATCTGCAGGATAAATAAACATTTTATCTTCAGTGGTATTTACAGGCCAAAGGGCTTTTCATCCCTTCACCAGGATTAAGTAAAGCAGAATTAAGTAAAAAGACTACAAGAACCTAGGAAGTTACATAGTAGAGAAAAATATCCTGAATCTGGCATGCTGCAACTCCATGCCTCCAGGTCCAACCAGTAGCAAGGACAGACTGTGCTGTTTAGTTGCAGGACATCACCTGACAGACATCTTTGCCAGATGCTGTTTTCCATACAGGATCCTTCGGGAACTTTATTGCTACTAGCTGGAGGATTTTGCACCCTAATCATGACAACTGTAGTTGTCTATGATCCTTACACAGGTATTACAGAGGATCATCCTTACACCCTCTTCCCTTAAATAGCCATGAAAAGTTAACTAGAGTCTCTAATGCATTATAGTTTATTTTAAAAAATCACTGGAGAATGAATAAAGTGATATCAAGTCCCGCAAAAATAAACCTAAGAAAAGCTTGATCGGGACAAGAAAATAATTCTCCTTGAGGAAAGAACTGGCTGGACCACATCTGTGGATTATGCAGCAAACTGAAGGGAACACAGTGTAAGCAGTAGTACATAAGCTAGATCACCTCAAGGGATGATAGTTTTTAAGATATCTTCCCAAGATTTTAGATTTAAGGCATTTACTTAACTTGTCTGCAATATGACAGCAGGACTGAAAATTGTGTTAGAGTTTTCAAAAAGGTTTTACACCTCTTGAAAGGACTGTTCCCTAACAACAATTTCAACTGCCTCCAGGCATTTATCTTGTTTAAATCATGTACATAAAAATAAGAAAATTAAATAAGACTTCTTAATAAGACATTCATCTGAATAAATCTGTAATTGTCTTGAATGGAAAGTGTTTATGAACTCCTGAATTCAACATTTCATCTTCACAAACTGTAAGACAAAGAGAGCATTTGGCAAGCAATTAGGAGTCTCAAGATAGAAATTGCTATGAAAGTCCAAGGTATATTTGTTATTAATCATTGTGTAGCTCCCCACTACTGTAAATCAACACCAGTATGCTGAAGTCAACAGAGTAATTGAAGCAACATTGATTTTTCACAAGCTGCAAAGCTGACCCAGAGCATTTCAGTTTTATTCAAGTTTCTTTAAAGAAATATAGCTCTATTTTTTTATTTCTCCCCCTTTCTGTAAGTTGACGGAAGTAAATACTAAAGCTAGATGACTTAAGTAATTAGAGTTGAGCACAAGAGGATTAAGAATTTATATTAAGGCCTTTTTTCAGTCTTTCATGTATAAAATGTTTCTATTCTTGTTTTGAACTACACTGTAATTTCAGTTACAACAATGTACTTATGGAGCATTGCTGATGAGATACAGTGCTTTTGCTGAGATAAACATAGAACTGATAGTACTTCACATGCACTCTATCAATAAATTTACAATGTAGCAATTTTTCATATAGGAAAAGTTTGCTGGAATACATTACAAAGATATTTGTGTAGTCACAGAATGATGGAATTGTTTGGGTTTAAATAGACCTTAAAGATCATCTCATTCCAGTCCCCCTGTTGTGAACAGGGACACCTTTCACCAGATCAAGATGCTCAGAGCCCCATCCAACCTGGCCTTGAACACTTCCAGGGATGAGGCATCCACAGCTTCTCTGGGCAACCTGTTCCAGTGCCTTGCCACCCTCACAGTAAAGAATTTCTTACTTACAACTAAACCCACCCTCTTGCAGTTTAAAACAGTTCCACGTCATCCTATAAGTATCCACTACTCTACCTGACCAAGAGTCCCTCCCCATCCTTCCTACAGTCCCCCTTTAAGTACTGGAAGGTTGCTACATCTGCGCTTGTTTTTCATCAGGGTGAAAAATAGATGCAATGGATTAATGAGAGGAAGGGAAATTCCAATATATATCAAATAAAATATTGTGCTTGTTGAAAGTAAACTTTTGAGTACTGACTTTTCACATTAAATATACAGGATATGTCAGATAATACTAGGATACAAACCATTTATCCCAGTGTTTTGGATTACCTAAATTTAAGATGCTTATTTTGAGTTATCACATTTCCAAAAGCTAAAAAAGTGGAACAGGGGAGAGATGAGAATATCTCTGTAGCAGCCCTAAAGGGGTGAGTGGGGAGCAACACCGTTCATGTGCTTCTGTGCTTGTGCCTGCTGTACAAGGTGGGAAGGACACAGACTGCCCTGAAGTGACCTCAGGGACTTTTGACTTGTAAATGCTGTGCACCCCACTCCTCCATCACATCCCCATTCCCTTCTCCTTTCCTCCTCCCAAGTCACAAGTCCTCACTCTTTTGCCCCAAGTCGGACACCCGTCTCTTACTGCAAACCTCCTCCTTTCCTGCCTTTCTCACAAGCACGAGCTGTGGCCCCTCACTCCCCATACCAGCCCACCTCCTTTTTGCTGAGAGCTTCTCCAGCCTTGGAGGTCTCCATTTGTTGGATGTCTCACACCTCTGCCTCAGGCCCAGCTTCCCTGGGAGCCTTCAGTATTCGTCGCACCCACACAGTCTCCTCCAGCTGCTGCCAGTCAGCTGCTGTTCCTGCTGTCCTTCTCCTTTCTGTCCATACTCCCATGGCTACCAGCACAAACAGGGCTCCCTCCTGGTTTTAGTACCTTACCTACAAAATCTTGCTTGTTGCAGATAGAAGGAAATCCAGGGACAAGTTGCATTTACCAAAAATCCACTTGGATGGGACACTCAAGGAAGAAAAAGATGTGTTCAAAAGAAAAGCCCACAGATGTATTGTGGCCCTACTAATTTTTCAAAAATTTGCATTGTATTAATACATTATTTATTTGAACATGGTGCTAAATAAATGCAGATTCTGTTATGCAACATATCACAGAGAATACAATGTACCATAGATTCATCACATCTGACATGGAATAACCTCCAGCAATAGGTCAAAATGGAAACACTTTTGATTCTTACTGACAGTTGGACCCAGTTACCCCATGGAAAACATCCAGTTTTGAAAGAATGGGTTCAATTTGGAAGCCTGTGAAGCAATCCCTTAGAATCTGTTTGGAGTACTTTGCCAGATCTCTATTTACCCAACCCTTTTCAAACTGCCTCCAAACAGATGTAACTAACTCTTGTCTAGAGTCATATAATTTTATTGCTGAAGTAAATTAACTGAGGAGAGACAAAGAATGCAGAACAGAATAGAAAAGGTCAGTGTTACTCTCTCCACAGTGACAATAAAATATGATAAAATGGAGATGCCAAAGCAGAGGTGGGAGGAGGGGAATTGCAAGGAAGGAAGGAAGGAAGGAAGGATAGATACCACAGTACTGTCTTGCAGTAGCATGTGATTCATAAAGCAGCACTGCATGAAGAGGAGGAAGGGTGATTCACCTGAGAAATTCACACTGCTTAGTACTGCAGCATCTCTCTTTCAGGGACCTGAAAACTTTGACAGTTCCATGCCACAGTCTCAGTGCTGCCCTTGGTACTGCACAGGCTTTCTCTGCAAGCAGCAAGTCTGAAAAAAAGAGACCTCATGTCTGATCAGCTGCCATGGAAATACAGCCAAATAGTGTTATACACCAACTCTCAGTGTCTTTTTGAAAAAGAAATTGTATTTTTACTCCAATTTCATTGAAAAAAGAACTGAGGCACAGATAGATCAACTGCCTTTCCTGAACTCAAAATACAAATAAATCAGTGGCTAAGCTTTCATTAAAACCTACATACATTCTCAACTGTGTATCCTTCCCACCCACGTTTTAAATTATCTCTAAAAGTCTTTATTTCCTTAGAGTTCCCCTGAATTAGCAGAGGGCAGCAGTGGCAGCAGCTGCTGTGCAGCAGCAGCTAGTTAGGTTTCTCCATTCCACTCTCCCATCACACCTTTCCCATGACTAGCTGCCTAAATAGGAACTTCATACGTTTTCAAGTGACATTTCAAAATAAATACCTGCAATTTAAAAAATTCTATTTCTGTGTTGGACTCTCACACTACGTAACTCAAACATAATGTCTGCTGACACTTGAGCATTTCATACACACAGGAGTATCAAGCCTAGTAAGTAGAGAAAAAAGAGCTACAGGAGTAACAGCATCAACTTCCAAGCAGATTGGTTGAATTTAACAAACCATAAAGCATTTAATTTTGGGGTCAGCAAGCTGCTAAGCCTAACATATGCAGATTCTATTAATTTCCATGCCTGGCTCTTGGAAAGACTGAAAGGGGAAGAGGAAGAGATACAGGATACACAGGCAGAGCTGGCTGCACTGCTGATGAAGAGGACACAAGAAAGCTTACTCTGCAGTACCGAGCACTCGGATGCCATCTGTCTCTCCCCCTCAGAAGATCCAAGTTCTGCAGTGCTGGACAAAGAGATGGGAGGGCTCTGGGTAACCCAGCCAGCCCTGGTAATTCACTGCTGCTCCTGATCTAGAAATAAAAGGATTCACTCGTCTATCATTTACATGCATGTCTGAGGCACGGAAAGGAGGATTTTGCTTCAGATGATTTCCACAGAACTGATTGAATCTAGTGATAGGAGGGGAGCATTGCTTTGCTGGATATTGAGAAGCAATAACTGATCGTACATTGCAACTGATGTGTGACATGCTCAGCATAGCTAAGTGTGCCATCATCTGCCCTCAAAGATCAAACACCTCCTGGTGAAGGCTGTCCCAGGTTTATACTGAATTAAGGACACTATAAAAGTAAATCAGGCAAGGCTGGAAACTCAGGAATGCTTTTTCCAGTTAAGAACACAAGAAGCAATTAGTTAGGCAAAATGCAGTTGGAATTTGGCCAGTAAAATCAAACCCTATTTTTATAAGAAGCAGCACAGGATCCTTAAGAGCACAAATCTAATCTAAAAAAGGAGAGAAGATGGAATTACTGCTCTTTTTTTCCCCCTGTCATAGTATAGTTCTTTCATTTTCCTGATTTTTGCTTATAAATTACTTAATTATATTCCCTATTCATAAACATTCAATGATACAGTTGCTTGGAAGTCTAATCCTACAATTGTCACTGCAAATGAACAGAAATATGATTTGAAGGGCTATACATTGAGAATAATTCCTTGATCAGGAAATTAAGCTTATTTTAGTGAACTGAGTGCAGGTCTTATAATAAATATATTCTAATACAAATATGAAAACTCTAAATATTAATTTGGTGACATATTTAATTTTTATGTCTGAATCAGACACTTTTTGCTACTCTAATGATTACAAAAGCCAGAGAGAAGCAAGGTGTCATTTTTGATACAGATGTAAATTTGTATTATATTGAACATTTTTTTTGTTTGCAAAGAAAATTTCTGTTGCATACAGTGTAGGTGAATTTCTAAACAAAATGAAGAACAAAGCATAGTCATAATAAGCAATGTTCCCTGAAGCTTATAGGGCCACAGCTCGTTAAAAAAACCCCAAACCTATGATAACAAAGCACCGTGAAGGTGGATAAAGGTTTGTTGGTAATATGAAATGTATGAAAGCTGAACAAAGAAACCTGACAGGGTAAGATGATTTTAACTTTTAACTGTACATATAAATATATGTGTGTATGAATGTTACTGAGAATGAAAGAAAATATTTCTTTGGATGGGTTTACAAAGAGAAGAGCTAGAAGAAGCAATTTTCATTTTTCTTTTGTAATCTAGATAGTGTAAAATTATTCTGTCTTCACAACCTCAAGGCAAAGAAGACAGTCTGCTTCTCTAGCTATAAAAAACAATCTGTCAGATTTTTTTAAAGGAAGTCATAACTGATTTTTCATAAAATAAAATGCAAGAGGATTAGAGCTTTGTGGTGACAATGAAATCTGCTCAAAACAGTGAAACCCAGAGCTCCAGTGAGGTCATGCTTGAGGCATTGATCCTGCAATAAATGAAGTTTAGATTCTGTAGATTTGGGGCTTGAACTGTCAAACATGTAGACCTTCTTATTCATCCAGATTTTTTTTTTTCATAAACTCCTATATTTGAATAGAGCTAAGGGTTATCAAAGTGAAAATAACCCACAACACACAGACCTCAAAATAAACTGTGTCATGTAATGTGTCCAATTTACTATTCTGCCATATTACACACTAACATGTCCAGCTGGCATTCTTTTTGTATACTATCTATTTGCTGTAACAGGTGAGTTCTGCCTCTGGGGTGATGCTTAATAATTTTTCTTTTTAAGGTTTGAATATTATCAGAGTCTCCCTAAAGTTTTCAAAAGCCCCAATATTAAGTTATTGGACTAGTCTATAAGAAAATCAATGTTCTTCTCTGAGTCTAAGGCCCACTCAGGTGCTTGTGAAAAGAATCTGACGAACTTCTAAACACTAAGCTCAGGTATCTGGGGTAGAGTCAAATTAACAGAGTCAAGGATCCAGCTTTTCTGCTTAAAATAATTTTGTAAAAGCTGGATCATAGTCTTATTTAGAGCTAACAAGCTCAATTTTTGCAATTAGGGTGCAAGAAAATCTTCCAGTACCGCTCACATTTGGTCATTTGTCAAAACAAACCAGAATCTGTTTCCAAATTAGTGAGTACTTAAGATCAGGAATTATATGTCTGTGTTTGTTTCTTTAGTAGTTAGCATGCTGTGGAAGGTGTACAAACAATCAGTCCCAAACCTCCTGAATACAGGCAGTGCCCCACTCTGTGCCAAGTTATTCCAAGCCCCGGGTAGCATTTAATTTACCAGCATACAGAAATTGCTGTTGTGTTAGGTGCTGGCTAGAACAGCATGATAGCACAGCTCTACTGCAGATAAAAGAGATTCATAGCTCTCCACAGGAGTTACAGAGAGATTTTTAAAACAACAAGAGGAACAGCAGCTTACAACCAGTTGAAGGTCAGTTACAAAGATGATGGAGCCAAACTCTTCTTGGTAGTTAGAGACAATGTTGGAAGAGGCAACTGCCAAGTCAGTTTGGTTTAGACATTAGGGGAAATACAGAGACATGGTGGAACCTCTGTCCTTAAAGGTGTTAAGACTGGCCAGGCAAGGCCATGGCAGGCAGTAATTCTGCTTTGAGGGGATTTCCAGAGGTGCATTTCTGTAACACAATGAAGCCACATATAAATATCCTGTAGGCTCACTTACATCACCTTGTGCTTTTGGAAACCCCAAGTTTACAGGATTTTAACCTTCACATTTTGTGTATGAGACTGGAGATGGGAGAAGTAACAAAACTGACAGGAAAGAATAAATACTCTTTGTGCTTACCTTGACCGGTGTTTTCCAAGTCCAAAAGAAAATTTAAATAGGTATTTTGTTATTGGCTGAAAAGATGTGTCATTCATGTAATCCCCAAAGAGACAATATTCAACACCTTAAGCTGAATTGTATTTGGATTTTGTGCATGCATACAAAAACCTCAAAAATCAAGATAACTGAAATCCGAAGGGCAGAACCTGAGTCCATAAAACAGACTGGTGTTTCACTCTTAAAACAAAAATTGTGTTTTCCAGATAGATGCATTACATAGATACCTCTCATTACACACAGTTAGTTTCAACAACAGTATCTATCACTGTGCAAGTGGGTTAGGTACTGAAGAAATAGATTTGTTTTGTTGTTTGTAAATGGCATTCGCCTTTTGCTTATTTAAATGGAAATTTCAAAATCAGCTTTGCTAGTACCTATATTATATTTAGAAATAGATACACTTCTATCAAAGAGAAGTTTCCACCCCCTCATCAAGATTAGTGTGATAATTCTCAAAGCCCAAGCACGCAACCCATCTTCAGCTTGAAGTGCCTTTAAAAACAAGTATCCATTTTCAGTTACTTGCAGAAGCTTTGGTTTGGGGAAAGGAGGAAGACTGGAGGCTGTCTTATTTTTCTTGCAGTCAAGCGGAAGAAGTCTCACTCCATGTTACTGTAATAGAAACACAGGGAAGGAACAAGCCATGTAGAAATCTGTGGAGTTGCCTGGAGGACAGAGCTGAGTTTACAGCAGGCTGCTCACCTCTGAGCATAACAGACTGTAGCAACACCAAAAAGCAAATATCCATGCCAGACTAAGCAGAATACCACACCTATTTACAAAGAAAAACATGTCAAGAGCAATTTTCTTTAGAAAATTCCTTATTACTCATGGTGATTTAAAGGCCTCCTGCACAACTTAAGGAGACAAAAAAGGAAGAGAATATGTTACAACAAAACTAGGAATTCACCTATCACACTACCTAGTGTTCCACTGGAACTAAAAAGGTGCTCAGTCATTTCATAAAACAAAAGTAGCATTTCTTCTGGTTTCTTGTCTGGGAAAGGAGATGCTATTTACAGAATCACAGAATGTGCTGGGTTAGAAGGGACCCACAAGGATCATCGATTCCAGCTCTTAACCCTGCACAGCACCATCCCCATGAGTCACACCATGTGATTCACTCTGGGAAGAGCTTTTTTCTTAATATCCCACCTAAACTTTTCCTGACACAAATTCAGGCCATTCCCTCATGTCCTGTCACTGGTCACCACAGAGAACAGATCAGTGTCTGCCCCTTCTCTTCCCATCACAAGGAAGTTGTAATTGCAGAGAGATCTCCCCTCAGTCTCCTCCAGGCTGAACAGACCAAGTGCCCTCAGCTGCTCCTTACACGGCTTCCCCTCAAGGCCCTTCACCATCTTCATGGCCCTCCTTTGGACCCTCTCTAACAGCTTAATGTTCTTCTTATACTGTGGTGACCAAAACTGCATACAATATCCAAGAAAAATAGTAAAAGATTGGGAGAGCAACTTGGCAAGGTGTCCTATCACATACTTCAGATTCCTCATTTGTAGTTTATAATTTCATGAGGCCATTCGGTTTGTAATTTCCTTTCTTCCCTTTTCTATCACCAAAATGTGATAACAAAGACAGAAATAATGACTCAGAGAGAACCTTTTGCCTCTAGAAATTCCCTTCCCTTGAAAGTAGAAAGGGTATTATTAATTTATACAGTAAAGCAGAATGAATTAATTTAAAGGCAAATCACAGAAATATATTTTAGCTTCAATTTTTATGCATACATATTTCTATATGTATTACATATTTCATAAACTATGTGCCCACCTCAAGCACATGATGATACTCACCAGACCTGTGTTCTGGGACATCAGTGAGTTTTCCTGGCCCTGCAGCCTTGTGGTGCTCCACAGAAGTGCTGCCTACACTTGTTCTCTCAAGGAGACAAGAATACTTTTCTTTCTGCAGATGAACCAGAAGCAGCTCAAGCTTCCTTAAGTGTGTCTGCCATGTTCATTCAAATAACCCGAGGCATACCAGCAGACAGACTAGGCTGCATTTTCATGGCATTTTTCAGCCAGTCTAGATGCAGACAGCAGCTGAAATGTGTGATCTCACACTCCCCTGGCACCATAGGAGATGTTGCTGCTCCCAGCTTTGCACTGGCATTGCATTAATGTGTGAGGGAGAGCACAAAGTGATCTGGCTGGAAACTATGGGGGTTTTTCTGGAGTTTCTGGCAGAGCAGCCCCCTGATCTCATTTGCACGAGAATATATGAATGTGAGTGGGAATGCAGAGTCCTGGGCAAAGCACATCATGGAGCAGAGGGGTGGATAGCAACCATCTCTTTCAGCAGCAACTATTACTTAAATTATTTCAAAATAATCATGCAATCACTGTCACGCCTACTCTTTTGTGATACCTTCTCTGTGGAGTTTGGAGCACCAGCACAGGAGTGTCCTTCCTGGCTGGACACCTTCCAGGGACAGATGGCAAAAACCAGCTAAGTCCTTTACCTTCCTCCAGGGTCTTATTCTGTGGCATGCAAAGCTCATGTGGCATGCCTCAACCTCGAACTGTAAATGCTGCTATTACCTTTAAATATTCAGTGTGGGCCAGCCAGAGACAGCACTTTAAACACAGCTGCTAGAAGTGGAAGAAAACATCCTTATTTTATTTTTGGAGATACTTCCCAGCTTTCCAGCAGGACTTTGGTTCTTAAAGACCACATATGTGGTATAGACCCTGGATTGTGCTATAAAGGACCTGGGAATGTGACTCCCTACAAAATGTTACATTGTACTGAAGCACTGTGGGACAGCAACACATGGCAACAGCCAAAGGAGCAAAGGAAAATTTTATAACTCTATATCTTATTACTGTGTGGCTGTGAGATTTCAGTACAGATGAAATGTGGTAAATCTTTATCGATCAGCCAATGTCTTCATAAGGGATAAAAATCTAAGGCTGCATTACAATTAATGCTTTCTGTTCTAATGTCAACTTCCAGTTTGCGTAAAACAGAATTGTAGAATATGCAATTCCATAGGAATACTTGACAACACAGAAAAAGGCATAATATTCTACCTGTTGTCTGTGGGACAAACACTGTCCATTGATTTGTGTGGCCTATGTATGTATGGTTAGAAGAGACTTTGTTCATATACATATCTAAATAGAAAGATAAACAATTATGTAAGATCAGCACTCCTGATTTGATACAGCACTTTAAGTAATGTCTGTTCTGTTATGTCTTTATCTTTTTGGAAGAGTTAAACAACACTTCTTTTTTGCTTTTTGTGAAGGCCATGTAGCAGGGTGGGGGAAAAAAGAATGGATTTAAAGTACACCTTGCAAATAATAAGCTTTATCATTTTACCACCATTATTCCTAGTAGGAGGTTATTGAAGGGCTTCATTGCTCTTACTATAAGGCATAGTCTTCTAATTTTCAGCCTAAATCAATATACTTTCTAAACCAGACCCAAAAATAAATCTCCAAAGTTGGTTATTTAGCTGAGTTTCCTTTTGTTGCAAATTAACTGATTTCATTTTGCCATTTTTCTTAGCAGAGTGACAATTACACAGCAACAGTTTTATTGATCAATTATCTATAGCCCTTTTTATATTAGAAGAAATACATCTCACTTGAATTTTCTTGGATAGGACCAAAACCAGCCAGTTGTTTGAACCTCTATTCATAGTTCCTATTTTCTGAAACTCTGTTTTCTGCTGTTGTCTCTCACAGCCTCCTCAGAACATGGTGACCTAAGCTGGCACACACCTAAACCAGCACACATCTCCAGCTTCCAGAGGCCTCTACAGGAGGAGTGGAGCACGGTAATTATCTCCATGTGTTTTTTCATGGCATTTACTTGCCATTTCCTTGTTTTGGCATCACATTGCTGGCTTGAATTTCACCTGTAACTCTCTAATCTTGTTTTCTGTCATGCTGTTTCTCTGCCAGGTATTTCCCAAGGTTTTTCTACGTTTCGTTTCCCTTCCCTTCCGTAGCTCTTTGTGCTCACCTCTCCCATAGTATTTATGCTGGAGGTGACACCATAATGCATATCATCAGTCAGCTTGGCTCCTTTTTTGCAGAAGAAATACGTGGTAGCTCTTCTAGGAAACACTGCTTACAGGTGTGCTGATGATTACTTACACCTGCCTGGGGGAAAAGAGAGAGGCATATGGTGGAAGAACATTGATCAACAATTGTGCAATTTAACAGTAATGTGGGTCCAGCAGACCCTCAAAGCTCTGTTGTGCTTGTAGAACACTGTCTGGAAGTAAGTGAAGAGGTCTTCTGGAGAACATCACAGAAAGAAGGCAAACTGCACAGTGGATTTATGACAAGAACAAATGTATGTATTTGTGCAGCACCCCACGAAACCGATGGATTGTGGCAGAACAGCAGGGCTGTAGGAGTCATTTGTTAGTGAAAAATATGCAGAGCTGGTTTAAACCTTTAAAAGTACAAAAGGAAACAAAAAATCTACCTCAGACATGACAGTTGCCATATGTCAGGTTTTTTTTGTATATTCTTCCTGAAAAAATACTGGGCAGGGGTGGGGGATTGGGGTGGGGAGAACATCTCATTTAGGCACAGATTGTCCTTATTTGCATTTACGGATGTGTGTGAAGAATTTTTCCATGTCCTTTGAACTCAAGTCACCCACAGAGCAATTCTGATACTTCAGAAACCATTTGTTTTCTCTGTGGGTTCTACTGCTCACCCCAGGAGACTGCTAAGCTCAAATCATTATCATAGTTCCCCTTCCATCTTCACCACCCTGCCAAACGTGGCAAGTGGAATACACTGTAGACAGTCCAGTTCACACATTGCCAAGTGCACTTCATGAAAATTTTGAAAGCTCATCCCTGCCTGGCACCAGAGCTCCTTCTCAGGAGGTGACACTTCATAAATGATTGTGCTAATTGCGACAACCCCGCCTTTGACAGCAATTCTTTAAAAGGTGACAGCATGGAGGAATGGCAGGGTGTTTTCCCAAGGAAACCTGAGGTACCCCTTTCTGTAGCCAGAATTGTTCTGCATCTGCTTGGCTTGATGCACATCATCACCCTGCCTGTCACTTTTTGCCCACTATAAAGTTAGTGGGCAAAAAGTGACATGTTATCTCAGTTTCCTTGTACAAATTATCTGAAAACTAAATTTAGAAGAAATACCTAGAATAATAAAATAAGGACCAAGCTGCTTTTGTGCACTACTACTCTGGTTTTGAGAAGCGAAGAGTAAATTATTTGCTAGGGTAATGTAAAAATGAAATGGAAAACAAGAAGCAAAAATTTTGTGTCCTACTGTATTAGTGCATCTATCAACAATTATTCAGCACAAATGACAGAACAAGTGAAAATGTCCCTGCTTATGCATAACTATTATGTTGTGTTGTTTGTACCCTTGGAACATTGGAACATATACTGGAATTCAGGTTCTTCTGTGACATGAGTATATGCACACATATATGTACATACAGATGTACATCTCTCAGTATGTCCACGTATATAATGTGTAAAGACACAGACAATGTTGCACTCGCAAATTTTTTTTTTTTTTGCATTTGTAAAGTGTGGGTAAAACCAGCTTAAAATGTCATACCAACCAAATATGTTTTTCACTTAAAAATTCGTGTGAAGTTGCTTTATTCAAAACTATTACATTCTTCTTCTTCTATGAACTTCACTTTCTTCTGATTCTTGAAGTTAGTATTCAGCTTGAAATATGAAGCATTAGGAATGAAATACAAAGGATGGATCACACTGAGAGCCTGCATGAACTCTGGACCAGTAAGATCACATTCCCTGAATATTCATGTCCTTGGTGGCTGTGTGTGCCATGGTATTGAACAGCATTCACAAGTACTTGATTTGCCTCTCTCTTAAGAGCCCGTGACAGGTTGAAGAAACTTGGTCATTGAAATGTCTCTTTAACTCCTTACTTCTTGTCAGAGGACCACTGACTAACAGCTTAGAGGAAAGATTTATCCTCAAAACTTTGCTTTTCATGGTACAGATTCTCAACCCATTCCTCAAGACTTGGCAAAAAACACATCCCAGGCCAGAGACTCTCAGATATACTTAGGATTTATGTACAATGACAAAATCCATATTCTCATTGTGATTTCTGCTGCTAAAAACAAGTGCTGGAGAAGCTGAAAGAATTTTTCTTGTTGATTGTCAGTATGAAGCTAATTTAAAGCTAGTAGTTCCAAATGTAGCAGATTATGAAACTGAGCATCTCCAGATTGCCACTGTCTCTGAACAAAGCAGTAAATTAAATACTTGCTGTCATCCATTAGACTACTGTGGTCACAGTGTAGCAGTGTAGTTGTTTAATGGTTTTAATGGTGCAATTTCATGGTAGAAAACTGCCCTGGTGGCAGTCCAAGGTGGCCTTCAGGATGCCTTGGGAAATGCATGGCCTGAATCCTTCCCATGTACAGATGGAAGAATGGGTGTGAGTGTGGAAGATAATCAATATGCCTTGCTCCTGTCAAAGTCATCCCAGCGTTTCTCTTGAAGCAGATGATCTTTAAAGGGGAAAATTCATGTTGATTGCAGCTGAATGTATACAGCCATTAAAGTACTGGAAACAAAGTTACTGGATAAAAGCAAAACCCAATAAAATCCTTTTGCAAACTACAAAGTTACTGAGGTACATTCCTGTACATCATTATGGATCTCCAAGACTTAAGAAACTGAAGGAAAGCCACAAAATATTCTACCCTGAATGTTATCTTTAAGAATTAACTTTCTTCATTTTGTCTTGGTAATCTTTGTGTCTCCAAGAAATGCTGCTAGGTATCTTTGCGTACTTTCCATCCATTTGTTCAGCACTGAGCAGTTTACTTCCCCAGGTTTTGCCATATTCCTTAATAATCACATTTCTTCTTGATGGTTTGTTCATCCTATAAGCAACAGGTTATATGTGGCTCCAAATCAACAGATGCTGCACTCAAACTGAATCTGCCAAATTACTCTTTGGATTGCCTTGTCAAGCATTATTTAGCTGAGGCTGGATAAAATGATTTTGGGTAGGACTCACTTTCAACCTGTGTCATAGTCCACAATGAAAACTCCTTTTTTTTGTAGAGGGCCAATATGCAAGGAGTATTGAATCAATTGCAGTAGCTATTAGGTCAGATGACTTTCTTTGACTTTGCCCCTAGATCCTGTTTTATACATGTTTCCATAAAATCAGTGCTCTTCATGCCCTTTCCCAACAATAAGAGGGACAAAGCCATCATCACTCTTACAGCTTAAGACAGGCCATGATACTTTTGGATGTAGCAAATACAGACTCTTACAGCCTCTGATCCAGCCATCAGACAAAGACCTGAACTTAGTCTCATGATGTAGTACTCTATCCATAACTCAAATCACTGCACCTGCAACTGTGATTGATGTCTGCCTTAGTACTATGGATAAGAACTGCTCTCTGCAAAACAGAAAATTGTAAACAAAATAATCAGCTGGAATTACATTAATTACTTGTAGGCAAAATAACTTGCTAACTATATTGATAAGCCAATCTTTCAGAAAAGGGCCTTATCTTGTTCTGGCTACAGCCTCGCTATCTTATCCCAGAGTCCAAAACAACTGACATGAATGTTTCCTTATATAATCCACTGCCTGGCATGTGTCTTTTACCAGACTTCAAAGTTCAGGGGTGTCTTCTCTCTTATCTCAAAGAGTGTCAATATGAAAAACTGGCTAGGCCAACATCTGATTCAAGCCACTGGCCTCTGAAAGAGTTGTACTTTAAACTCTGTTGTTTGCCACGCTGCCAGCTCAGAGGAGCAGCAATGCAAGACGGGCTGATGCACCAAGGATTCCTCGTTTGCACCCACATGAGGACAACAACAAGCAAGAGAGGGAATTATTTACTTTAAAGCTGCTGTGGATCTTGATGTCATCAATGTAGAGTTCAAGGTTAACCCTCTATGCCCATTTTCTTGCCCCCTCCAACAGCATCAGACCTGAATTATGAAGGAGTAAGGACCAGATGGATCCCATTGTTTTCACCTCTGCTTATAAACATGAAGAGGTGCAGCACACACAGTCAGCAGTACCAGGTTAAAGGTTCTTCTGTCACACACAGGACATGCTTGTACATCTGTAGGGTCATCCTGGACCCTGATACTTGCTAGATCACTGCTGTCTTTTTCTAGGGGAAGAGTAAAATTCCACAGCAGAGTACAGGAGTCACTCTGCAAAAGCAAAATAAATCATCAAAGGAAGAAAACATTGTTTAAAGGGTAAAGGATGGGGACAGGATTTTTGCAGTTTGATGGATGACTTGTTTTATTTGGCTCTGCATACTGCTGATATTTTCTCCTTCTAAAATTTTTACTGAAAATTCTTTGTCAGTAACTTTTTGACATTATCAACACCAGTAATAAACTTTATAAAATTCTAATCTTTCAATCGATCTTTCTCAGTCCCCATTATTTCTGCTACCAAGAGGGCAAAGAGCAGGCTTACAAATACAACTCTTGCAATTTTCTTACTTTTTGGAGCTCGTGAACTTTACCTCTGTTTTTTCTCTCTGAGTTGACATGAGGGTGAGTCATATGATCTCTGTTTCTGTTTTCTTTTTCCAGCTGTTCCAGGTTTACTGGAAATTACTCACATGACCATAGACATGTACTCGTGGCTTGCTAAGAGGAAATTTGCAAATCAGCTCTGTTTCAACTTGCTCTTTTTAAAGGGAATTAATTAATTCTCCTGCCTCACAAATACATTGGGAAAGGGACAGATCAGTTTCTCTGTGTGGACAGATCACCAAACTATGTCCAATCTTAATGAAGCTGTTAGATATCCCTATAATCATTGTCATCATTTGTACCACAAAGGATGCAGAGAAGAGAATCTGTGATTTTTGAGGCTGTCATAGGAGAAACTGGGACTCAATTGATGTGTAAATCCTCAACACTAGTCCTACAGTAATTAAAACAGTTAGGAAGTATCACTCTTTTATCTGTCTCTGAATGTGCTGGACTCAAGTTTTCAGCTGGCATTAACTTTTTCTTTCTATTGGGTGCTGTGGTCAGTTAGACAGCAAACAACATCTTTTTTCTTTGTTAACGAGCTTGCCAGTGTGAAAGGAGGCCTCATTTTAAAACCAAGATTTGTCTATTTGTCTCTAAAATGTGTTTTTCAGTTCTGGAGGACAGAACCATAATTGAAAATCCTTTTTTATTTTGTCATCTTGGGACCTGCTGGCATATCTTGTATTTATGGACATTTCACAGTGAATAAACTACTTATAATATTTGATTAAAAAAAACCAACAAAAAAGTCAGTGGCCAGCATCAGTGCCACAGTGAAAAAGAGACAAATTAAAGCAAAAGCAAACTTTCAAGGATGAAAATGCTTCTGGTATGGTCTGGATCATGAAATATGAAAAAAAAAAGCCCATTTTTGTAACATGAGGAAGTCTTTTAGGGTTAGTCGTTTGGGGGTTTCTGTTTTTCTGTTGGGACTTNTTTTTTTTTTTTTTTTTGGTCAGTACAGGTCTGGTCTTTTGTGGACAAAAAATGACTTACTAGATCATGGTTCCCCCTTCCTGCTCCCTCCTTTCTTCCCAGCTCTGGGGATTTATGACAGCTGCCTTTCAAAATTTGCTCTGTTTGGAAGTTATATATTGATCACTTGCTGGAAGTCTTTAATAGTAGGGGCCACAAGAAACAAGCTTTTGGAAAATATTCACTCTATATTTGTTCTTATACATATAAGAACAATGTTTGTTGGTTAAGAACTTTTGTTTCAGTTACAAATTAAATACTTTGAACTTGAATATTGAATTAAGACTGTCCAGCCTTTTGCTTCTCCCCTCTTCCATTCATACTACGCCTGTGGGAAATAATTGCCTTGGGTTCAAAAATGGTGCTGCCTTCAGCTACAATGACAAATTATTTTACTTATAGGAACACACCTCATCTGGAACACGTCCAGACAGAAGTGAATGAGTGAGCAGCTATTCAATAGACTGCTTTATTCTTAGCATAAAGCTCCAAAGTCTCAACATCACCAGACAAGCCCTGGTAAAAGGATCATTATAAATTTACTCAGGGGTTATCCCTGGCAGTCATCCCTATGGTATCTTGATGAATCATCAGCATATTCTGGCCTAATTTCAGATTTTATAGGTCTGATGTTTTGTGACTACTTAACATTACGCTGTCCCATTGATTGCAGATAAAGTGCTGTAGCACTTCCACATGCCAGTTTCCTGAAACAAGGAACCCAGAAAAAACAATACAAATATGCAACTGTCTATGAAAAACTTGACTCAAATTTCTTACCTTAGAGCAATCTGTTGTATAAGCAAAACTGTGTTATTTGGGATAATATTTATCTTTTACAGATAATTGAAAAGGTTAATAAAATTGAGGTCAGTCAAAGCATCCATCCAGCCATCCGTCATCCATCCATCCACCCACCCACCCACCTACCCACCTGCCTCTCTGCCTTAACAACATATGAACCTGCTGGGCAGTTTCAACCCAGTTTCCCAGAAGGTCAGTGATGTCAAAGACAATTAATACTCCTCAGATTTGGCACACTTGGGTAGAGCTGGGGACCTGGAATGGGCTCAGACACAGCATGCAGACATTTGCTTAAGCAAATAGAGTAATTACAGAAGTAGGGGAAGGAGTTTAAGAAATGAGTGGCTGGAAAACATGGGAAAACAGTTTTTTATTGGTTCTGTGGTTCATGAAAATATTTTTCTATGGACTTCCATATCTTCGGAATTTTTTAGCAGGGCCTCTCTNTTTTTCGGAATTTTTTTGCAGGGCCTTTCTTTGTTTTTTTTTTTGGGGGTTTTTTTTTTGTTTTTTTTTTTTTTTTTATTATTCTCCTTCACTATACAACCCTAATTACCTCCCAGAGAAAGCTTAGGCAAAAGAAAAGGAATAGGTGATATCTTTAAAGACTGTACAGAACATATATGCATCAGCAAGAAAGGTGTGGATAGCAAATTATACCTGCACAAGACTGATTTAATTCTGCCATTTCTTCCCTTATATGTGTTTGATGCTTGAACCTCAGAAACCCTGCTTTTAACAGGGTGTTTTGCAAATCTAAGCTTTACACATAACACAGATGGGAGCTGGACTATGAAAGTGTGCAAAGCATTTCTGACTGCAGCTTCATTCCTGCTACTGAGAGTTTGAAATACAGAGTTCTTGGCATTGTCTTATTAGTGAATTGCTAAATTTGGCCTATTTTAAATTCACAGTTCAACCATATTATTTGAAAGCAGGAAACAATTACTGAATCCACTTTTAGAAAAGCCTAAATGATAGACATATGAATTACAACAGCTTTTTCATGTTGATGCAGCTGGGTCCTGACTTTGAGAACTTATTTATTTTATGGATTTCAAATAACACTATTAATGTCTTACATCTTGACAAAATTTAACAGACAGGGGTTCATTCATTTCAACAGACTGGCTTATGGATACCAAGAGGGTAAAAAATTTATTTGTGCAATTTTTTCTCCAGTATTCCTTGTTCTTACAGGAAAAAGTATGATAGTTGTAAATATATCATTTCTTAATTCAGGAACTGGGACATAATTGACTGAAGAGAAAGTCACATAAGTTGTCTGTAGTTAATCAGTGTTAAAATATATGACCTCAGAGGGAATGACAAGTCTGTTAGCAGGAGGGAAACCTCCAAGCTGCACATGCTAAATACACTGGTATGAAAGCAGCTGCTAACTGCACAAACATTTGTGTTTGCCATTCTCTTCATATATGGGTATGCACACCTCCTCAGCTACAGCCACTAATTAGGAAAAAAGCCATCCTGAGTAAAGAAGATTTCTAAGGTCCTGGATCAATGTTCAAGACAAACACAGACAGTCCCAGCTCTCTCAGGCTGCAAAGCTTTGGGCTCCCAAGGTCCAGGTCACTGAGACAAATTTGGCATATGCTAATGCAGGTCTGGAAGCCTAAGGTAGAAATTTGCATCTGTGCATGACTAGAGCAGGAATTAAAAAAATACCAAGAGAATGACACCGAGAAAAGAAGGGGTAATATGCTGGTGTAGGAAGCATCCAAGTGGATCAGGTAGGATCACCTAGGATATATTGGAGGTGCTTTATTGACTACATGGATTAATTTACTAAAAAACCTTTTGAGTCCTAACTTGTGGCTGAGGGGGTTGAGCCAATCTGCTGACAGAAAAAATGAAAACCAACATCACTCAGTGGCAACAAAATCATGTGTGTCTCTGAGATTTTGTGTCTCCCATGGTGTTGCACCCTGGGATCTAGCTAGGCAAGGGTGGTTTGAAAAGCACGCTAAGCATCACCCAGGACTTTTTGCTTAAAGTTTCCCAGCAAATCTGGTCTTGTCCCCTGCAACCAGGAGCCCCATTCAGAAGTCATTTTCCTCTTCTGGAAAATAAGGTTTTGCTGCTCTGTTTTTCCACTTGCAGAAACCAGCAAAACATGTGAGAGAATCATACAGGAAATGAAGACAATGTTTTCTGATTTGCTTAAGGGGAAGAAAGTGTACAGGGAATAACTGACAAAGGAAAGGAGAAGTTGTGAATGGAAGAGACATATCAAGGCACTCACTTAAACATTTGATGGTTTTAACCCTCTGTGAAATTTCAGAGGGGGATTTTTGAAAGCAAGAGAGCCTGCTGCCTGCAGCCAGGTCAGTTCCTCATCATTTCTAATGAGGTGGGGTCACAGAACTAGACAGAAACTGACTGCTCCTCCATGGAATCTAACAGCCAAGCAAAATCCACAGGAGTTCCTTACAGTTCATAAACATAGCTAGGCTAGAAACCATGATTTAAAGGCCTTTGAAATCCTGATTATCCCGGCATCTCCTGTGATAAACTGCCACACAATTTAATTATCCTCTGCAGCAGCCATTTATTGTGATCCCTCGAGATATGTCATTGAACTCTTGTCTTCACACTGAGCAAATGGATCTGTTACATCCTCTTCAGCCCTTTGGACACAGAGGAGAGGCACCTTCAGCAGTCACCTGCCCCACTGAAGTGCCAGACACCAGCAGTCAGCTTTGGCATCTTGTCCTTGATGCTGGGTTTTTTTCTTGCATCTGTGCCAGCTGTGAGTCCTGTGTCCCACTGAAGGCCAGAAACCAAGAGACAGGGAGCAGGGGGAAGCTTCCAGTAGGACACTTGCACTGCATGCTCTTTGCCTTCTTCCTTGGTGCAAGCTCCTGTCCCTGCCTGGAAAAGTTTCCAAAGAGAGAACACTTCCACCTCCTTGCCTGGTACAACCCAATGGTGATTATGGAAAAAATCTAGGAAAACATTCAAAGATACTTTCACTCAAGCAAAGCTTCATTCCCACACATTTCATAGGGACCAGGCTCCTTTTTTTTTTTTTTTTGATCCCACAGTGGAGCTGCATAGCTGGTATGCAACAGCCTCCTTAAATTTTGTGATGACAGGAGCTCACAAAATCTTGTGTAAGCCCATAAGAATAGCATATAGAAGTAGCATTGAAGACTAAAGCAATGCTGAACAAGAAAAATCCAAACTCCACACTGCCCTTAGCTTGCAACAGATCAAGGAAAAACCATCAAGTGAACACACTCAACAACAGAATGCCTGGGATTATGAATCCAGAACAGTGAACGAGAAACCTCAAAGTTTTCTGTTGTGGAGAGGTTTATGAAGAAACCCTGCCTCTGAGCAGGCCAAACTTCACAACAGCTTGGCTCCAGACCTGGTGCTGTGGCTCAGACTTATCTCTGCTTATTGCAGGGTGTTGTTCTGAGAGAAGAATTCTGCTTTCCTGAGGTCCTTGCCAAGCTCAGGGTTGTCCTTTAATCTTGCAGTGCAGGTTAATTCTGCCTGGCTGGAGGGCAGTGCCCCAGCTGCACAGCAGGTGCCCTGCACGTATGCTTGCTTCAGATATAAAAGTTGCACAGAGTCCTGCTGGGTTTTTAAGAAAACCTGATCCTCCCTACAAGGGGAGGAAAGCCAACACTCGCTGGAAAAATCATTATTAACAACCAAGGCAAGCAGGAGCTCAACAAAAGAGCTTTCATCTTTCCAAAATTCAAATACCAGATCCCTGGAAACAACTGAACAACACTCAAGGAAGTGATGCTGAGCAATCTATCCAGCAGCTCTGGGACTGGGGCAAGCAGATGGATACAAGGAGATGGGTGCATTAGATCTACAAAGTCAGCAATCTCCTGCCCTCTTGCTTGACTGAATTCCTGTAAGGGAAGTCTTTCTCCTTGTACAGTTTAAAAGACAGTGTCTTTTTCACTGAATTATTATTAGTATTACAAACAATATCTTTAAAGACCCTCTCACCCAAGCTCTGTCTTATGTCTTTCACAGCTTTCAGACAATTATTTAAGTTTTCTATGTCCCATCAGTATGAAGCACAGCTTCCTCAAGTGCACGAAGAGTATGGCAAGGAGAAAAATCATTTATGTGAGGGAAGCAGTCAATTACTCCATTGATGTGTGCTGCTTTATAGGCTTTTCACTACCAATCAGTGTCACAGCTTTCCAACTCTTTTTACAAACCAGTGCACATCATTTCATGCAGTTCAACTGATTTTAGCCTGGCAGCAGTCTGTAAATAAAGCTGTCCCTTGTCAAACTGTTAACTCCCTTCCTTTTGCAAATCACCTCTGAATATTGCCAGAGAAACCAGCCACCAGCAGTGGTTACTGGCCCAGCCACCAGCAGTGGTTACTGGCACCAGAAGGCAATCTGACCCTCTCCATGTCATATCAAAATGCAGCTGGAGAAGAAGCTGGGAGCAATCTCAAAGCAGAGCAAGGTTCACAGTATCATCCTCTGGAGCCTTGGGGCAGGAGGCAAACTCTGATTACTTGGTGCAAAGTTGAGTTAGTTTGAAACGTCAGGACTGCAGAGGGATCGGGGGTGTGGGTTCAGTGTGATGGGTGGTTCTGTTTCAGTTTTGGTGGTTTTTTTATTTTTTAAAGTAGCAAAGCAAGGACCAATATGACGTGGAAACAGCAGCAGTCTCATCACACTGGCATTGATTTTATCTACCCTTTGTTGCAATTTTTTCTTCCTATTGGCTTTAGCAAATGTTCCTGTTCAGCTAAGAAAGACATAGCCATGTAAGTTGTTGAATACCCTTCCCACTCGCAGTCAGAGCTCTTGAAGCTCTGAAAACACCTCCTGTTGCACCAGAGACCTCTGTTTATGCATCCTGACACAGGCTGGCAAAGGCTGTGCTAGAAACAGAAGATTGTTATATCCCTAAAATACAGAAAAAGAAAAATAAAAGCAACATTCAATCAAGGCGTCCTCAAGAGGATCTTGCTTCACTGAAATGGTGCTGGAAACTCCTAAAAGCTTTGCAATGTCCTACCCAGCTGGGAAATGCACTCACTGCTCAGGAGACAACTTAGTTCATTCATGCTGTACTGCAACATTCCTATTTTTCCAGCTCAGTGACTCCGATATGCAGACATGGGTAGAGACAGAGTTGAGAAGAAAGACATTTCAGCTTTTTCCTCCAGGCTTTTAGCTCTAAGACAACATTATTCAGTGATTAGGTTACTGCTCTCCAGACCCAGCTGTTATTCTTGAATCTGCCCTTTTCCAGCTTTCTGTTATCAACCAGTTACTAAAATTCAACATGCCTCAGTTTCCTCAGTCATAAAATGGGGGTGAAAACCACTTTTAAATCTAAAAGCAAAATATTTTTGAAATGCTGGGTGTTTACCTATCAATGGCTCTGTGGAAAGATAAACTATGCCCACTTTACAGGCTATTACCTTGTATTTGGACCTCTCCAAATTCAAACCAGAATGTTTTGACTGGGTAAATAGTTTTTATTGCATCCAGCAGGAAACCTGCTATCAGCACTTCTATTTGGTTGTTTGGATCCAAATCATCAAAAGCTTTATCCTGTAGGTCAGGACTTGGAGTTATACAACAATTCAACAGATTTATTTCTTCCTCAGAGTAACTCCTCATAGAAGCATGTCCTTAAGGTTCACATCTTTCACTGAAATCAACCAATAGCATAGGATCAGGGCCTAGTAAACTGCTTTAGAGATGCTTCATAGATTGATTTACTCAGGCAAACAGTTATTTGATTTAATACAGAAAAATGTCCTGTCCCATCTCAATTCACACAGCTCCAGAGGGATGTCACAATAAGATACTGTTCACCTTGGAAGAGAAATAGAAAAGATAATTCATTTTATTTCTTTCTAGTTAGATACCAGTTTTTGCCTCTGACTCACATTTTTCCTGAACTCTGCAGGGAGAGTCAATTGAAGCACAGGCTCACCTCTGCAGTGTGAGCAGAGATATCCTTGGAAAGGGAATGAGGAGCTGTTTCTATAATCCAAATACAATCCTGACCTGAAGGGAAGAAGTCAGAGGATATATATTTGCTTAACTCCATCAACTGATAGCATAACATTTTTTTCTCACAGTGTTTTATGATTCATGATAGTTGATTTGAGGAAAAAAAGAAACAAAATTGCACCAAGCATAGAAAAAAATTAATCAAAATTTTTGTACGACATAGGAATGGAGAAATGACAGTCATGCTGCTAAAAGACAAGTAGCACCACTTAAATGTGCCTTGCAAAGGCCAATGAGCAAACAAATTCCTCTTTACTACATAAGGTACTAACACCTTTTTCCTGAAGGGATTTTCCTTAAATTTTTGATGGTAAACAGTTCAAATTATCATAAGAAATGCCTTTACTTTTCCCTGTGATGAGCAAAACTTTGTCCTTCTGCCCAAAACAATGAAAAAACTGTCCAGTTGGGGATTTCTACATATATTTAGATCAATTTATTCCAAAATTAGAGAAAAGGGACGAAATTTGCAAGCATCAAAAGAGAAACTGAATGTTTCCGTAGTTTGCAGCATATTTAAGACATGTGTGCTGAGCTTTTGAACTACAGCACCAAGCTAAATGCCACTGCATCTGCCCATTTGACTAGTGGTTTAGGGAGAGCTAAGATGGAGAAGGATTTTATGAAGTGTAGCAGACATGGAAGAACTGAGAATACTAGGATGAAATAATGTCATATACACTGTTATAGAATAGTTTGAAAGTGTAATCAGCAGAGGCATTATCTGCTGATTTATCTATTAGATGTGGTGGACAAGGGGAAGTTTTGTGTTCTATTGTAAGCTAAAAATCAATGCAGAGAAGTCACAAGAATGTCTTTCAGAAAGACTAAGGTAACACCCTGATTGAAAAAGATAAAGACAGTGCTGTAAAAACTGAGAGCTAGATTAATTGCTCAGGTCGATCATTTACCTGTAATCTGTCTCACAGCAATGCTGAATAGTGTTGCTTCCTAAAATTTCTTAATTCTGGAAAACTTATGCAAAAAATAATATGTTTTACAGATGAATATTTGCAATTTAAAAATCCAATAGATAACATTCTCTAATCCAGCCTGCCTCTTTATGCTCATGATCTTTTTGCTGCTTTATCAGAAGCAAAAAGAAATTAGAGAGCCTGCCAAGGCTTAACTTGCTCAGCAGGCTGCAGGCATTAGCATCAGCCTTGTAAGAAAACGCTTGTGCTGGCCTTATCTGGGGAAGGTCAGCTCCCACAGGGACTGAGTGGCAACAGCTCCAGCACTTATTAAATGCATAAGTTTTCAGTTCCTAGGACTGCTTCACAAAACAAATGAGTAAATCCAACTTATGAGAAGCCAGCAAACACCACAAGCTGATACCTTCAAGGCTTCCTGGCTCTTGTGCTCAGGAGCACAAAGGTCAGTTGGCAAAGCAGGATTTGGCAGACTGCATCAGAAAGTCGTCTTAATGTTTTCAGGAATGATTTGAGTCTCTTTCATAATGACACTTTAATTTCAAATCCTTAAAAAAAAAAAAAAAAATGCAAACAAGAAACCAAACCACGACGCACACCCCAGCAGTAACAGGGAAGATGCTCCACAGAAGGATACTGAAGGTATTGTAGCACCAGAGTAAGATGTCTGTGGCAAAGCTCAGCTCTGCCTTACCCTGTGGCATCCAGAACACGTCTGGTTTTATCGGGTTTTTTCCACAGCTTGTCTCTTGGCTCCCTCAGCCATCACAGCTCTGTATTTACACAGCTGCCTCTGAAGCTGTAAGTCAGCACAGAGATTGTTGCACAAACAAATGGAACATGTGGATCCTGCCAAATATCACTTACCCCAGTTTTCCTCCTCCTTCTAAAGTATTTTATGTTTTGGCACTAACAGACTCCCTGAAAATTAAAAAGAAAATGCTTTGTGCTGTGTAATATGTATAATTATGTAATGTATAATACATATCTGTTTTGGCAGAAAAAAAAATTTCAAATAGCTTTAGGATGGGAGAAAATACAAATAAGAGAAGTTTCAGTATAAGGCAGCAAAATTCAGTGTCACACCAAGACCAGTGCTGAGGCTACTGGGTGTTACACCCCATGTGAGCCACAGAACCCTCCTCCACACAACCCCTTGGCTTTGACTAGAGAAACAGATCCTGCCATGTCAGCTTTATTCAGTCATAGTGTGCAGTCTGACACACTGGGGCCAGGCTCAGCACTTGCTTTCTCCCTCCTTCAAAACAGGTTATCCCTGACTAACCTTCAGCATCTGGTTTTGCATTTATTTTAATCACACCAGTTGTGATAAATGAATTTATGCTGTTGCTTGTCTCTGGAAAATAGGCACTACATGCTGAATAAATGCAGTGCAATGGGGATCATTACACTGAGTACGGGGGACAGATCAGCTGAAGAGATATATATACTCTGAAATGAAGTAATCAAAGATCTCCCAAGCTACAGATGTTGCTATAAATAGACTGACATCTTGCATTACTAGAAACTTCAGAGAAACTCGTTTCACAGTGCTTCATTCCTCCACTGCTCTAAGTGAAAATATAAACAGGGGAAGTTTGGGCTGTGCCAGGTGGAATAACAAAAGGTGTGGTACAAGAACTGAACACAAGAAACAGCCAGATATCCATTTAGCAGCATCAAAATGAAGACTCCACAGAGGAATTTAGGCTGGGAGAAGCCAGCTGAGCGAGGTCAGGTTGCACAGGGCTGGGTCCTCCAATGCATTTAACAGAGGCTGTACCTCCATGAGCACCTGTGCCAGCATGGGATCACCCTCAGGGGAAAAGAGTTTTCTGCATGTCTGACATCCATTTCCCTTGACTCGTGTCTGCTGCCTCTGCTATCACTGTGCACCTTCAAGAGAGTCACGGAACAATGTGAGTTGGGAGGGACCCACATGGATCAGTCGGGTCTGACTCGATCTCCTCTGTGCCCTCATGTGAGGTAGGGGTACACAGCGATGAACCCTCCTCCCTATACCTTCTCTTCCTTATGCTAAACAAATCCTATTTTCTGGGTAAATCTGTCCAGCAGCTTCTAGCATTGAAGGAATTCATTCTCTCACTGTTCTGCTCCACTCACCAGCACACAAAGGATGTTGAGACAGACTATTTGCCCAGGTTAAACACGGAGAAATAATGCATCTGGAGAAATGAGGGCCATAAAGAAGCAAAAGCAGCTCCATATCACCCCTCCTTTTAGCAAATGGCCATGGGCTTTGCCAATTAGAGCTGTGCTAGCCAAGGATAATGATAAATCTGAGCCCATTAAACAAGACTACTTTAGCAGAAAGCAGTCTACCTGCAATCCCACTACATTTCATTACAGCCTCATTGAACTACACAACCTGCTAAGTTTTAGTCAGGGTCAGCATGTGGGCAGAAAAAAACTGAAGGAGCAAGTAGCAGCACCTGCTGCAGAGAGAGATCTGAGTTCTCCAGCCCTTCAGCTGCTGTGATGAGCTATTGAAGCCCCACTGTGCTCACAGAGCTGCCGTGCTGGCAGGGCAGGGATGGCCACAGTCAGGCCTTGCTCAAGTCCAGCAGGCTGCAGCTGCTGTGCTCCACAGGGAGGCCCAGGTGCATCCCACGGCCCCTGCCCGCGGCTTGGCACCCCTGCATGCCCTGCCCCTGGGCCAGGAGGGGAGGATGGCTGACCCTGCTCCAGGGGAGCACTCAGATGCTGTTTCAGAGGCACAGGCTGGGAGGCTGTCAGCTTCAGAACTTGCCACATGCCCCTCCCCTGAAACAGTAAGGTCCTTTCCATGCAGGGCAGCACTGGCTTAGGCAGGGATGCCTCAAACATCAGGCCTTCACCTTCACCTACAAGTCCACATGCTGGAAAATATCTGTACAAGGAAATTCATTAGCATTGAAGATCAATGTGAGTACCAGTCTTTGAAGAACTATAGGTTCACGTAAGTCTACATGAATTTTATTTCTCCAGTCAAAAAAGATGCTATTTTACTGCAGGATTTTCCTTTGAGGTGCTTTCAGTTAATTACACTGTCAGTATCTGCAGCCAAAATACCACCATGTGTCTCTTTGTAGGTGGTTCCTTTTTCAGCTGAGACTAAATAAGACTTCAGCCTTTGAATACACTTGGAACGGTAAGAAACAGTTGTAGCCAACAGTGGTAGCTTCTTAAAGGCACTGAAAGGATTTAGGAAGACATTTCTTCACTTTGAATTTAGACCAGGTGGTGATACCTGAATTAGCATTATTACTGAAGAGCACCATCCTTAGGAACTAATTTTTTGGGAGTCAGTTGCAAGCTCCAAATTAGAATATTCCTATATTCAATTTATGCAGGTAATTTTCCATAATTATTATCAGTTACAAAATCTAGCACATGCTTTTTCAATTTACATAAAGAGAAACTGAAAACCTAAACTTCTAATGCAGTTCAAGATTTCTGGTATTTCCTGGACTTCCTTTGACTTTTTACTGTTAACTTGTGCCAGAAAGTCCAGTACAATCTGTCCTGTGCTGCTGAAGAGTAATTATTAATTCGTGGTAACTCATAAGGGGGTCAGACTTTATTAATTTTAATCTGTTTTACACAGACGTTAAAGCAAATTAAATTTCAAGTTTAATTAAAACACAGGTTTTAAATATAGATTAACAATAGCTAAGGAACCGAAGAGGGTAGTACTGTTCTTATTGAACTTACACCCATGGGACTTCAACAGATGAAGAACCAGACCTTTTCATTTCTTCTTTAGCTTAATGACCCAGACTCAGCAGTGTCTTATATGACTAATATGTGAAGAACAGACATTTGTCATGCCCAAGTAGGTTGTTTACAAAATTTACAACTTCATAAAACCACTAATTTAATCTTTGATTTAAGTGATGCTGTGCGTCCTTATAGTTGTTAAACTTCCACCACAATAAAACATGAATATCCTTAAAATACTTGTTCTCCTTCATTTTGGAGCCAATGTTTTGGACAATCACGGTAGGAATAAACAAATTGATCAGAAATTAGAGACAACTGTTGTAATTATGAAGAAATCAGGTGATGCTTGGGAATATTTCTGCTGGGGAGAAAAGATGGGCTTTTAAAAACTCTCGATTCTGTGAACTGAAAGAACCATAGTTGGATAGAGGTTTCTGCATTACTCATTTGGTTTGCCAATTCAAGATGTGTTAGTAGTGCATTAAGTGACAGAGCTGAACAAAAGAAATTCTACAGCTGAACTGTAATAGCACAGGATTTCTGCAGAAAAATCAACAGGGAAGCCCATGAACAGAGCATACAAGTAGAAAAAATATACTATTTTGACAAGATTTCTTTTATAGTTTTGACACTGTATAGTCTTATCCAAAGCAGATGATATCCTTGAACAAGGTGGTGAAATTTCTCTAGCAGATATTCTTATCAAGAAATAATATTAATTGCAGACTATTAAATGAAAGTTTCACAGTGCTATTAAAAGACCTTTAAAGATGGATAAGCAAGAGGCACAGTCCTGCAATTCATTGCACCCCAGAATCCTGAACAAAAAAATGTCAAAATGTGACCTCTTCGAAGCCTTGTAGTGCTTGATATGGTGTAGCAGGTAAGGAAGTGTTTTGTTAGGTACAGTGCAGGATACTTACCTTATTTTTAGTATTGAAATACATCCAGCAGTGGAAATTACAAATAATCAGGGGAAAAAAAAAACCAAACCAAACAAAATCACAAGAACAAAGACACATCAGTTCCCAGCAAATCAAAGATTTAAAAGGAAAATAATGTGTACAATAAGAAATTCAAAACCATTTGTCCAATATGTATCACTTCCCATAGATTTTTCTTTTTCCTTTAGGGTCCCACATGTTTAGCTTTTGTCCACAGAACACCCTTCAATTAAGGAACTTCTGGTGATGCTTTATCTGAAGGACACTCTAGTGAAGTGTTCCTTTGATGTATTGTACTCCTGGGAGAATCTCTGTTTGCTTCACATTTTCTGAGCACAGTTAAGCCATTAGATTTCAAGTTATATTTCAATATATCTCAGAGACTGAAAGAAGTGATATAAGCACGTAGGTTAGTCAGGTTGGTCGAGACTGGCCACTGATGGCAGGACATGTCCTAATGTCAGTATTTCCTAAGGAAATGCAGGTTGTGTAAAGAGAGGAAGCACACGGCCCTTTTTGTACTCATGACTGACACTGAACATTTAAAATATGTTGTAGCAGTAGCCTCATACTCCAAGTATTTATCCTGGGGGAATAAGTAGATTTATCCATTTAACTCATGTTTACCAATAAAAACTTCAAACTACTCATCTAAGTAAATGTTTCTTGTAAACAGTGAATGGGAATTTTTTTCAGCATGAATGAAATTACTTGAACTGTACACTGCCTTGAACATGGAAAGAGAACTGGAGGCATTTAAAACAAGAATAAAAATATGGAGAACATTTGTAAGATCTTTTGCCAATTCACAAAGCACCTTTAAAGCAAATAAACAGGAGAAACCTCAGCTTAGGGGTAAAAAAACCCTGAACAACAAAACATGTACCAGCACTCTTGCCCTGCTATACAAAGCAAAAAATATCACTGTTACATTGTCCAAACATTTCACATTTGAAGTGAGGATGCTTTGTAGTTCCAGGAAGACTTTTTTTGCAATGCTGATTTTGAAGGATATAATAAGTTGTTCCAATGGTAACTGGCAGAGCTCAGAGAAATTCCATCCAGAGCAAATTGAGTGAAAATTGATATTTCCATAATTTACAGCTTTGTTCCATTCTAGTCCATGGCACCAGAGAACAAGAGAAAAGCCAGTAAGAAATTCAGCTATCCCAGCTTCATGCTCTAGCATAAAGCAGGCTCTGACAGAGAGCGAGCTACTTGCCTCTTTTGAAAGGTTAGTGCCTCTGGATACCTCTAACAGAGGTAACACCCATGTCATCACACATGTCATCACTTGTGCAGACAACATACCTATGATCCTCTTCAAAAATTGAGGGCAGTAAACCTGTTTTGCAGGTTACTTTCACCTTCTCTGGAGGTTGCACTTACCTTAATACCAGGGGAGAACAGCACCTGCCCTGCTGTTGCAGATGGGATTCAGCTCTTCAATCTGTTCATTTCAAGAACCTCTCTACCTCACTTTCTTCTTCTCTGTTCTCCTGTAACTCCTCCACTTGGCAGCACAGCTCCTGCACGACAGAGGACCATCTCTCCTCGCCTCAGAAAGAGACTTCAAGCATTCCCTGCAGCCTAGGACGCTTGCAGGGCTGCATCCACCATTTGCAACTTACTCTGTATCAAAGCCTCTGCCTTGGCTTGGACAGCTTGCCAGGGAACCCACTCTATGGTGTGTTAACACTATGTCTGAGACTTTTGCAGCAGAAAAATTGACCTGAGTCCCTCTTCTTTATCCCCTCTTCTATAAAGTGCTCTAGCTATTAGTGGTGCTCTGGGGGCGGCACTCCTATATATTTCTTAGTTGAGCACCAGCTAAAAAGGCTGCTTGGCCCTCTCCAGCTGGGGCAGCTAACAAAGGCAGCTGATCATGCTCATTGAAGCTGCTAGAGCAGCTTCCTCACCTTGTCCTTGCCTGGTAGCAGCAAGTACCTTAAATTTCTTAAAAAGTTCCCAAGCACTCCCTGATGATCATGGATCTCGTCACAGGAAAGTCAAGAAGCTTCCAAAGCTGAGCCCAGAGATTGCTGCACAAAAAGCTGCATCTTTAGCTGTGATCTTGTAATATCCATTTCATAATATTCTGAGTTTAGCCTCTTTTTAAACCATAAATGGAACAGTGGGTCAGTAAAATGACATGATTTATAAAAGGTGAAAAATTATTAGGAGCCATTTCTCACAGCAGGTCCAGCTCCATCTGTAGCTGCCTCTCACTGCAGACAGTCTGGTTGTTGCAGAAGAACATGAAATACTTTGCTTTCTTCCATTTCAACTTTAAAATTCAACTTCAGAGGCTGAAGATGGAAGATCAAATCTTGATTCACTACCATGATTAATGGCACCAATGGTTGTTTGTGTAAGATGTGCCTCTGTTCAGTTTTTAATCCTACTAAATTCTTGACTTCCACACTGTGTTATGTCAATGAATTCAAGTGTCCATTTCCACAGAAAAACATGACATTTCCTAGGACTTATTGCTTTACAACCATTATCCTGCAAGAATCTCTTCTCTGCTACTGCAAATGAGAAATCAAGGTGTTATATTGACCCTTTTACTTCATTTAATACAGGCCTTACAATGAAGTAGACACTCCATCCTGAAGCTTCCAACATAGCCCTGCTTCTGTGGGTCACTATTATAAGTCTCATTAAAAGGCACTGCAGACCCATAGTTATCTCAGTGAAGTAGCTTACTTCTTCTGCTTTTCTGGTTCCACAAGTATGAAAGGGGATACTTCTTATTTTACCAATATTGATCCCAAGAAAATATGGTTTGTAGTGTGATAGTCAAACCAGATGTAAAAATTAATAGGTACTTCTGCTCAAGTTCACTACTCTGTTCCACTCCAGCTGGAATGAAACTCATAAAACTTAAAACACAATTGAGTGAAGGCTTTCACACCTTTATTGCTTGACATTGTTTCGTGATTCATTATGTGGCTATTTCAGTCAATCTGACTACCATCAAGAGAGAGCACAAAATTATTATTCAAATAGGAAATTTCAGGTCCAACAATTGGTCTCCTGTCTGACACAACTCACATGATGCAGAGTTGGGGATTTTTTGTATTTTGCATCTTTTCCAGCTGAATATCAATATCAAAAAATCAATCAGTGTCTGATAATGAATGCTAAAACCCCTAAAATGCTAAAAGATAGTACATTTTGAGTGGATAACAGGTTTCTCAAGGCAGAGGGCAAGGAGACTCAAAGGTCCAAAAAATTGTGAAGTTTGTCACACTCTGGAAATCCTTCTGGCACTTAATAAACCTACATTGCATTTGTCAATTCCTATCTTAGGATTCTCTCCTTATTTGCCTACAGCTAGCAAATACATCACATGTTACTTTGTCTAACACCTTCACATCAAGGCACTGTTTAATGACTGAAGCAGAACTGTGGAAAGAAGCATCAGAAGATGTTAGGAGATTACATATCACACCAATTTAATGCATTACAGAGCAAATCAATTGTGATGGATAGAAATTCAAATAATAATCTGATTACAGAGGGACAAACCCAGGAAACATCCAGGGAGTTCCACAATGTGGAAACCCAGCAGATTAGATCTGAAATTAATCTCAACTAGATAATCACTTTTGTATTCTGGATTTGCACTCACAAAGACAACTGACAAAAATGTATGTTCCCCCAAGTGACATAAATTGGTAGCCCCTGGGGCTACCACCAGAGTTAGGGAGAGAGACCCCCTCTTCTTTGGTCAACATCCATTTTGCCATTCATTTCCAAAGGGCTTGCACGTATCAGGACCAAATTGAGCTTTATAGCTTTTGCTTTCTCAAGAGCACATTTCTGTTAAGCTCCATAGATTTTGGCCATTTCAAAGGGTCATGATGAGCTCTTTTCAGAGAGACAATCTAAGTCTTCTATCCTTCATCTCCTTCTGTTTAAGTCTATGAGTAGTCCCAGTGACTCCTCTGGGATTCCATGGATAGTGAAAGTCAGGCATATATCAAAGAATATGATATTCAGCAGGATTGCTGCCTAGGGAGTGAGACACAAAAGGCTGTCGAAAAAATATTCCACAATGAGACTCTATTAAAAAAACCCACAAATGTTATTAAAGTTTGGTTAGTTTGTCACTGGCGGGGAAGTACTCTGGATCTGGCGGTGTGTATTTTCCCTATAATTTTTATTGTTTGGATACATGCTATTATGCATGCATACAGTGATGTTATCTACTCTAATATCTTTCAGATATTTTACTCTGAATGTCATAAGCACATAAAATCAGTTAATTCCTTCCATGTTATGAATGCAGAATACTGATTGTGGAGCTATCAGTAATATGCATTCAGAAGATACACTGCACTGACTCTGAAGGATCCACAATTGAATACTGAATAATCCACAAAATATGCCAAAATGCAAATAAGGTGACTGACATGATATTGGAATGTTGAAGTACTGGAGAAATACAAAGGAGGTATTAGTAATTTGTTCCTCTTGTGGAAAAATTGCTTGTGAGACTCTGATTTAACTAATTTCAATTTCTATTAAAACCCTTTTCATTACTCTGACCCACTGCATATGACAGCTGCATTTCAAAATTAACACTAATTTGCAAGTGCAGCTGGCCTCCCTTGACAGTGAGACAGAGCACAAAACATTGTTAAGACAGAAACTGAGGGTGGAGTTACACACATACTTAATTTTATACTACACATGTTTCAGAATAATTTATTATAAGTATACCCCAGTGACATCAGTGCCAATTTTGTACCACAGTTCCTAGCTTCTGACTTCCTAGAAGGCACATCTCTGCAGATCAGTTTGGGCCAGGTGTACCTTGCATTACTATTTTATCTCAGGCAGCTGTTCCCTCCCTCTTTATCCCTTCTGGGCTGCAAACACTGCTGCACAGAGATGTAGAGCTGGAGCTTAGGGAACTGAAAGACTGGGTTTCCCTTGCTGGAGGCAGTGACAGCTTTTGGAGGGAAAGTTTCTTGCAGACTCTTGCAGTGGCAAACACCAGCACACCCTGCCCATTTGGCAATAATAATAATAGCATGGCACAGCAGGTCAGGCCCAGACTCGGCTGGATATGTGCTTGCTAAGCATGTGTTTATCCAAAGATCTTGACTGAAAATTTCGTTTGATGAACTAGGGCCTTAAAAACAGTTGGATAAAAACAATGTTGGAGTTCTTTGAGGTTTGCTTGGGCTGTATCTTAATAAAGTAGCAATAACTCAGATAGCAATTTAGATTTTGAAACTTCAAATATAAATATAAATATAAATATAAATATAAATATAAATATAAATATAAATATAAATATAAATATAAATATAAATACAATCATTAAGTCTGGAAAATACTCATAAGAGTCCCACCGTTAACCTTGCAGCACCCTGGTCACCAACAAAGCAAGTTCCCAAGTGCCACATCCACATGTCTTCTAAACCCTTCCAGGGATGGTGATTCCATCACTTCTCAGCCTATTCCAATGCCTGACCATCCTTTCTGTGAAGAAATATCTAATCTACACCTCCCCTGGCACAACTTCAGGCCATTTCTTGTGCTCCTGTCACTTATAACCTGGGAGAAGAGCGTGACCCCTACTTAACTACAGCATTCTTTCAGGTAGTTATAGAGAGATATAAGGTACCCACTGAGCCTGAGAAAGATGATAGATAGATATGCATATAAATTCTAAAATTTTTAAGCTCTACTATATATCCAATTTAGCTTTGGAAAGATGTAGTACACTACCGTTCACCCTGAAAGCTTTCAAAAGGACTTGTTATTAACAAGCAATCTAAAATCCACATGCAAGAAGACAGGGAGATTAGTGCAAAAAATAGTCAAGATTCGTGCATCAACATTGAAGGAGTCTTGCTGGTCAGACACTTACTTGGAGGTGTCTACATTAGGTTTTATGGGGCCGTTTCCAGAGCTGAGGGATTGGTAACGTGCCACGGCTAGGTTATATTTAGTCAGATTTCTAACCTTCTCTGTCTTTCCCTCCTCCAAGCTGTGACTGTCAGTCCTAGTTTGAGCTAAACTAAGTTTCTAATGTTTCTTTTTGGGCACTGCTACAGTCTGCAGCAGTGACTTCTCTCATCCTGCATTTTCTGCCTTTCTCTATAAGCTTTTACTACAAGCAAAATCTCTTCCTGCCCCTTTAGCTCTCATGTCACACAGGTGCCGAAGTGGGTGTAGGAAGTACTGGAGTCAAATGAGGGATCACCTTTTGTGCTTAAAGAGCTGAAGTTCACTGCAGGACGTCCAAGCCTTCACAGCACCTGGTAGGTAGGCTGTTACACGAGGTGACCTGTTCCCTCCCCTGCGCTCTGTGGCCCTGTCTGTCTGGGAGCAGCAGCCGGCAGCGTGACACCACGCTCAGGGCCGGAGCCAATTCACTTCAGAGCCGATCTGGGCAGCCACCACGGTACCGTGTCCTGACAGGGACACAGACCTTTTCGGTGAAAATGAGGAGAATACAGACGGGCAACTCTGCAGCAGTGCTGCTGCTGGGCTCACAAGCTACTTGGTGTTTGAAATACGCTTGATTAAAACCTGCCTCAGACATCACAGACTTCCATGAGTATTAATTTTAAATAAAAATGGAATTAATGGGAAATTTCAGCTCCTGATAAAATCAGATAGTCCTTCACATTAAATTCTCACTCACACAGAAAGTGGTAATCTCTCTACTGTTTGTTTAATAAAATATGTTATTTGTCTAGTAAAAGAGAACGTTATGATTTATCTATCAGTGGTTTGCTAAACATCTCATTTATTTTGGTTTGCAAAGTGAAGCTTTAGGATGAGGGTGCTGATATTTTTGAATACCTGCCCATCCCCAGGGAAGCTGGAAAAGGTTAAAAATTTATTGCAGGCACTCCAAGTGCACTAATGTCTTACAGATAGAGCTGGCATTGATCCTTTCCCCTTTCCTTCTAAATCTTCCACAGATGAGAACAGCTATTTACTTTACATTGTGCAAGCAGAACTCCTCGAAGAGAAATAAAATCTTTCTAACTTGGAACATACTGCTTGGAGCAGAGTTGGATTCCTGTTACACAACGTCTGATTATTCCCATCTTAGAAATATCTGGGACAAAGATTATGTGTCTTCCAGGGCACCAGCTGCAGGTGAGTGGAAAAAAACCTGACAACCTGGAGATGTCTACAGATGCACACAAGGCATGTATTTATCTGGGCACAAGCTGAGCTGGAGTAACAGCAAAAAAAGCACTTTTTTTTTAAGTTAGGAAAAAATGGTGGAGAGTGTTCAACAAGATGGAGGTTCAATTAATATGAATATAAGGAATAACTCAGTATAACGACAGGAGTTTTATTGTGATGGTGAAGATAACTGAGAAGCAGTGTCATATCTCCCTAGGTATATCTGATGCTTCTTTTGGTAGAGCACTTTTTGAAAATAATCAAGTTGACTTCAGGATTAGAGAAATGTGTCTTATGAGTGCATGACACGCCTGAGCTCTAACTTGAGAAATACTAAATAGAAATGGTACATGCTACTATCAACATAACTTTATCAAGATGCTACCAAATCTCATGCACTGCAGTATCTGCATTGAAAAATATGGGGAACTTCTATTTAGTTCCAAGTTTGGCCCTCAGAGATGTATGTTCTAGGTTCTTCTGAAAACTAATGGAAAGAGTAGTTAAATCAGGCTTTAGAGCATAGCCCCTTATGAACTCTGCTTCTGAAGCACTTCTTTTTGCTCTGACTTACAGCAGTAAGTGCTACAGTGGCATCTGAAAGTCTCACCTGCACTTAGGAGCCTTTTGAGCTAGGTACCATTCACATTTGTGACTGCAGGCAGTCTCTGTGGAGTCCTAGTTCGATTTGTTGCCCTCTCTGGGCAGCAGGGAGGGAGCCAGAAAGTTGAAGGATGCCCTGTGATATTCTCTGCTTTCATATAAACAATACTTTGTTAAGACAGTAATGGGTTTGAGATAAATTGAAGATGAATTTACATTATTACTATAGACTTCAAAGCAAATTTCTTTTGAAGGGACTTGGCTGGCTAGACTCCAGCAGCATCCTTTTGCAAGAAGACTGGGTTGAAATGCAAAGCAAGACTAGTGTTGTGCAACCTACAAAGTCAGCAAACAACATAAGAGGAGCTGAAGATGTGCATCAGCCAGAGTCACTTGCTGTGTGCCCGGGCCCCAAGAGTGGTTCAGTCCCCAATGCAGCTGCTCCTTCCTCTGGGCAGATAATGAAAGCCAGTGACTTGCTGGCAGTACACAGCCATTGGAACTTTGCACACAAAAGGTCTGAGTTGTTATCAAATACAGAGCTGATCTCGTTGCTAGCCCTTTATGCATTAAGCACACATCCTATTTTACGTGACTGCTCTGAGGGGAGCACAGTCATTCTCAGCCACACAACCAAAGCATTCAATAAATGCATGCACGAGAAGCAAAGCTTCACTTCTGCCCTGAATACCAGAGCACAGAAAACAGCTGCCTTAGGAAGGCAGAGTGAAAGAATATGGATGGTGTTTGCATGAATCCTGTAACCCACAAGACTCAGAGAGAATACCTGAAGGGGAGTGGTGGGCTGGCTGGGACAGCCCAGGACTGTCTGGTTGTGGCTGTGGCCTGGAGTTACCCTCCTGACTAATCAACACTTTGCTTGCGCATGACTTGTTTGTGAAATGTCTCTGCACATAAAGCAGAGCTCTCTCACCTACATTTCTCCCTCCAAAGAACAATACACCTTGCACTAAAGGTTGTGTAACTCTACATTGGAGCACAAAAAAAAGTTCTCTCAAACCATATGAAATTCAGGAAGGTTTTTTTTTTCTTTCCAGTACTCCATTTTCCTATGAAAAGGCTCTCTCTCTTTACAGGTATGTTTCTTTGATACCACCAAACATTCTTCTCTGTGCCTCACTGATCACCATGTCCCAAGATTTTCACCATTTGTACTAACAGACATGATGGTGAGGTTGGGAACTGACTTGCAGACTGCCCTTAACTTCAATTGCTTTTTAAACCAAGAGCAGCTAAAGCACTAGAAAACCCTTGATAAAAGACAGCTCTTCTCTATTTAAGGGAGGATTATTGTGCTTCAGTTTAAACTGCTTCCTTAATCAAATTGACATAAGCTTGACTGATATCTATTTAAGTTTCCATATTATTTTTTCTCTTGTTTAATTAAATCCATTTTGAATTATGCTTTGAGGCAAACCTGCACAACTCTGTATGTACACAAGCTCTCAGATGGTGTTACCAACAGCCCATTTGGAAATGGTACAGCTCATTAGCTTTGCTGGCTCCCAGACAGTTCAGGACAGTTTGAATTTCCTGCCAACTCAATGGTATTATTTAGTTTGTATTTAAAAGCTTGTGTTTCCTTTTGACCCAGGATGGTCAGCAAGCACAAGCACTGAAGGGCCTGGTCTTTCATCAGCGTCTGCAAGAGCAGAAGAGCCCTGAGACTCTGGATGAGTACAGTGCATTGCCTTTTGCTTCCTTTTACTGCTGTTTTATGAAACAGAAGGAAGAGACAATGTGAGCTTTTGTACAAAAGTGAGGTGACCTTTCCAAGTTACATGTGGGATCTGCTGCTGTTTCTATAGAGACCAAACGCATTAACCTGAGTCAAGTGGGAATGCCTGAGGCTCATTGAAAGGGATATCGTTTCTCAGAGAAAGCTGGAAGATTTAAGTAAAAGGCTTGATTCATGTGTTTTACGTTTTAAACAAAGGGAAGCGGCATTTAAACTTCCTCAATTGGATGTCTGAGCAAAGACAAGCATTTTGTGTCTGATTTCAGCTTCCAATTTCCAACTTGCAACAGTCTTACCAAAAAGCTGTCCTACTTAAGGGCCCCAAATGCTTCTTTGGCTGAATAAGACTGTACAAGAACTAGGTTTAGACTAGTGAAATATGCTTCTTGTTCAGTCACGGAGACTGCAAAAATACTCTGAGATGCTGCTTAGTTTGTCCATCCTACATCCACAAACCCATAAACTGAAATAAAATCTCCCCTCAAGGCAGGTCCTAACTCATTCTTTTCAGACCTAAACCATTTTGTTTCAATACTGAGAACCAGTGTACAGAATAAAATATTTTGCACTATGCGTAAGAAAGATTTAAAAAAACCCCAAACCTTAAGAGATCAGCTGCACACCTTTTCTGGGAGATAACAAGAAAAGACAATGATGATAAATTTCTATACTAACTAATAAAATATTTTCACTGATTTTAGGTGCTAGGCCTATTTAATTTGCAAGTGGGTGGACATGAATCATGTCACAAGTACTGCTTGTTGTCATCTGTCTAGATATATTCTGTCTGATCACTGCTGAAAATTCATCTTCTGCCTATGTGCCCAGGCAGTTCAATTTTTTGGTGAAGGAACAAAAGATAAAGTGGGGATTCTCTCCAAATCTCCATTTCTACCTTGTCCAACAGGTATATTTGGTAAAACAAGACTTGTTCTGTGGAAAATCATTCCCAAGCCCTCATCCCCCCTGTGGCTTCCCCAAAGTGTATTTGAGAGTCTGAAAACAAGGGGGTTTTTAGTGATTTTTCTCTTTGCATTTGTAAGGCATGCACTCCTATGGCCACCCCTGGCTTTGGGTAGTGGAGTATGCCTGTTTGGCTATAGAAGTTAAGAAAAATAAAACAACGGTTAATACCAGCTCATTAAAAACAAAACCAAAACTCTACATAGTTACAAAATGGCAGAGTTTAAAGTTTGATTTAAGGGCTAACCTGACAAATGTTGCATAGGAGAGAACCATGTCACTTACAAATAGGAAAATTTCTAATTATCACCCATGAAAAAGAAATGCTGTGATTAGTTCAAACAGTGTTGAACCTTTCACTGCTTAAGAAAAGAATTATTCAAAAAGGCAGCCAGTGCACAAACAGCTCTTCATCTTTTACCTAGCTTGGTTGGCTTTTAGATCAAACAAGTCGGATCAAAGTTTGTTTTTACAAAGTCCCCTTTAGATGCAAGAGTCCCAAAAGTGCTTCATAAAATGGCCCTTTGAGAAATACATCTCTTAAGTAATAAGTTAAGCATGCAGAGTTAAGAAAAATAAAGAGCAATGCTGGGTATCAGCAACAAAATAATTGGTTTTGTCATCTCAAATAAAAAATTAAATATTTCTAACTGACTTTCATTTTCCATTCTGCTCCCTGATCACATAACACACACAAAATGCTGTCGTGAGGGCCTGAACACTCCATTGATCTTAATAGTTTTGGTGGCACTACTCACTGCTGGTGTTTGTGTCCCCAGAATGCTTAGGGGTCAATTTTAGGGTGTCCTTTGAACAGTCATCTAATTGTACAACCCAAGGGTGAAGGTCATGTCCCAAACGGAACTCACTGAAAGTGTCTTCCTGTTTTCTGGCTTGCTGCTGCTGGGAAACGGGGATCAGCACTGCCTGTACCTGGTGCTCTGGTTGTGAGAGGTGGTGGAGTGAGGAGAGCACTGACAAGGACCAGAAAAGCTTTCTAAACTGGAGTTGCTCTGGCCTGGTGCTCCATGGGTACGTGTTCTTTGTTTGATAAGGGTTAAGCTTTTTATTAAAGACGTTCATGTGGGTGCTTTGTGTACCTGCACAATGCGATACCTCCAGATAAATAAAAGAGCATTAGTTTTGAACACAATCCCGGTTTATCCAGTGCAATAGCACATGCATATGAATAGACTGGAAATATTGACACAGAGTAACGGAAAAGGTTAAGTCAATGTTTGCTCAGTGCTGCAATCCAGAAGTCATTTTGAGTGCAGCAAATTCTGAGACTCCCGAGCAGGAAGTAAACAAACAGGTCAAAGCAATTAACAGATAAGTTAGGCGAGCTCAGTGCATGCACAAACAGGCTCAGCAAAGCACTCTGTTCCAGTCTGCAGCCCAGCCTGAACACTTTGGCAACATCTTATTGCCTGTGGTTCCGCACTCGTGCGTTTTCCTCCTTGCAGTGGGCATTAAGTTCATGCTTACTTAGGGAAGTCTGACAGCCTGCAAGGGCATTGAGGCCTTCCTTGGGAGCAAGGAATAGAGGGAGGTACATTTTACATTTGTGGGGGTTGTGTTTTATCGAAATAGGGAGCTGCTCCTGTTCATATTGGCAATGAATGTATTGACTTCTGTAGGAGCAGGACTGGGAGCTGAAGGAGTCATCAATCTTGTTACACAGTATTGAGCAGAAGTGTAATAGGTGCTCAGTCTGGTCTGTATATTTTTCATTTGCAGTAGCTGTGTATTGGGGATAACACACGTTCATAGGAATTGATCTGACGGCCAGAATCTGTAACTAAGGACAAGTTGTGCAGCCCAGGAAGGTGAGATCAAGCAGGCTGGACAGTAGCAGGTCTTTGAGTTTCCTGGCTAGCAGCAAGGCTATTGCCTGGCCAACCCTCTATCTGTCTTACTGCTGCAAATTACAGCATCAGCATCATCTCTTGCTGGGCAGCAGTGAAGCAGTTAATGCGACTTTTGAGGGAGAGATATGAGCTCCTTGCCAGCCCAGGTAAGTAAGTCAATATTACAAAGCAAAATCCATAAAGAACTTCGTGTTCTCTGGCAGAGGACCTTCATTAAAGCAGCAAGCGAAGCAGTACACTTATTTCCCAGGAGTCAACCACTTACACCTTAAACTTTCAAAAATGAAATTTATTCCCTGTTCTCCAAAAGACATTTTATGTAGTAGTGCCCTTTTGGGATTAAAAAATCAAAATCTCTGACATTTTCCTGAAATTTCTGTTTGATGAGAAGGGATCATGTTGTTTGAGCTGAAGGGCACTAGAGTGCCTCACAGTGCGAGAGCTCTCTTTTTGAATATCTGAGCTACTGTTGTCTGAGATGGGGTACCTGCTGGAAGAAATCAACACTTCAGAAAACTCTTGAAGTACAGATGGTTTCCAGAGAGAAACAGAACTAAAGTCTCAGACTGGAGCTTCTCAAAAGTCTGCATTCAGCTGACAGTGGTTTTCAGGGGAGGCTTATTCTGTCTGAAGTCTCTGTCACATTTATGTGAAATTGCAGCCACAAATGTGAGAACTTCAACAAGCACGTGGCAACTGGAAGAAGGCTTCAGTGAATGAAGACAGTTTAGTACTCAGGGCAAAAAAAGAAAAGGTTATCTTGGGGCTTTTCATCCTTGACATGAAAAGATGAAAAGGGAACATCATAACTTCAAAGTACATGAAAGACTGCGGCAAAAGAAGCAGCTTCTTTTCTTTATTTACTTGTCAGATGGGACAAGACATAATGTGTTTAAATGGAAGGAAGAATCAGGTCAGGCACTAGTAAAATGAACTTTCTAGCAGCAACACACTGAAGCACAGGAGTAACTTCCCTTCGATAGCTCTTGGGAACATCTTTGCTGGGGGTATTGAAGTCTTAGATGAAGCTAGTGACCTAAATATACTCAAATATAGCTGACATTATCTTGTGATGACACAAGACCAGCCTTCTTCTTGAAGTCCCTTCAACACTGCTTCTTTTGCACCGGGTCAGGAAAACTCTACCATGGACCAGAACAATTCCAAGACTTCAGAGAAGATGGAGGAGGGATGATTACCGTGGCAGAACGGTTTGCCCAGTAAGAGGCTTTACTTGCACCACAGAGATGGCACTCAAAACCTTGCAGTGTGCTTTTTTTTCTCCTCATACATGATTTCTGTCATGGTAAATAATATTGGAGAGGTTTTTATACAGTTTGTCAACTACTTTCTTAGCTGTAAAACATGACAGCATGAGTCACAACTTGTCTGAAGGTAGAAATTATTTAAATTGAAAATAAATATCCAAGTGGAACCAGTAGAAGACAAAGGGATATTGCAGACTGAAACAAATATTCAAAATTAATAATAATGTCTGTCCATGTGAATTACTCATCTAGAAAGCAACTTTTCTCATGCTCCATAATTGAGATGCTCAGATAAATCTTAGAAATATGCCCCAGAACACTGAAAGTAATGCACATCATGTACAAAGTTGTGCTGTTTTCCCTGGCTTCAGCTGCATTTGAGATTTCAGGAACAGCTTGTATTACCTCATTCATCAATCTCTTGTCTTGTTCTGTTCCCACATTATTCTACTTGAAATATAAAAATGCTCCTGTTTTATTTAACTATTTGTACATTTATCAGACCACCAGGAGAGCAAATGGAATGAAAGATATGAAGGGCCTATTAGGTATATGGGACCTGTGAAATAGCTCACCTGGAGGTAAAACAAAATACTTGCTATGAAAATCTTTTCTTTTTGTAGTACTTCAAGAAATATTCAGATTTAAGATGATAAATGTGTTAGACATTTCACAAAGATCTCTCTCTGTGCTCAGACTACTGAACTGACAGGCTAAGATGAAAAGGAGAATTAATTAGAATTAGTCTTCTTAGTAAGAAAAAAGAAAATGCTGGATCAAATTCTTGCAAGAGAAAGGAAGAAGTTGTTTCATTACCTAAAAAAAGAAGTAAGAGCAAACATTTTTTTGATCTTTAAATCAATTGATCCAAAGCAATTTGCACCTGACCAACAGAGGAGCCCCTAACTAACTTGACTGAAGCCAGATAAAAGTAAGCAGTGCAAACTAGTCAGAATATCCTCCCATTCTGACATGATAAGACCGCTTTCAGTATTTAAGAGAAACTATTTCAATCTACCTCAAACCTTTTCACACAGCACTAGCACAGGTTTCTTAGTTCTGCTCTTTCACTACAGAAAGTTGTATTGTGTTTGAACAGGAAAGGTTGAATATAACCGAATTCTAAGTAGATCTGACAAGCCTTTTTTTCATTTTTTTCATTCCCCAGAAAAATGTTTTGCACTTAAAAATTTTTTAATTTAATATTTTCTATAGCTTTTTTTTCTAGGTGGTTTTTACTCCCCATTATACATGTCTAAGTGAAACATTATTTTGAAACAAAAAAAGATATCTTGAAAAAATTAATTTTAATGAGAGGAGGGTCTTGATAAACCAATTTGACTTGGTTGGAAATTTGTGCATACAAATTAGATAGATCTAAATATTTGGTAGTTAACATTTAAGTTAATGTAACTTTGCTCTGTGCCCATCAGCATTTTGTGTATCTAACTAAGAAAGCCCCTTAGTTATCCATGTGCATCTGCTTTCCTGCACCACAGTGCAATCCTAACATCCAAATGGAATTTGACCATCACGTGGCTCTGCTAACTGACTTCAGACCAACAAGCATGAGAAAATGACACATCCTCGCCTTGCTCTTTTCCCACTGCGGTGTGCTCAGGGAATGTCGTGAGGGATTTTAGACTGCAAGACATGCATCCACTCAAAAGATTTCCATCCTAAGCAGACAAAATATAATCTCCCTCTGCACTATCAAGGATGTCTTTCATGTCCTACACTATCTAAGAAATACCCAGTTTATTCTCTCTGAGAGGGAAAAAGATAAAGAATTGAAGACCTTTGAAAGTCTTATGACTACTGATAGAGGAGCAACTTTGGATAATAAGGTCCATGTGACACAAGTTGGCAATATGTTTTCTGCTGAAAGAAGAAGAAACAACTATGGGATTCAGGACAGGTGAAGATTGTTGCCTTAGAGCAGCATCTTCTGAGCAGCAGCCACTGAAAAGTCTATAACCAAACACCTGAATTATCCTTTTTGGAGTAAAATTGTTTATATAGTACAGAATCCTATCCCAAACAGCACTTTCTAACGTGAAGAGTTCAAAAGCAGAATAGTTTGCTTAACTAATTAGAAAAAAGGTATTCTCCCTAGGAGTCACTGTATTTCACCACCCTTCTTAAAACCATTTTCCCTTTCCCATTTTTAAATGAAAATTTAATTTAACCCAGACAGCTTTTTATGTCTCAAGATACACGGTTGGACTGAGTGCCCTTTGATGTGCTCCAAAGAGGGTAGATGCTCCTCTGAATCTGTCTATTGGGCAAAAATGCAGGTTGCCACATGTGTATAGAGGAAAACAGTTTCAGAATGTAGGCTGGGATTACTACAGTAATTAAAGGGAAAGAGCTCAATATCAAGCGCTTCTGGTCAGTTCACAATTACCCTGGGGACATTTACATTACCTTGAAAAACAGTAGAGGGGACTGTAAGAAAAATCAACACATCTCAAGGAGAATCAAGTCATTAGTGTTTTAAAAATACCTCTAACTGCTCTTAGGAAGTGTGCAGGGCTAAAAGGAGCACACCAAGTTTGGCTAACAGAATACCCAGGTATTCCTTGCAAGTAATTAATGCTTATTGTAATGATCTGCCCCTTCATTCTCATGTTAGCTAGGTTTCAAATGACTGTAAGAAAGGAGCCAAGGGAACACGGCTGAAAGGAATCAACGAGCAATACTTGTCACCGAGTGAGGCAGACAGTGCCACGTGAGGGCACAGGCTGCGTTAAAATATTTGCCAGGTTTTTAGACAGGCAGTTATCGCCTCAGTCTTTTGTAGGCCTCTGATGTATAATGTCATATTCACACACAAACACGTTCTCTCTCACTTCTACATTTGCCATTTTAACCACATTTCCCTAATTGAGCTCTTTTGATGGAGATTAGCAGGCTGCTTTCACGTGGCAGCTGCGGCAGTTCACCTGGAGGAGACGAGGGTCAGGGGGGTCAGAAAAGCAGCCAGACAAGTTAATCATCTGCTGAATATGAAAATGACAGTGCAGGGAAACAGTCTATTCTGTGCAAATAAAGACCTTTTGTGAGAGTAAGTGATCAAGCTCCATACAGCTTGTCCACCGCAGAAAGCAAACAGTAAAGGATTGGGGGGCGGGGGCAAAGACACTCACTGCACTGCTGACTGAGCAGTCAGAACTGGTAATTATGTCTTACCAGAAATAAGTGCCCCAGAGAGAGAGAAATTTGTTACATATGGTTATTCCTGGAGATGAACACTCAATGGTTTTTTTCACAAGCTCTGCAGGAAGCTTTCAGGACTCTGTTTTTAGCAAGTGAGGAACTCCTTTCTTCCCACCCCCAGCAACAATTATTTGCACCACAACTTCAATGGCAAAAGATTAGCTCAACAACAGCATCACTGAATTCACAACAAGCGTTTTACAAAGCTCATAGTGCTTGAAGGTGCCCCTGCCCATGACAGCATGGGTTGGAATTATGATCTTTAAGGTCCCTTCCAACACAAACCACTCTGATTCTATGGCTTAAACAAAGAGGGCAGAGACAGCACTGCCAAACTGGAGCTCAGACTTCACTCTCTGTTGGCCAAGGTGTACTAGGGTGCAGCTTAACACAGACCAACTGGATCTTTTCTTAGTAATTCAGTGTTATCTTAGCCATTGCAAGGCAGACTAAACACCTTGAAGCAGGTAATGAAGAGAAGAAAACTCAGTTGCACTCTTGTAAGCTGATTCCATCTCTGCTGTTGATCTCCAAAAAGTCTTCCAGAGGAAGGCAGAACACCTTTAAAAAGGGTGCATTTTATATGGAAGACTGAAAGGCTTCCCATGAAAGATAAAATTCTACGTGTTTGATCCTTGCATTCATGTTATTGCTCTGAAAAGCACAAAAGACAGAAATGTTTAGGCATTAGACTGTCAGTTTCTGGGGTAGGGGTGTATTTTCTATGTATATCTATAGCACCTGGTATAATGAATACCTTTGCAAATGAAATAATTAGTAACTCCTGAGATACTTCTAATACCTTCTGAGATGCCTCACAATATGGGAGCTAACACCAAATAAAGCATTTTTAATATATCAACCATCAGTATTAGGAGGAATTATTTGTTTCTCCACCAGCAGCTCTGAGAGGATACAGAAACAGCAAATCAGTAATGTGTAACCACTGCTGATACACCAAACACACCACTCATCACTGTTTCTGTGCTGCTCAAATATGTGGCTGAAGGAGGGTGTTGCATGAGTCCTTCACACACATCTGCCAGTATCCTTTGGGGGTGAAGCTCAACTGTACATGATGGAGTGGATAATACATCTTTTGTTGCTATGTGGGTAAGAACAATAATCGAAACTATTTAGAGGATAATTGGAGTGCTCTATTTTAAAAGGAAATAATCTGGTTTCCAAGGGGACTAACTATGAGACCCAAAGCCTGTAGTTTATCTCAGTGTAGGAATGGGATCATTATAGAGGAAAACAGAGCACCCATCCAGTTCAATTACCCCAATTGTATTACGACTGTAAAAAGAGGAAATTGTATGTATCCCAAAAAGGAAAGTTTCCCACTCTTTCCCTTCCATCCCACTTGGAACCTACCCTGGAAGCATTTGGTCTCCTTCAGACTACAACAGGGCTTTTGTGCTCAGAAAACTTGGAAGGTTTGTTCCTTGCTGATTAGTCAGCTACCTCTTAAACCCTTCTTCATCCTACATAATCAAAATGCTGGAGCTTATCAGGCTGTATTCATCCACTCAGTAAACTGCCATGTCTTGCTGGTGCTTTTGCAATCAACAAAAGAACAATTGGAAAAACACTGCTTGGAAAGGGGGAAACATTTGCCAGGTATAAGTCAACTATAATAAAATATGATCTCTTTGGGGAAAAAATGTTCCTTGGAATATTTAACTAAAAAATGTTAGAAGTGGGAAGAGAGGGTAGGGTCCAAGTTACCCACTCTAGAAGCTTTTTTTCAATATTTGGATATCACTGTGTTGATCTTACTCTTCTGACCTGACCAACATCCCCAGATGACTGGGAGGCTATACAATATGAACAGCTGGTCAGCATATGAATTCTGAAAACACTGCAGTGAGAAATGAACTGCTAAGGCTCTGCTCATGAGGTTGCTCATGCCAGGTTGGGATATTCTGCCTGACTAAGAGAACTACCTCCTCTGCTGTTGGACTAGTATTCAATTAATCACTGCAGCTATCAACTCTCTTACATGGGTCTCTAGCACTTTATGGGGCAGGTCATCTGCTAGTAGACTTCAATGTAAAGCTCTGTTTTTCTCCTCAACAATATTTATACCTTCTCCCTCCTTGTTAACAAGTTTTCTTTTCTCTTCTTTGGTAATCTGGGGTATTTGGTAACTTGGATCCTGTTTTGGTTATGTGTATTGACTGCACAGGCCTGTGACCAGATCAAATTAAACACCATTAAAAATAAATACATCTGCACCTATTTTGCTATTCTCTTTCAAATACAGTCATATATCCAGGCCCACTATGCTGGATTATTGAAGTTTGATCAGTGTGCTCTGGAATTACTTTGGCATTCCCACTGTGACATCCAGAAAACATTATCAGAGGGCAGCACTGGTGATCCTATGATTTTCTGCCATCTGGGCCCAGCTCTGTAGGAGCATTTAGTTTCACATCCATTACAGATTTTATCAGGAATTAGGCATTGTGCAGCTGGACCTTACTGTACATTTGTCTGCTACAGAGATCTTTCATAACACTGAGTTTGCTTTGGGAACATGGAGTTCCAGAAGACCCTGCAAGCTGTCAGAGGGCAACACTGGTGCATTTTAGGATGCAAGTTTAGCATAAAGCATCAGATGTGTCATATTTATACTGATCTCAGGGAGTAAACCAAGTCACTTTTTACAGAGGGCTGTGAAGCTATGACTGTAAGAAGAGAAAATATATATCCCAGGGTGTTCAGGACATTCTTTGATTTTAAATTATTCAGATATTCTAAGCAGTGGCCTAGTAGCACAAGTTTGAGAGTTGGCCCCTTTTCTTCTGAAAACTCTGGGTATGGTGCAGTCTTAATAATCTGTGCCTGCTTTCTGGAAAGGAACAGATGGGCCCATTCATCACAGTAAGTCAGTATGGTAGCTGGAAAAGCTCTCTGCAAATCCTGTGCATCACTGCAGATGGGACTGATATCCTGATGATCTGCTGCCAGTGGTTCTGGCAGATGATGAAAATGAGCATTCATCAAGAGGGTCACATCTATTTTGTGTAGACTGCTACTGCAGCCATGGTGCCATACCACAGAGGCTGGACAGCTGCTGCTCTCTGAGACAGCCAAGGGAACCCTACCTTGCACCATAACACAGCAGCAACTTCAGACTTCAGTCTGAAATGAGCTGGAAAAACCAAAAATCCCCTGATCCTCCCATTTCACAGCCCTTTGCAGGTGCAGAATATGCTGAAATAGGTATGATACAGATTTTGATTTATTTTTTTGTGGCTTGCAGTCTGAAAAACATGGATTGGGAGCTAATGAACAAGCACAGATAGAGGAGCTCCCCCATACCCAGCCTGTTTCCTCTTTCCTTGATGAGTAAAAAACTGGTTGGGTGGCTGGGCCCAGAGAGTGGTGGTGAATGGAGTTACATCCAGCTGGCCGCAGGTCACCAGTGGTGTTCCCCAAGGCTCATCTTTGGGGTTGGTCCTGTTTAACATCTTTACTGATGAGCTGGATTTTGGGTTCGAGTGCACCCTCAGTAAATTTGCAGACAACACTAAGTTGGGTACAAGTGTTGATCTGCTCAAGGATAGAAAGGCACTACAGAGAGACCTGGACAGACTGACAGAGACTGGTCAATGGACTGAGGACAACTGCAGGAGGTTCAACAAGGCAAAGTGCCGGGTTCTGCACTTGGGACACGCAACCCCATGCAATGACACAGGCTGAGGGATGAGTGGCTCAAGACCTGCTCAGCAGAAAGAGACTTGGGGGTGCTGTTTGACAGCTGGTTCAATACGATCCTGCATGTGCCCAGGTGGCAGAGATGAACCATGGCATCCTGGTTTGTATCAGGAATAGTGTATTCAGCAGGACCAGAGCTGGTTATCATCCCCCTGTACTTGGCACTGAGGAGACTGCACATTGGATACTGTTTCAGTTCTGGACCCCTCACTTTAAAAAGGACATTGAGGTGCTGGAGTGAGTCCAGAGAAGGGCAACAAGGTTTGTGAAAGGACTAGAGAACACACCTCATGAGGAATGGCTAAGGAGCTGGATTTGTTTAGCCTGGAGAACAGGAGGCTGAGGGGACCTCATAGCTCATTACAACCACTTGAAAGGAGGTTGTAGTGAGGTGGAGGCCAATCTATCTACTGTTCCTGCAGAGAGAGGACCAGGGGAAATGGCCTTTAAACTGAGACAGGGGAGATTCAAATTAGACATTTTTTTAAAAAAAGTTACTGTTAGGATGCATAACAGGTATTGTAACATGTTGCTTAGCGGGGTGGTGGAGTCACCATTCCTGGAGGGGTTTAAGAGGCATCTGGATGTGGCACGGGGTGATGGTTTAGTGGTTTAGGGGTTACAGTGGTAGTGCTGGGTGGACAGTTGGACTGCATGATCTTAAAAGTCTATTCCAACCTTGATGATCCTATGATCCTATGATTAATTCTCTGCCATCTGGGCCCAGCTCTGTAGGAACATTTAGTTCCACATCCATTACAGATTTCATCAGGAATTAGACATTGTGCAGCTGGGCCTTACTATATATTTGTCTGCTACAGAGATTTTTCATAACACTGAGTTTGCTTTGGGAACATGGAGTTCCAGAAGACCCTGAAGACCCTGCAAGCTGTCAGAACCAGTTCTTCAAAATGCAGATCACAGCCATTCAAGAAAGCACAGTGCAGCATTAGGTGAAAACCACCTCCCTGGCTCTATGCCTTCCATAAAGACATATGATGTATGACTGAAAGAGGAAAAAGCCCATCACATTATCTGCCTGACACAATGCTTGTTTTCAGTCAGTGCTGTCAGTGTCTCACTTCCAAGGGAAATAAATTCAAATATTAATTAGCTTCCCTGGAAAAGAGTTTGCCATTAGAAAAGGTTCTAATGCAATTGTAACAGACCTCAATGGATAGCAGAATTACTTCATTGCAGGTGTAGCACCGTTTAAGAGAAAACAACAGTTCTTAAACCATATAACTCTTGACAACCCCACTTAGGAAAGAAAATATCCCAATTCAACCGAACAACAGCTCAGTAAGAGTTGCTTTTTAAAATGGCAACTAGTAAATTCCAGGGGCAAGGTTACAAAGTAGCTTGTTAGCAGCTCAAGTGTACTCTAGTCCCTTCTTTCTATCTCTCCCTCTCACAACAGGAGGCAATTTTAGAGTGCAGAGCGCAGATGTGTCTAGCAGACACATCCTTCTTCCTGCATCTTAAATAAGTGTCTCACAGACTGTGAGCCATTAATCTCATAAAAAACAGGTACTCAAATAGGATTAGAAAAAATATAACAAAAAAAATCACTGAAGAATTGTCAGTAGCTGTAAGAAACAAATGGATACCTCCTGCTGTGAAGAAAACCCACTGTCAGCTATTGCTGTTATTACTCTGAATCCTAGAACAAAGGCTGGAAGAATCCATTTATCTGTGCATTTCCAACTTACTCATCCTTGTGGGACCAAATGCCACTGCCAGGTGCATTCCCTTAAATATTTTATTTAACTACCTCACAATGTATGTTTGTTACGCTGTCATGGCACTGACTACTGTAGTAATTTTGAACTTCTGCGATTATTCTTGATTAGTGAGTGAAATGAACACAGCTTCTTCTCCCTCAGCTCCCCATGCTCAGTCTGGTGTTCCATAGGCTAGTCTTTCCCATCTGCCAAGGCATAAGCAGGGGAATATTTCACCCAGGACTGAGCCAACTGAACCTCACTGCTCCACAGGCAGGGATTTTCTTCCCATCTCTCCAGGTCATTTAAAAGGGAGTCCAGAAGAAACAATATGAAAAAGTTACATACTACAGACTACATAAATGCCTAAGTATTCCAGTAAGAATTTAGTGCCAATTACATGGAACTCCTGAGACTGATAAAAATTATCAAATCAATCTGATATTTTTGGAGACTGGAGCACGGACTGGCTTTAGTGAAACCACTGCACAAGCCTGCACACTAAGGCACTTGCCATGGTGGGAGATTTTCTGTTGTCTGTGCCTTGAAGTTCTTTATAAATTACCCTCTGACTATACTTTTTGTGCATCACACATAAAAGGTAGCCATCAGACAAATTTAGGAGAAACAGTGTTTTCCAATATGACTCTTGAAAAAAACAATGTTAGCCTTAGACTGAATCTCTGTGAAATGGTTGAAACAAGGGCTTGAACATTCTGAAAGCCAGACTTTGCCACTGACTGACTGTGTGATTCCAAGAAAGTTGTTCATTTGCTCTATGCCTTTCGTTTCTCCATCTGGGAAAGCTGATACTTTATCCTAGGTACATACATGGAGCTCAGTTACTTGCTGATTATATTGCACTTGACATGTGCATACAAAAAGCATTTTGAAACAGAAGTTTTCAGTGCTGACTGTAACATATTCAATGTTTTCAATTTCAGGTGAGTTTCCTTTCAAGAGTGAAATAAAACAAGACTTTAAAAGGATGTTTTTCTTGCCTAGCTAGAAATATATGTGAAGTAATAAAAATGTTGCAGAAATGTTTTAGGTTTATTTTTTCACAAACAACAAAAAAATTGCATTTTTTCACTATCCTACAATTTATCACTGTTATCAGAGTTGGGTAAAAGGTTTTCTCTGCTCTCCATTCCTGGGAACACATTGAGCCTTGGCCAGTTAGGAAAAGCCATGTTTTCTTGAGTACAAATTTATTCTTCTTGCCAAAACAACTTGTGTTTTATGACACACAGCAGTCAAATGACATTCTAGACACAGACATGAATCCATCCATGAATGAAATGTAGCACTCGTGTAACAAAACCAAATTAACCTCTTGTGCACATTTGTTCATCACAATTCTGAATCACTTTACCTTCTGGAAAACACTTCTTTGGGAAGGGAAAAAAAAAAATTATGCTACCAACATCTACATTAATCCACTATCTTCTATGCAGGACTTCTCAGACAGATCTTTTATCAAAACAGCCCTAGCTGACTTTAATGATTTACTTACGCTGCATCAAAACTCATATGGTATTTGATATCATTTACTTACTGCTTTCAGTGTAAGCTCTTTCCAACTTGTTTCTTTTAAATGAGCGGTTGCTTTAATGCTGTAAATATTCAGCAAACATCAATATTATGGCCAGCACAATGTGGTTCAGTGTAGCAGTGCCAAGTTTTCATTGATTGCTGCTTGTATGCGCCAGTTTTAAGACAGGCTTTTAATAAGCTCAAAATATGTTCATGGGATTGGTCTCAAAACGTCTCTAGTGGAATAATCAAGCTTCTAAGAGGCTGCAGAGAAAAACAAAAATTTTATTCAAAGAATTCCAGCTCAAACACTCAGTCAAAACAATTCCTGGCTTAGCCTCATTAAGTAGGTCTCAAGATGAACATCCAGTTGACAAAGGCAGCTCCAAAGGACTGCTTAGGGCTTCCCCCAGCCCTGGCACCTGGGACTTTGCAGATATTGCATATTGTGGCTGCTCCCAAGTCCCTGTTCTCAAGGCCACCAGAGTCTTTGCTGCTCCCCCAGACCCCATTGCAATCAGTGATCCCAGCCTATGTCCATGGCTCTCATCAGCCATGTTTCACAGGCTGAATGCAGTCCGGCCTGCTCACCAGCTCCAGTTACTTCCCAACATTTTAACTATAGATGGCATTTTCATCATTGGCTTTGGGTCTCCAAAAACCTGAGTTTCTGCCAAAACCCTGGGCCACTACCACCCACTGATGTGGAGTGAAGAGTTCTGGGGCAGGGGAAGGTCCCCAGGCACTGGGTCTGAGGGACACCAGCCTTCAGCCTGAAGGACACAGGCAGTACCATTGCCCAAAGGAAACATGAGGAGAGGGAGAGAGGGACACAGAATGAGCAACATCAGAATGAGATACCCAGTTTTGGCAGAAAGCACTAGAGCAGAATAATGTGGCCCTTCTTCTCCAAAGGAGAAGTGGTTTGGGAGGTGGAATGCAAAGCTGAACATGGGTGAGGGCTTTCCACTGCCACTTGATGTCAAACATAAGGAGCTTCTCTGCACTAGCAACCCTCTATTTTTATTATCATATTTCTTCAATTCTAGCAGTTCTTCAAATGGTAATTGAATCAAGCCTGGAGCTTTCTGGGGAGAAAACAAAGGACAGAAATAGGACAAAGAAAGGCACAAGAACAAATGGAGGATACTCTTTTCAGCTGGGACCTGTGATTCTTAAAGTTTAGTAGGACCATGGAGACAGTGAGGGAATCTTTAAAGCCAGTGAGATAATTTGACTAAATTAACCGTGTATATACTAAAGAGAAGGATATGAGAAAAAACGTGCTTTGACAAAGTGAAAAGAAAATTAAAAAAAAAAAAAACAGTGGTTGTCATTTCACAGACTTATAAGTTGATTTGAAAGACTTTAGACTAAAATTAAATCCTTAAAGTTAATCCTTCCAGACTTTAAGAAAAATAAAGAAAAAATATCAGAATTAAGACCTGAAATCACCTAGGGAAATAAGTTACATTTTTTCCTTGCAGTATTTCCCACAGAGAACAGAATAAATACAATAACATGTTCTAAAAACTTCCCTTGCAAAATGTGAGCTATTGTCTGAAGTTCAAATGCAAGTCTATTTCCCTGCCTTGTCTTCACCATCCACCACATTTCAAGAGCAATAACTCTCACTGTAGAATCAGCACTGTGCCTTCTGTTAGGGACTCAGCCATGTTCCCAGGAGAACATTAATTTGACCTGTGGCAAAGGCATTTCTCAGTGCAGTTTAAACTGGATAACTCAGATGTAAATTAATTGAAAAAAATTCAGTCTTTATTTAATAGAAAATATGCAAACCTGGAAAAAACCCTGCTATTTATGCAGCCTTTCTATGACATGGTTAGATTAATTTTAGATTCTGGAGGTGGTGCTGCTTTGCTGTTCTGTATTTTTAAAGACCTGTCACCACACAAACATTGACTCTATCACATATCATCCAATTGTGCTATTTCCCCATAGCTAAGTTAAGAATGTGAGTTTGGGAGGAATGTGTACAGGTGAAAGCCCTGAAAATGAATCCAGGTCTCTTGAGCCTCAATCAAATACTTTGTCAGAAGGTTACCTTTCATCTAGGTGAGATTTCTTGCTTTACTTTCACAGAAACACCAGCACCAGGCCTGCACAGAAATAACACTGAATTACAGGAATTGAAGCAAATGTCAGACCATTTTCCACAGTAGTTTTCACCCTTTTTGTCATAGGGCAATTAACATGTAAGCTCAAAGTTCTGGAATAAGATCTAATCTGTTCCAGTTTCTTCCTCTCCCACCCTTTAAAAAACAAACTGTGTCCTTCAGCCTTGTCTACTCCAGGCTAAACTCCCACTTGAAGCACATACACAGGAACAAGATCTTGCTTCTGCTCACATCAAAATCTTGAAGCTCCTGCTAAAAAAGAGATAATCATTTCTAAAAATAAATTAATCAATTGAATTATCTTTTTCAGAGCTCAAAATACATATAAACTAGTTAGAATATTTTTCTCCAAGTGTTTATTTTTCTCATGTATTTCTGGCTTTGCCTGAGACTGAAACTCACAATATCTAATATAATTCAGAGAGTTTTTATGTCTAAAGAGAACTTGAATATTTGAATGATTGACAGACTTTACAAAACTGATCATGATTTCTCCACAACATTGACTGCTCAGTGAGCTGTCAGATGTTGTGCAGCTGGAGAACAAAAAAAGCAAGTGTGTTATTTCCTGGAATCGAAATATCAATTAGATCCTGTGATAAGTTAATTGATATATTTAATGAAGAGTGATATTTTTCTTTGATGTGCAGGAAAAATGGTGCCATGAGTATCAAAAACATTTGCTAAGTTTGCTGCAGCAGGTAATTGCTCACTCTTGTCTTTTTGAAATATTTTGCTCAAAGGAGGGGTGAAGCTTTTGAACTGAAAAATGTTCACTGAACTTAATGCCTCCTGTCAGACTGCTTATATCTGCCTCCCTGAATAACCTAAAATAGAAGTTAAACTGGAAAATACAATAGTTCTTGCACAACATTTGTTTTATTTATTCATCTCAGAGGAAAAGAATGGGCCAAGAAAAAAGATATGAGGTAATTTTTCACTCTTTAATGGATTTAATTTTAAAAATAAATCTGTGTTGAGGCTCAATTCCTTCCCCAACTTTCTCTGGCAACTATCAGTGCATCTGTAGTCATTGCAACTGCTTGGATCTCAGAGCCCAATGGTGGCAAGCTGTGGTTGAAACACACAGAGGTAGTGAATAAGCTGAAATGTTTTGTGATTATAAAGGATCTTGTTTGGCTTCAATGCTGGCCATGACTGACAAATAATTATGAACAGTTATAACAAATAATTATGAAAGACTTACAGGCAAAGTGCAACACTGGAAAGTGCTCTGTCTACTTCTGCTGAGAGGTATCAAAGGAACTTGATCTAACTTCAGGTATATTAGATTAAGTAGGATTTTGTTTGTTGTGTTTTCCTCATAATCAACTCAGGATTCTTAGCTGTAGATGATAATCACAGCCTAGAGTTAGTTTAACTGGACTGATGAAGCAAATTCCCAACTCTCTGTTCTGGAGATCCTCAAGTTGTGATTTAAATTCACGTATCTTGATCAAGAACAGACCAGGCTCAGTTCACAAGGACTGTGACTAATCAGTGCCCATCCCAGGGGAGAGCTTAACAAATGACTGTTCCCACAGCAAGAGGCCATTAGCAGTTCTTTCCAGCTGGCATTCCATCTTTTCTCTATTGTCTACTTCTCTAAGTCTGATTAGATGGGAAAGAAAGGATGGGGAAGAAGTCAGAAGAATAACCTAGAACTCTTCAGACCTAAGCTCAATTTATTATTTTACTGATCCATTAATTTGTGTTAAAAACATGGAATAAATAATTAGTAAACCACCCCTATATAGAAATAAAAGCATCAAATTATATCAGTTGCTTACCAGTTCTATTGTAGCACATAAAAAAAATAAGTTTGAGAATACCGAAAAATACAGCCCATGCCTCGAGCTGTTTAAATGATTCAAAACAAATGTGTCACAGTTTGTCTTCCATAATCTTTTCTTTGCCCTCTTTCTCACACATAAAAGGCTAAAGCCATTTTCTTCTGTTTGAAGAATTTTGTCCCCTGAGTTACAGCTCCCTGCAATGCAGCAGGCCTTTAATGAAGCAAATAGGATTAGGCCACTGGAAGAATAGGTTATCCTGATTTTTGAAAATCTAAATCTAATATTGTTTGAATGATGCTGGCCCTTCCTTCATCAATCCTAGTCCAAAAGATGTTTTGAACTTTCTGTCAAAGTACATTGTATAACAACAGGACATTGATATGGGTTACTGGAATATCTCTGCTCCTTGTAACAGAAAATTTTATCCATCTGACACTCTGTAACATTTTCCATTGCCACCATATAAATAGGTGCAGTAGAGAAACAGTATTTTGTGCTGTCCCACTCCAGGAAACTCCAGTCAGGCTAAAGAGGCCACTAAATCCAGACTTGAGAGCCATGGGCAGGTCTGTGCAGGCATCCCTCAGTACAGCCACAGTGCAAAATAGAGGTATTAGAAGCCTTACAAAACAAGCCAGGTCATCCAGGTAACTGCATGGTTCTGCCAAGCAAACTGCTTTGGAATTGGAGGCTGCTCCCGACTCGGTTATGCCAGTCAAGGTCGCATCTCATCTTTTCCCTACTTATGTAAGCGGATAAACCCTGCCAGAATAGCTCTGCTGGCCTGAGCTGGAGTGATTTGATGTGGGAGCCTGTCAGAACTGCCACTGAAAGGATGAACAAAGACGTAATCTCTGGCAGTCAGCACTGAAATCTGCCTTTGCTATGGCCAAATTCAGTGCTGCCAATTCTTCTTCTCAACTATGCTGGCTCTGCCTTTTGAACTACCCAAATATGAAGCCAAAAATTTCCTTGTGTATCCTGTAAACAATACAGTGAAGAAACATTCACGTAACCATTTCCTTCCTGGTTTCTACTAACCCAAATAATGCTGTAAATCAGACTTTCAAACACACTGTGCTCTTTGGCTGATGCCAGGTCAGTGTTGTAATCATCATTCCTGATCTGCATGGGGCAGATTCTGTGCAGCATGTTAGAGGTTGTTGTGAACATTTGTGATGTTCCCCCAGATATTCCACAAGCAATCCTGGCTGCATTTCTCCCTTCTCTAAAGGGGCAGCATTTGAAGAGCCAAAGGATCTGTTCTACCTTTGGCACAAAAACCTTTGTTGTTCTTTGACTTTTTTATGGTTTCTCTATGGAGGAAAATATAATCACTGCAATATAACATGGAGAAAAGATAGTGCAGGTTTACAGCAATTGTCTCCAGCAGATCACATCTACCCTTACTGCTGTGCCCTCTGTATCACACAGCATGCATTTTCCCATTTAAGGGTGGGAAATTGCACAATTGGGATACTGTCCTTCAAGGAATAATTTGGTTTAGTGGGTTAAATGCAGATCTTTTGCAGATAAATTTGGATATATCTCCAATCTGGTGTTGTTGCACTCACTTTTGAGAGGTCTTTATAGCCTAATGGACAAGAGGTGCTTTTTGGAGACAGAGGGTGCAGAATAAGTGTGGGGGTATAGATTTCTCACCACTCCCATTAGTTACGGCCATGGGGATGCCAGCACATTCCATTTCCCTCTTACCCGATGAACTCTGCTTCATCCCAAGCCAACTCACCCAAAGTGGGTTAGCAGTGCCACCAGCTCACATGGCTCCCATCATGTCAGGCATTCACTGCACTGGTTGCATCTACTCCAGACACTTTTGCCTTTATCCTGGCTCTGTTTTTTGCTCATGCCTTTGAACATACTGTATACCAAGTCAGGTTTTCTGCTTAACCAGCTGCCTACTATATATGTATATTACAGTCCACCACCCCTTTAACCCAGTTTCCTCTTTTCTTCCTAGTTCAGTCTTTGTAACTTCATTTCCTAGAGACACATAGATCTGTCTAATCTCACCATTCTTTCTGTTGCACTCTCAGTCCTCACCCTTGGCTCTATTACTTCACAGCACTTTGTCTCCACCTAGCAATCCTTTGTCTTTTCTCATGCCATTTTTATGGCCAAGTTCAGCACTTGTTTCTTTACCTGAGCTTTTAGTAAAAACTGGATCAGTTACTCATCTGATCCAGTGCTGCTTTTTCCTGTGTATGCATCAAAAATGAACCTTTGTATTGTGTCTGTCTCACTCACACCATGAGACTCTCGGGTCACACAGAGCATCTTCCTGCATTACTCATAGCACCTATGATGTTATCTAGATGATCCAAATGGGCACTGTATCAGGTAAACTATGTCATACAGTCTGGACCATGGCCAGAGCACAGACGGAGATTTCTATTCATGGCACCAATCCTCTGCTTGTTCCCCTGTTCTTAGCATATTCTTTATCTGATAGTCCAATTCCTGTATATTTTCCACTGTGACTCAAAAGACAGAGGCATTTTCATTTTCTTCCCATTTTCTCAATCTTTTGTGCATCAACAAAAAAACCATTAAGGAATACATTGCAATTAGCTCTTCCTCAGATGCACTCATCTGTCAAGAGCACTCAGCCCAGAGCCAGTTTTCTGCAGGTGGGTAACTTAATGCCTCCTCTTACCACTTTTATTTATCTCAAGTTAATTGCCAGAAGTGGAAAGCTCTCAGTGTTCTGCACTGAATTCATGATCATACAAATACTTAAGATGATGGATTGTGTGTCTGTGACAGCTATCAGTAAACCAGAGATAGAGCAGGAATTCTCAGAGCAAAAACAAGAGCACTTGAAAAAGCTGGTGCAGACAGGACAAAGACCTGAAGTTAATACACATTTGGCAGCTGTTTAGACTCCTGAGGTCCATTCTTGATGCAGTACTGTCCTTGTTTGTGGATGTAGGCATTTCTCCCTGCCCTTATTTTTATCCCTGCTGGGAACAATGGCTTACACATCAAGTGAAGTACACACCACCAGCACTAGCTCATTTTCAGCACTGTCGTCAGTGGAGCCTGATAATAGGGCTGCAAGGTGGCCCCATGATAGAGCAGAGCTTGACAGCTTTGTGTGACAACTGTTTTTCAACCTACAGGTTTTTCAACCTGTTCTAGAGCAGAACAAGAATGGAAAATTTTGCTGTCTCCCAACAAAATATCTAATCAAAGCCATACTGCCACTATAAATCAAAACCACAGGTGGGTTCATCTTCTGCAAGGCACTGTGCAACCAAAAGCAATTCCAAGTCCACAGAGCCAATATTCTGAAGCCTTCACCCGACAGTCACGTTGTCCTTTGAGTCAAATGGTTGGCCCTGCCTTGCATAAAGCTATAAACTCTCGTGTATTAGCGGGATGAAGCCCAGAAAATCAGGTGGTTAATACTGATTAGCCCCCATCAGTAATTTGCTAATTCCTTACAGATGCCAGGGGGTGCACATGTTGTGGGGAAAGGCAGCAGTGTCAGAGCAGCCCCGCTGTGACGCAGCAACCCACCGGGCTCTGCGCAAGAGGAGCCTCACCGGAGGTGTCGCGTTGAAGCAGGGACTGCCTTCCCTTTCTCAGCAAGCTCTTCCTAACAATGTTTCTGGTGCATATACTGTTGTGAGAAGCCAGCTGGCTGCCATCTGAGAGCAGATGCCAAGTGGCTGTCAGATTGTCATCTTGAGTTTTAGTATTCAACCTGTCTTTCTGTGAATTGGCTTTTGGCCTTTTTTCCCCCCCAGGGAAGAGTTGTTCCTCAGCCAAAACACCTCCGATTTACCCCCTATAAAAGAAATGAAAGTATGAGTCACTATTACTTCTGGTGAAACAATTTATAAATCTGAATTCAAGTGCTTCAAATTTTTTTCCACTTCTTTTTTTTTTTTTTTCTGTAGTTACATAACTTTTTCTCTTCCGTTCCTGAAAGAAACCCCAGGAAAACACATAACAGCCACTTCAGACAGTTTAGTCATTCAATCTGTCCATTATGTAATTAATTAGAAAAGCTGAGAGAAATACAGTTCTTCAGTGTCTGACCTCCTGATGGTCATATTTTAAGTTTTAATAAAAAGGCTGGTTGCATATCATCTTCAGTATAGTACTGGTCAGGCTTGGAGAAATGTCAGCAATTAATCCAAAGATGCAAGACTAAATGAAATGAAAACTAACTAAAAAATACTCAAAATTAAACAGCAAAAATCCCTGGAACAATTTTGGAACAAGTAGTGGTCCAAAAGATGCAACTTCAAGTACCCTTAAAGGATTGCTACTTTTGTGAGAAATGCTTCACTCTTGCTCTTTGAGAATGGAATAATTTTCAGATGTGTCATGGCAGGCAATTTAACTCACTGATGTTGTGGGAAAATAATACCCTTAAGAGTTATGGAGACTGGAACAGAAAGAAATCGTTATTGCCATTGGAGCAAGAAAGTATCTGCTGGGAAGATACTTATGTAAGTAGAAAGGGTGTGTTTTCTATCAGAACGACCACCTAAAAAACATGCAAAGGCCCAGCAAAGAAATTGTTCCAAGGAATTTGTGCCATTATACAGGATTTCCATTCTGCATTATCATTTGACCAATCATACTTGTGTTAAATCCCATTAATGCAGAAGGATGCATATGTGCTATATTATTTCTAATTCTGCTCAAAAAATAAAATGCTGTTTCTTTTCATGCTTTGGTCATTCCCATTTAACTTTTGACAATAAAATACTATTTAAGTTTATCCAATAAATTATCCAATAAATAATTTAAGTAAATAAAGCATCTGCTTGTTTACTGCCAGAACACAGAAAATGAAAGAAGGGAAAATGTTTCATATACACTCAGTTACAGAAAAAGGTTTTAAGCACAAGAATCAGAGCAAAGAAAAATGGACCTTGCAGCACCCAATGAAAGGATCACAAAAATGTTGAAAGGTATAATACAGAAAGACCACTCTGGTCAGTGCTGCCTGCTCTCATAGAACTAAGTTAATAATGAGGAAATGCATTTCATTTTAGGTCTTTTCAAGAAGAAGAGGGCTGATGTCCTGACATGGCAGAAAACCTTGGGACACTGCCAGCACTTGGCACAGTAATCGTTCCTGTATAGCTTACGCAGTGAGAAATTCTGGTTTGGGTGAAGAACTCCTGATGTAACAACAGTAAGAAATTAAAATGTTAAAGTAGAGACAGCAGTGGGGACCGAACCACAACACCCAATGCAGCAGCGTGCTATTTCCTGAATCTCAGTGCCTGGGCTACACAGGGTCCTAAAATAGGCATTGTTTGATACCTTTTGCATGTCCTGAAGCGCCACATCATAATTTTCTTGAGGTTTCTAATTAAAAATGTTCTCTTGTTGGAAAGAGTCTAATCAGGCACCCTTTTCTTTACAGACAAGCTTCTAGTAAGTTTGTGTCTCTGGGAATTTATAATAGCACCAAGAGAGCTACTAAACCACTTTAAGCCATGGTTGAAATTAGAGGCCTTGCAGCAGTGACAGTGGAAGGCAGGCATCTAAATTACTGTGTTTCAGGGCATGAAATGCCAGACGGGAGGAAGTCTGAGCAGCAGGGGCATACCCTTTCTGGTACCCTGCCAGTCATGGTTATCAGAGAACCTGAAAAGAGGATAAAAACATATTTGTGACATGCTCATTAAAATAAAAGGAACAAACCAAGCATAGACTTCTTTAAAAATATTTGGCTGGTTTTGAGAACAAAATATTTTGTGTTTTTCTAATTTATTGATTCTAATCTTCACATGTTGTTTTTCTCCACATTTCTCCATCTCATCTTAAAATTACTGCATTTGATGGAAAGCTTGTATCATCTGACCAGGCTCATTGAAAATGAACATTTCTCATGACAATTTTATTTTTGTGAAAATGTCAAATGAAAAAGGGTTTTGAAAATTGGGAATCTTGAAAAAAAGGGGTTTTAAAAATGGGAAAATAAAAAAAAAAAAAAAAAAAAAAAAAAAGACAGGAAACTAGATCTATTTTAAATAGCAATCCTTGAGATGTCATCCATTTTTTAAAATTCAGTTTGGCCTGCAAGGAATTACACAGAACAGTTGAACAGAAGACTCTCCCTATGGTTGATCTCCAGAAGTAACAAAAATAATGCCAATAAACAGTGAAATTGTGCTCAAAAGCCCTTAAGAGCCCTAATGTTGTTTTAGATCTGGTCTGGCCAGATTTCTGAAGACCTTGCAAAGAGGGAGAGGGAAAAGATGCTTCTGTCATCACTGACCACATGGTCCTCCATGCCCTGGAGGATGCCCCTGGGACTATGCCCAGGCTCTTCACGCACTGGTGGCTCTGGGAGCAAAGTCTCTTGGCACACAGTTGGGGTCAGCTCAGGGACCTCTGCCAAGCACTCTGCACCCTGCACTAGGGCAGCTCTGTCCTTGACAGCTTCCCTTGCTGGGAAGCTTCCCTTCTGCCTGTCCCAGATGATATGGCCACCAACCTTCTTGCTTTCCCAGGCCATGACATTTGCTCCTCTGTTCCTCCCGTGTTTCCAAAGGCATGCACCAACATGGCTTCACTTGGAGCAGCCATGTATGAGTGTGATGACTGTGCTGGCCCGGCGCAGGTGAAAGGAAACCTGGTTCTCCCTGGATCCCCCTGGCTAGAGGCACTCTGCCCTGGGAGGAATGGGGCAACACTCTGGTCTCTTTTGCCCCAGGGGTGTGTGACCATGCTGCTGACCTTGCTGCGTCCCTTTATATCTTCCAGTGTATGGCAGAGCTGATCAGTCCCAGCACTACCAGCCAGGCAGCATCATCCCTCAGCTGCCTGGCTCCTGAAAGAGCAGCTAGTCAGGCAGGCTGGGACAGGAACTCCCCAGTCTCTCTGGAATGCAGAGATAGCCGAATAACACTGTGTCGACTGAAGGTTGACCTGTTGAATTTCTGGACAGCAGCACAAGCAAGCATGGGACTACTTGACACCAGAGCTCTACAGATGGGAATTTCAAACAGTCCTGTAGATTTTCCATGGGATGTCCTGATTTGAAGATCTCTCCAAAGGCAAAATCTGTGTGTATTGCTATGTTGATTGGCACCATGGGTGGAGGATCTGACCATACAGAAAATCCTTAGTGTCATTTCTGCTGCGAAACAGACCAAACTGATAGGTAAGATGTCAGTATAAACTGTTCCTGCAGATGCAGAAACAGTCACACATGGCAGTCTTCCCATATTGTTTAGAGTGAGGTGTTAGTGAGGTGTTTTGCATGTAGTACAAGGGATGATGGATCCTGCCCGTGTAGGAATGGTAATATAGGAACATTGGACAGTTGGGTATGAGAATTAACATTTCAGATAACACAGTTTTGAACACTATACTGTTTTTCCAGCTTTTTTAAAGGCTGTTTTAAAGTGTTTTAAAGTCTGTAATTTTTGAGGCATGCACCACCTCCTACAAACTGCTTTGAAAGCTCTGGTTATTTCAGAACCCCTTTTGCCTTCTAGACCAATGGCTCAGTCTGGCTTGGATAATATATCTGTACGTGCTAGGATGTACTTCACACTGCCATAGTGTTTGGAAATCTCTTACACACCACCAAGCCCTGCTGGCATTGTGTGGTGCCACACCACTTTGTTCTTTTTGAAAAGCTTTCCTGGCACTTTTTGTAAGCTGTAGGCCTCTTGGTTTGCAAGCCAGGTTGCCACTTGTTTTCTGCTCAGGCTGGCAATTTGCTTTTCAGCAGCTTCAAAAAGGAGATTTTCACTCTTCAATTTCCTAGGCATATAATAAAGTCTTTTAACAGTAGTGGTGTAGACACGTCTACTGTCACAATGCCACTTACACACACGTAAGAAATAAAACACTGGGCTAATTAATGTTACTTTTTGTTGAAAGCTATCTACTGTGACAGTCCTCCTTCCCTGAACTGCTGTAGGCATGGGCAGATCCTTTTGCCCTTTTGCCTCATGTCTCCTCAGTTTGCTGCCAAAGCTTTTTCAAACTTTCTATAAGGTCACTGACCTACAGATGAGAAAACAGATACAGCACCAGCCTACACCCCATGATGTGTAGCTATGATCTCCCAGAGCCCTGAGTGAAAATGTCTGTCCCCATATATGCTGTAGTCAGGGCTTCCTGCTCTGACATCCTTTCATAAAATAAAAATACTTTCAATATATGGAAATCCAAAGTCTTGTGTCCAGCAAAGCATTTGGCATCCTGCCTCCTAATGTAGGGTTTCAGGTACCTCATAGAGTCCCAGCCTCACACCAATACCATCAGTTATTTCACTGAAAACTAATGACCTAAAAAACTTTACTGGATTTGACCTACTGTTCCTGTTGGCTTCCTGTCCCATGACTATAATTTCCAATCAATTCTATTTTAAATGACTTTTTATTATTTTCATGGTAATCACAAGCTTACAATTAAATGCAGCATGTAGTTTCCAAAAAAGAAGAACAAAATATTTCCCAGTAATGGCTACTTCGGGATGACAAGAACAACCTAAAATATTCAGAGCATGTAAAAACACAAAACCGTAAAAGATTTATTTTTAAAGTAAAATTAATTGGATGAAGTTGAGCAATGAAAACTGTAAGTCAGATGGTATCAGGAGGGACATCGTGGCACTCTATTAAACTGCAAAATAACCTCCTGATAGAAGGAGTTGGAAGCATCATTAGTCCCAATCATTTAGAGCAAGACAAGGCTAAGCAATGAATGGAGCAATGATCTTTCTGACCATAGAGGACCACAAGCACTTGATGAAATACCCTTGTATTGGCATTTCAGTTGAGCATGTGGAACTGCTGCATTGGTCTGTACTTCACCCATACCACATATGCCCATTATAGTCCCATTTGGAAAGAAGAAGGCTGGGTTACCTGAAGCCAGAGCAGGAGGAACTGCAAATGCAGGTCTTGCTTTATGCAGAACAGAGCAGCCATGAGGGGCACTTCCAAGGGTTTGGCAGTCACAAAGTCCTCTTTCCCCATAGGTGGCTGTCAATCTTCCTGGGAAAGACAGATTCAGAGGATGTCAAGCAAAGACACCAGCTGTTAGGTAAGATAAATACATCTGATCCTTCTGAATTGTCAATAGAAAATAAATTTCTACATTGCTTCAGAGCCCTGTTCAGTCACTTCAGGTAACTGGAAGTAGTAGACTTCAACTTCTCCATAGATGGAGAAACTATCTATGGTTTCTCCATAGATGGTCTACTCCAAAGATTCCCTGTAAAGAATTGATCCTAATACTGATCCCGAGTTCTCCTTTGCTCACATTTATTACTCAACACCCAATTAACATTCTTGATGTTAATCAAGATTCAAGTTGTGTGATTACCATCACTGTTATGTAATTGGAGTAACTTAAACAACTGATGCCAAGTAGATAAGGATATCCTATTATCCCACTTATAGTCATCTCCTGAAGCATTGCACTGTTGTCAGGCCCCTCCCAGAATGACTGTAAGCAAGAATTACCATGAAGATTTTCTGAGAACATCTCTCTGGCTGCCACCTCAGCAGCATCTAGGATACAGATGCATTTGAACATCTGCTCCATGCTCTCAGGTGACAAAGACATATGAGAGAGATAGCAGGCAATTAAAATTCAGTTTATGTGGGAACACTGGTTCGGCTACATAGATCACTTCAGAAAGAAAGTTATTTTTCAAGGGAACAGCAACACTGTATAGTTAAGCAAACCATAAACTCTAGGGTTACCTTGAGAAGACGGATTGCTGAAATCAGTGTGTTTCAACATTAACCTTTTCCTTCTGGAAAGGTCAGTTCATGCCTCTATTCCACTGAACATCAGAACTTAAGTGCTATAATTAATGCATCTTAGGAGCAACCATCCCAAGAGGGGGCCCTGTCAAAACTGTAATAGCATAAAACAAGGGGATTTATGTGTTTTTTCAGTCTGCCACATGTGGCTTTTACAGTCACTAGTATAATGCTCTTTTGGAAATCCCTTAGTGATAGCACACTTAATTTGTTCTACATTTAGGTTACCACTTCTCAACAACTAAAAGGGGGATAAAGGAGGTTTTTTTAGCTACAGAAGTAAGCAGAGATATTATGGTACTGCAGAGCACCTCACACAGCATCTCCACACCTTAACCTTACAGCAGCATCCTAGATTTGTGAAGATAAAGTGATGGCAGATTGGAGGCTTTCATTCCAAGATTTTTGCTGAACTTTGGAAACATTTTCAACCTTGAATAAGCATTTCCTTATACAAATGGCTTATTAGGCAAATAATCCCTCATTTCCTCATCTAGGAATGATTTTATTTACCATCATTAGGTTATTGCTCCTACTAACAGAATTAAAATGCATCAAACATCCTCCAGGTTTGGCAGCAATGACCTATTTGCAAATTGGGCTCTATGGCCATTATGTTCTTGCACACATAAGAGGCGACTCTTTTAAAATGCAGCCTTAGATGACAATATTGGGAAACTGCGCACCCTACCATAAAATATACATGTAAAATGTGTAAAGAGTCTGTCAGAGAAATGTTCCCCTATAAAGTGCAACTTAATCTTACGAGTACTAGGTGTGCTAGTTACTGAAATTACAGGTTTTGAGTCTCCAAGCTTTCAGTTATTCCACCCCATTGGACTTGTATGGCTTTCTAACCCAAGCCCTCACTCAGAGATACAAGGCAGCACAAAAAGTGAAAACAGCACAGGATGTCCAGGCTCAGCAGCACACTGATAGAATCACTGTGCCATCCTCCCCTCTGCTGTGACAAGTGTTTTTACTCTGTTCTGTGAAATATTCTGGAAAATCCATGAGATTTGTTGATGCTGAATATATTTTTTGACCCACTTAAAGGTTAAACTTTTTGAGGTAATAGAAAAGAAAACCAAACAAACCTTTCAACAAGCATGTATTAAGCTTTTTTACTCTGGGCAACCTTTGAAAAACATGCTTAAGAAAAAAGAATACTTCTAATATGCCACACATCTCCTAGATTCTGTAAGGTCCATATAAATATCAACTTTTTCAACAATTATCAGGAGCCACTAAGTGATGAGAGAGAAGGGCATTCCTAAAAACAGCAAGACTGCATAACAAAGTTCCTGTTATCTACCACTATTTGAAATTACAGCAGTGTCTCCCTTTTGATATTACTTGTTTAAGAAAATGCCTTCTCACCAGAGGAAAGCACAGGCAGATGTAAACTAAATCCCCAGTTATTTTGGAACAAGTTAAGCTTTCACTTGTTGCAAGAAGTTAAAAAACCAGTAAACTAAGAAGGAAATCATATTCTTCTTTCTTGAAGCTAGCTTGCATTATCACACAGACAAATTCTTAACTCAAGATATTTTAAGGTCAGAATACTCATAAAGATACAATCAAGGCTCTGTCTGAAACTTGGCGGCAAAATTAGAGCAAAGTTATTTGGGGGAAATGGAGGAAAAATCTATAAAAAAGACTCAAAATGAGTCAGAGGGCAGAAAGATGACGGACCATATTTGCTTAAAAATATGCCAACTGTACACAAGGAAAAATGTTGTGTGAAAGAAATTGTACACGCATCAGTTGGCAAGAGTTTAATAATTTTCAGTTCTCACTGGACAAGTAAGCTAAATAATTCAAGGCCCTTTCACAGCTATTGAACTTAATTTATGAGCCTAGATTGCTGATTTTGCACATGGTTCGGGGAAATCTGCACCAGTCCATATCATTATCACCTTCAATTCTAACTCTCTTACAGTTACAGCAGTTTGGGAATGTTCAGTGTGAAAATTAAGTGTTTTAAAAAAGCAGAGCTGGTGGGATTTTGGCTTTACACGTGATTCTTCACTCTTCAGTCATTGCTGCCTTTGTTTCTAATTATCTCAAGTTACAGAAAAAGAGAAGGAATCCAGAGGCAAGTGGAAATCCACTGCGCTGTGTGCTGTAAAGACAGCTAGAGACAGTCCCTGTCCCAAGCAGCAGAAGAAACAGCAGCAAGCTTCTAAAAGGTAAGAAAACAGCAACTGTCTAAGAATATTTTGCAGGGCTGGATTGCTGAAGGATTATGTATTATATCTACTGGGGCTGCCTCATTTTCAATTAATATAGTTACTTTGAAATGAGACCTAGAATCACCACATTTGGAATAATGCAGAGCAAAATCATGTGTGTGGTGGGGGGGAAGACAGCAAAGCAACTGCTTACAATCAGCACACAAGCATTGGAAGATAAGAACAAAATATTAGGGGATGCTTATCAAAGATCTATAAATATGACCTAGAGAAAAGAAAACTCGTGGGGCCATAGCTTGACTCTATAAATACCTTCAAAATATAAATATAAATGAAGGAAGGGAATTACTCGATCTCAGCAGATGCTGAGATGCAGAAGCAGGCTAATGAGGAAGGAGTTGAGACTAAGCTCAGAGCACATTTCTGAATGCTAAAAGCAGTTGGAGCCTGAAAGACTATCAAAGAGGGTACCATCCTGCTAATACACAAAGATGTATTCAATGAGGCATTAGTGGGAAGAAATACAGAGAGTGTGCAATCTTGCAAAGAGTAGAAAGAAAAGCTGGCTGCACAAGCAACCTTTCTAGCTCCCACATCTGTCTGGTGTAAGGAACAGAATGGATTCTCAACCCTTGGGACAGGTGTTTACAGCACTCAGGCTCCTGCAACGTGACAGAAAAGTAGTAGCTGGAGAGCAAATAACCTCAGAGGTAACAAAATAGACACAAAGATCTTTTGGAAGTCAAAAGAGAACAAAATCCAAATTGACTTGGGGAACTTATGAGAGTTTTGAGGTCAACTTCCCTCCAGAGCATTAAGGCTTTTCTTCTTTTCTTTTGTTGAGGGGAAGCTTGTAAAGTGCTGACATGGCCCACAGCCATTCTCACATGGAGATGCTGTCCTTGAAAACCTTGGCTCCTAGGACACATGGACAAAAATGGAAAATTGCATGCAGTGCGACTTGCAGTACCCCACGCCTGCCCACAGATTAGGCCCGAAGGTAGCTTGTTTTGTGCACACTACTCAGGGACAGGGGAGTCTGGGATTCCCAATGTAGCATTTGGTTGAGTGGGAACAGTGTAAGTTGCCTCTGGGTTTCTGTGAATCTTTGCTGGTATTGACAGTTACACAAGGGTGAGAAGGAAGTTCAGACTTTGGTCTTGTTTGGATAAACCTGCATGCAAGAGCACTGTTAATGTAACACCTCATGTTAGGAAATCACATGCTTGTGGTGCTCCATGGTATTTCAGCCCCATTTATTTTAATTTTAATGTCTTCTTTAAATGCAGTACCTATTATTATACCTGAAAAAACAGGCACATCTATACTGCTATAGGACCACTAATTTATTCAATTTCTTGTGGTTTTTCAGATCTGCAACATTGCAGAAAGAATTGTCATGTATAACACATTTGATTGTCTTGGCTACTGAATCCTGACTACTGGCATTATTTTAGATGTGTTACTGATTACACAATGTTTTTGGAATGCAAGATGCTGGGCTTGATAGAGAGCAATATAGCAGCTCCTCTGAGACCTGACAATTCCTAAGCACCTCAGCTTCTAGCATCTTCAATGTTTTCCTGAAGACTAAGTCTCTTTAAAGGCTTTGGATCCTTTAAAGCTCAACTAACTATAAACAGCATAGAAGAAGGAATAATTCTCCCAGTTAAGCCTCCCACAGAGACTGTTCTCTGTGCCAGTGTACAGATGAATAGGCTTTGAATGCTAATTGTAACACTGTGTGTACTCTTCCTGAGCTAATCAGCTCACAGGGTACAGACAAGCAACTTTTATTATCAATTCCATTCCAGCACACAAACCCTCCTGAAATGCTTTTCCAATAGCTAATTTAAAGACCTCCCATTGGCTTAGTTCAGGCTCTGGAAGGTTTGTAAACAAGCTGCGTTATTCAAGAGGAATTTGCTCTCTCTCACCGTCTCTCTTACTTTCTTGCCTAAAGTATTAAGATCTAATGGAAATAGTCGCCTAAGAGAGGGAAGCAAAGCATGCTAATACCTATTGGCAAAGGCTCATGTTCAATGTCTCAAGAGGTTTCACGTGCAACAGACAAGAAAACTCACTTGCAGACCTAAGTAGCAGTGTATCACTTGCTTTATGAAGTAAAAAATCACTGCAAAAAAAGAAATTATTTTCTCCATTTGGTAGTGGAGTAGTCTTTACCATTAGAAGTTATGTAGAAATTTGGGGCTGTCCCTCACTTTGAAACGAGATATTCCATATATGATTAAAGCAGTGATAACCTCTCCTGGGAACCCTGCCAACACGAACTGCAGACAGCATCAACAAGCTGAATGCTAAGAGCTTCCCCGAACTGTGTATGGCTGTTCAGATTTGTATGGAACGGGTCAAGAAGTGCCACTAAAATGGAATATTTTCCTTTGCCACAAGTGACCACAACAGCAACGTGGAGGAGTCATGTTCAGACGAGATATTCTCTGCTTTTAAAACCCCAGTAAATATTCAGACGAGATATTCTCTGCTTTTAATACCCCAGTAAACTCCTAATCTGTTCAGAAGTCTGTTTTGCTAAACAAAAAGTGCAGTCTCACAGAAAGGGGGCTTCTAATGTTTCTGGCACTGCTCTGTTTTAAATCTTTGGGAAAAGAGAGTGCAGACTGTGGAAAAATGAGCCTTTTTTATAAGCTCAAGTGTGTGAATAGACGGTAACAGTACTCAGGGGAAAAAGAAACTTCAACCAACCACTCCTCTCACTCATTCCCCTCTCTTGGAAAAAACCCAAACAAACAAAAAAAAACCTACCTACTAACAAACAACAACAACAACAACAGCAACAGCAACAAAAATCAGCTGGAGAGAGAACTCCTTGTTTGAGATGAAGGGAGTTTTGTAATTTAACAGTATTCTTACTAAAGAACAAAGATCTTAGAGTAGCTCAAGTGGATTTTCAGAAACACTTTGTTAAGTGTTCCCTCCTTGCTGGAAGTTAATTTGATCCTATTGCATCCATATTCCACTGTAATAGGTTGTTACATTGCTATTACAGTCCTGTTCTGAACTGCACCTGGGAGCTGCTGCTCTTACATACTACAGTCTGATGTGGGAAAAGCTATTTGCAAGTCTCTTAAAAATCCATATTGAGTTGAAGCATGGGCAAATATTTTTCTGCCATGGAATTCAGATGCAAAACAAGGACTTAGTCTTCATATAAGCCATCCACCAAATTCTCAGTATGCTGAGAGAGGGAAACCACTGAATGATCTGGTTTCTTGCAGCTGAACACACATTTATAAAAGCCATTTAGTTCTTTGGCCACTCTCTGTAATCTGTTTTGTTCAGCAGCAGAGCCACGTTTTTCAAAGGTCTTAATATTTTTCTTGAGCAGCTTTTGAAGTGGGAAGTTGCAGACCAAACTCCCCTTCTGCTGAAGCTGGTAGCAGACTCCCACTTCTTCAGCCAGCAAGTGAGTAACTGTAGTTCCCACTGACAGTATGAGTTCCTCAGGAAATAGGATTCATATCCCACATAAGTGACCCCTTTGTTTCTCATCCACATTGACTGTGTATTGTCACAGCAGCTTCTTACACAATACAAACAAAGAGTCTAAAGAGAATTTTAGAACTGCATGAAAATGTCTCTTGTCTTCGCTTCAGACAAGGATCTCTTACATACATTTACTTTGGCTTTTTCTCGTTAGCAAGGAGATGAAAATCTCAAGCATCTCATAGCTCATTATTAATACATAGTCATGCTCTGCTGCTCACAAAGGAGATGGAGATACTGGCAGCAAGCCCCTTGAGACAGCAGCCTGATTATACAACCCCTGTATGTAGACAATTCCGAGTGACTGCTCAGAAGAAAGGACCAGTTACAGTTATTAACAACATTTGTTAGGCACCAGTAGTGTTTGTGGTGCTCTACAAGACAAACACTGTCCTACTTTATCCTGAAGAACAACAGATGTCAAAAGACTCTTTTGAAGGTGCAGAGAAAATGATGACTTACAATGTTCATGTTATGTTTGGTTTTGCTTTCCACTTTTTCTCTTATCATTATAGGGCCTGTAAATAATATTAGAATGGTGAGGACAGGCTAATGACAATGATTCTGATAAAATGTGCTTTGAGGAAGAATTTGAATGAGAAGAAAGAGGTACCCACATGCTGGGAGATAACAGCAGCCACCAAGAGTGAGGGAAAGTGAACAGAGCAATGGGGTTGGCACTGATGACTACAAGAAAGGAACCAAAGACAGAGATTTGGCTTGATGACGTGCTGGGATGAAACATTTCATCTTGGAAGGGAGAGCCAGAAGATTCAATGAAGTAAAAACATGTTTTGATTGTCAGGCAGAAGGTTGTTGTAGGAGCTGCATTTCTGACATAGCAGTAGGGAATATTGAGGGTGTGTAGAAGGTGGGAAAAGGTTAGAGGTTATCATCAAATGCATGACACTCAAGATGAAATAGAGTAGGATTATAATGACAAGACTTATAAAAATTTAAGGACATAGAACATTAAAATGCATTTAGGACATGAATAGAAGGAGCCACCAGATGGATGAAGGAAGGAAAGGAAGTAGTTCAGTCATGCTGTCACACATCACTGGGGAAAGAAAAAGACAAGAAAAAGACCAGGAACAAAAGCTATTAGGAGAAAATAAGGTAAGTTGATGAGAAAAGCTTGTGAGAGCCTTTCCATCTTATTCTTGAAGTCAGTAACATTTGGAGAAAGAATGACAACAAGGCAGATTAGGGAAAGAAATGAAAGTCTCAAAGAGGGACTTGGTGGGAGCAGTGGGACTTCTGCTTGAGAAAGATTTGAAAAGTCCCTTGGAAATAATTCAGTACAGACAGTCCCTCTGGCTCCTGAATGCCCTTTCAAGACATTCTGTGGTGGAAGAAGCAGAAGCAAAATGTGACCTGTGGTTGCATGTACATCATTCAAGCACAAAGGAGAAAATTACAAAGTGGAACCTAAATAATTAATTGAGCACTTGTGAAAGCAAAAGAAGGAGCAGGGGATAAGGAGACCAGGAGCTGAAGGGACACTAGACATATCCATAACTTATAGGGTGTATCTGAGTGGACAAATAAAGGAGAAAATACAAGGAGCACTGAAAGAGCAGTGGCTGGTGACCACTGAAAATTTTGATAATGAACTGTCAGCTAAGACACAATTAGGCACCTATATTCAGATGAGTTTCTTAGCAAAGGATGACATCTCTGATGTTCAGACATATTCTGGCTTCTTGGTAAAGAGGATGCCATGTGGATGCAACTACGAATTTAAACAGAAAAAGGGGAAAGTTGTCAAAAATAAGGCAGCATACAAAGCTGTATTTACCAGAGATAAGACTATATATATTGTTTTCTGGCATCATAGCTGAGAGGCTGCGTGGTTCATCTCTTCCTTTCCATTTCACAGACTTTGACAAGAGTCAGCACTTCCTCAAAGGAAATAAGCATCAGTACAAGATGCAATCAAAAGACAAGTTAATGCCTTTGTTAGATTTACTCCATATTTGATAATGTAAAAAGCTTCTTTCAAGGAATCTCAGGGCAGTGCCTAGCAGATGCCACTTTGGCTGAAATCAACAACTGAGGAATCTGGTAATTATAGTCTCAGATACTTCAACCTGTGGTTCCTGGACCCCGGGAGATACATTAATTACTTCTAAGGAGTCTGTAAAAACAAGAATCAGTAGGTTCATATTTGCTGTACAGGATATGTACCTTCTGTGAGAATTTTTAAGTAATGTGTAAATTAAAAGGGAACAGTCCATCTACATAGTAGTTTTCAGTTCCTTCTCTCCCCAGATCATGCAGTTGACATAGAGAAATATTACATAAATGTAATTAAGCATGCAATAGCTTCCTCTCTTCTTGAGTTTTAGGAAAATCTTTTTCTCCCTTCCTCCCGCAGGGGCATTCCATACTATTTAGAAAGCATTTGTTAAAAGATAGATTAATCTATATATAAGATCCTAAGAATGAGATGGATATCTGAGCTCTCCATTATTCTAGAAATAGACCACATGCGGTACTTACATGTAGTCAAGTGACTCAATTTTAATGAGACTATCACTATGGAGAATAAAGAAAGTATTTATACTTTAGTCCCCAAAATAATGGGCAATTGCTCCTTTCTTTCCAAAACTGCCAGTTTTATCAGCATTTATCCTAGTCCTTTATAGAATTCTCTCACTTCAGCAACTCCAAGGTTAATTCTCACAGAGAAGGAACTGAGACAGGACACTGGGATTTGCTTTCAGAAAAGAGGAAGGTTACATTAACCATACCAGCAAGTGTTCTACTACTTCCTTTAGTCTCAAATTATTAGTTGGCTTAATAAGAAGGTCAGAGAGAGAATGTTTGCAGATATATTTTTTTCACATCAGAAGATACACTTCAGATCAACGCTACAAGTAGTCCGAGGACCATAATAAACCCCACAGCTTTCATTTGAGTGTTAATTTCTACATGGCATTCTGCAAGCAAATAGAAGTTCACTCTTCTTGCTCCAAGCCAAGCAGAAGTATTAGTTTCTCAGCAGGACACACCCTCAGTTCAGTGCCCCACTACTGGATCTGTAAAACTGCTAGGTGGTTGCAATGTGAGCGAAGTGAGCATGCACTTGCCTTCACACACAAGAGAAATAAACTCTTTTTGTTCCTGGGCAGAACTACTTGCTTCTCTGATTATCAAAAAAGGACAAATACTGCTTTTCCTCAGAGCAGTTAGACAAGGGAAAAAAAAATACTGGCAAGTGGCCTGAAGAAATTAATATGCATTTCAAGATTAAGAGATCTTTTTATTATGCCATGCAATTTCCCTTTTTTGTTTCCACAGACAGCATTCTCACTTTATACAACACACTTAAGTCAGTTTTGAGCATAAACTTATTGTTCTTTCTTCTTAAAATAGGGGCAATAGGAGACAGCAAAATAAAGGTATGTAACCTTTACTGAAGAACATGCATTTGCTGTACACTCTTAACAAAAATGAGTGATTTTCCCAAATGCCTGACCACAGACACTGGATTGTACAAGACAATTATATAAGCTTTAACCATGGAGAGCCCTCTGAATCTGCACATTTGACTTTGAAGGCTACTAAGGAATATTTAAAGGAAATATGTAAGAGGCAAGATTAAGTAGATGAATGAACATTAAAGGGAAGAAGGGGGTCATATTTATGTAATTCATGTAAGTTGCTCCAAGTATGACTTCAAATAGTATCACCTTTTTTCCCTACTTTCATAGAAGTAAAATGGAATTTCTTTTGAATTTATATAAAAGATGATACATTCATTGTATCTATGTCATGCAAAAAACCAGTTTTCAGGCATCACTCTGTAGTAACTTATTTTTTGTTTTCCCAACTAAAGAGAATTAAAATTCCACATTTAATTTCTTGTAGGTAAAGGTGCATAAGCCATTGGAAAGTCAGGGAAGGCTGTTGGTAGGTGTAGAAAGTTCTAAAACTCTTTGCATTTAAGAGGCCCACTGTCTTCCACAAATAATGCCAAGAATTTGTATGAGGGCTCTCTCCTGTCCTTGAGTTCAGGGGTTACTCAGAGCATTTTCTTATCCAGAGAGGACACTGCAAGCAACAGCAAAGAATGGCATCTTTGAAAAATGTTAGAGAGTCAGAGAATGTTCTCTCTGGATGACAATCATACTGCCATTTTCAAATTTGGAAAAACCTCATAAAGTTCCTCCAAGCCTCCATTTTTCACCCTTGGAATCTAACCAGCATGACTATTGGCAGCATGGGAGCTGCATCTGTGTCCTGGGATTAAGGTGGTCAGTAAGGCATCCAAACAGAGGAGACTGCTGTGTACAGCTGGTTACAGATGTGGGTTAGGTGTGGCAGGATTCACTAGTGCACAGCTGTACTGATCTGAGTACTAAACATCTACCCAACTACAGCAAAATTACATCAGAGAACTATAACTCTAGAAAGTCTCTCAGACAACAAAGAAAGAAAGGCAAAAATCCATTCCAGTAAACCTGAGTGCTTCAGTTGCCTGTAAGGTGACTACAAGCAATGAAACAGTTTGATGCAGTCTCACAACAAAATGAGTCTGTTCAACCAAAGGCACCTTTTTGATACTGATGTAGCATGGGCTAACCAAAGATGACACACAGCTGGATCTACTTGTCACTAACAAAGAGGAATGAGCTTGAGATATGGTAATCAGTAGTAGCTTTGGCAGTAGTGACCATGGAATAGTGAAGTTCAAGATCCTGACAAGTGTGAGAGAGGACAGCAGCAGAGTACATAGGTGAGCAGACTTCAGTTTATTCAGGGCACCCTAAGTGGTTCTGGTGGGAGGCAGTTCTCAAGGGCCAAGAATCTCTGTGAATTTGGTGGACCTCCAAGGACAGCATCCTTTGAACACACGAATGATCTCCCCTGAAATTCAGGAGGACAAGCAGATTCTTCATGAGATTTTTGTTAAGCAGAGAGCTTGAGGTGAAGTTTCAAATACTGTGAAATGGCAGTATATAGGAGGTGGAAGCAGGGGAAGGCTATGAAGAATGAATTTAGAAATATTTTCTGCACATGCAAGGACAACACTAGCAAAGCTAAAGTTTACTCAAAGTTAACACCTGTAAGGGGTATCAAGGGTGACAAGAACCCTCAGTATAAAAAACCTAACAGGGAAACTGTTGGGACCTTTATTATATGGGATAAGTAACAGCAAACCCAAACATGGCTGAATTAATCAATGTCTTCTTTGCCTCAGTCCTCTCAAATAAGATTTCCCAAGCTTCACTGTTTAGGAAAAAGGTGTTCAAGAATAACAACTAACAGCAGAAAATGAGGATTACAAGAGGAAAAAGGAATAAATGGAAACAAGAGAGTTCCAGACTGATTTTGAGGAAAAAGCTATTTTCCCCATAGTAACAATGGGTAGTATGCTGGTCACAAAGGTTTTGCAGTCTTCAGCCTTGGAGTTTTCCACATTCAGCTTGTTAAATCCTTGAGCAATCTGTCCTGATCCCTCAGCTGGCCCTGCTTTGAGCAGGAGGTTGGACTGGAGACATCCTGTATTATCATATGATTTTTCTGAACATGACTACCAGGCTAGCCCCTGCAGCATGATGAATCCTGAAGAGTGCTGCAACTTCTTTCTTAAAATTGTTTTTAGAAAATGAGAACACTTTAACAGAACTTGCATGAAAAAGAAAGGAAAAAGCCAGATCACAGTATATTATACACCCTTCAGAGCCATGCAGACAAGTAGTGTCCAAGGCACCCAGCTTGCTACATGTTAAGGGAAATGCAAAATTAAGAGCTTCTAATGAAACAGCAAACAGCTCCTATGTCTACAAGGAAAAGAAAACAAATAATATGAAGCTTCTTATTGCAGTGGTATTTATACTTTTATTTCTGCTCATAATAAATTTGGTAATATCAGCAAAATTTATTCTAGATTGCATGGCTGTGCAAATATCTATATAAATCAAGTGTAGTGCTTGGACTCCTGGCAGCTGGACAGAAAAGCTCTCTGTGTAAACATGTTTGGCTATTTCTATATTAGCCACTCATGGTTATACCTCTCTCTTGGTATCTATCAAGCCAGATTACTCTTTATTTTATGTTTCTCTGTGTGGGACAAAGTCTTGCAGTGGAACAGCATTTACAGGCAATTTAATATTGAAATGATATGCACTGCAATTAAATAAATGTCCAGTCTTCTGAACAAGGTCCATTTAGGAATGCCCTGCCAACTTTAGAAAAGGACTGTAGTTCTTAAATTCCCAGTTGAAACAATAAATGAACTGTGTGAGTGGTTAAGTTAGCTGGAGAAACAAACAGAGGAGATTTGTGCAGTGACATAAATTAGGACTTAAAATTATCTCAACAGTTTACATAACATTTGCTGTGCACGAATCCACTGCATGTGGTGTTTAAAATTGCATACATGCTTTGGCAGATCCAGTACAACTTTACAGTGAAGCAAGGACACAACAGACGACAACTCTCCATGAAGCAAGAAATGGGATAGCTGTATTCACATACTGCAGATGCAGTGAAATGAATCTAGGTTTATTACTTATTTATTTATCTGCATGTGGGATTGTTTTGTTTGTTTCTCAGATTTTGGGTTGGTTTTTTTTGTTAGTTTGTTTTTTTGTTTTGTTTTGTTTTTGTACATGGGTCTCTATTGCCTAATAAGAGTTTGTTTTTTGTAAAGTACTGAGTACATCACTTGATGTTTCGGAGTCCAGTGCCTCTTGCAACACAGCTGTAGTAATAAGGAGTAATGAACAGTGAACAGTGGTGCTGTTCAAATTAAAATAGGACAGAGAATAACCTTGCAAATAAAATGGAATCCAAAATTGCATATGTGTTTCATTCCACGTGATTGTAACTCTGAATTGTAACCTTATGCAGTCCTTATGACAGATCTTAAATATTTGAACTGAGGAACACAAAAATGCCCAATCACCCTACACAGAAATCTGTGGTTAGAAGACAGCATTTCCAGAGAGCATTTCAGAGCCCTCATAACACCTTGCTATATGTTTGCCCATAGGACTCAATGAAGAACTTCAGTAAGCCAAGGATTTGCAAAGGGTGCCCTTTGATGAGAGGCACATTACAGATATAGTTCTTGCTCTGTGCAATCAAAAACCATTTAAAGTGCCAAGATCTATAGTTCTGCTTTCTGCTACATATAGTGTCATCAGCAAAACCCACCCAAAAAATTTGAAAACAAACCCCCAAAGTAAACAGCTATCTCCAGAGGACCTGAAACAAGGTCCTTGTTGTTATCAAATTGTAACTTTGTCCTGACTGCAGAGTATCAGGGGGAAAAAAGCTCTATATGCAATCTATTCCTCCAGTATGTAGATGAAGAAGTGAGTTCTGGAATTCCCAGAAGGTGCATATATGGCATACATTGAGCTTTGTGTGCCATCAGTGATAACAGGACTGTTTAAACACACTCTGCTGAAGAAATAAGTATAATTTTCTATTCAAGTGCTTCAAGAGCAAGCAGCCAGTCATCTTAGTGCCGAAGGAAGGAGTCTAGGGCTTAATTTCCAGGAAGGTTGTCTGTACAACAGCAGCTATGTCAGAGGAACAGTATCTAGTTTACACAACAAAATATCCTTGAACTATTAAGCTGCAGGCGAAGACTGCAAATCAAAATTAATTACAAGCTCGTCTTGGCTGCATAGAGACAGAAATGCTGCAGCCCAGTAGAGAAATAAGAAAAGTCAACTAGGGCACTTGTGAGTATTTAACAGGAACTTTTATTCTGAAATGTGTGGAGTACACCACTGTGAGGGTCAGCATTTAGCAGCTTTCCACTAATTTGGGGTACTTTTGGTATTGAGACCAAAATAAATTATTCACTTATGTATTTTTTGAACATAAAACTATAGGGCACTCTCATAGGTGAGGATGACAACTACCTTTTTTGCTTTAACCATCTTAACCCCATTTTGAACACCCTTTGCCCTGCTTTCACCCCCTGCTTTTTATTCAACCATGACTACATTTTGGGATAGGATTATCAAATAACTGGGATACATTTCACTGTGATTTTCCTTGGCACAGCATTTTAAGTGAAACCATTTGCTATTACAGACCCTGATAATGGCACCCCTAGGTAAAATACCCTATTTCAGAAGATCTGTGTTAAACATTATGAATTCCCAAACAGTTACCTCCTCGGGAACAAAATCATTAAGCTGGGTAGCCTGACTTAATTAGACTTAAATGTCATCAGTGATTCACTCTGTTTTAATAAACTCATCTGTTTTCATGTCAGTTCTGTAATTTACACCATAAAAACCCAGTCATGTTGTTCCAATGTCTCAGGAGCACAGTTAGAAACTATCTGAAAATCTTTCAGGGCCGCATTCTTACAAGTCTTATGACACTGTTACAGATGCAGACAGTGTCAGTGAAGGTAAAGCCTTTTCGAGGAAAAGCATCACAGAGAACTTTGTGGCTACTAGAAAATTTGGAGGAACAACACAAAAAAAGATACAAGTGCTTTGGAGAAGGAGCTCTTTTGAGAAATGTGCTTTGCCATAAAGCTCTGAAAGTGAGCAGAGTGAGAAGAAAAAACCATAAGAAAATAGGTGTTCATGTGAAAAATGTAAGTTCTAAAATTTGCCTGACAGCTTAGCAGGTCCATTGTCTTCCCTAATTCTTTTGGAAAGAAGTGCCAGAGGAGTGGGTCAGAGCCAAAGAACAGCCTTTCTTTAGCATAAATACTCTATTTGGCGTGATTTTTCACTATACTTGGACTTTAAAGCTGCCTCAGGAAATCTGTGTAAAAGTATTACATGCATTCAGACCTCTGGCAATTTAAAAATCAATATATAACTTACCAATATGCTACACTTTACATGTGGGGGGGCAGGAAAGGAGCTGTGGCAAGGATTTCACCTCCATGCACTGAACCCAGCAGTGCACAAATACCATCCTAAAGGGAATTTGAGCACTCTGCAGTGGATCTGCATGTGATAACCTCCAATGCACAAATGCTAGGAACATGCTCTCAAACTCTCTAAAGAGAGTCTACACATTCCTCTTTGATGCTGGACAGAGATCAAAACATATATAAACAACTATAGGTTACCTAAGTTTCATAAGATTGGTACTTACCACTGTGGTGGATCCAGTCTAGGAACAGCATTTGCCCCAATCTACTTCAAAGCACAGCTGGGAGTAAACAGGCATGCTAATGGAGAAATTACACATGCTACTCATTTACCAGCTCCCAGGGGAACATTACTAGCAGAAGCTGATTACACATGCAGAAGCAAGAAGGTCCTATACCTGATCAAAGGTATTTGTGGGTACAGCATTCCTTTCTGTGCTAGAAACAAGCAGGACAGGTAATATACAGACGAAATTATTCATAATGCACCTCCTGGTCAGATTAACAGGGGTAAAGGCTCACCCTAGTTGGTGATATTTCTAATTTGAGACTGAAAGACAGCGCTTCACATAATCTGTGAATAAAGAAGGAAAAAAACCAATCAAATGAACATACAAATACCCTTAGTAGGTTTATTTTGTTTGTATGGGTTTTCTTCCTCTACAAATACTGAATAGATTTATGTGCATGAGATTTATGTACATGGTTGGACATTGCTGAAAGTGTGTTTGCTTTCCATTTTGTTTGAAGCAGCTCCACTGGAATCAGGTTTGTTTATTTACCTGGTATTTGACAAACTATCTCTGACACCCAGCTATCAGGGGTTCATGCCCATCTTTCTCACTGGAAACTCCATTCTCCTAATTGTTGCTGTAAGCAGGACAACACAAGAGGTGGTTTTGCCTCCAGGCTGTGTCAACTAGGTCTGGTATCAGCCATGTTTTATTACAACCTGTAAGACTGAGATCTCTTTGATTGTCTTTCACAAGACTTCAGTTTTCCTTTTCTTTTTTCTTGTTTTTTTTTTTTCACTTTCACATACACTCACACACAGAAGGTATATTTAAAGGAATATATTGATCTTAATGACCTCTCAAAATTTATCCTGGGGCTAATCAGAGGCTTGCTGTGTTGTGCTGGCTAAATCTATCATGGTATTGAATAATTCACAGCATGCCTTAAAGGCTCCAGACTAGGTGATTTACCCCATATTAATGTGATGCTTTTGCATTTTAATAGGCTTATGTTAATGTTTTACAAAATGATAAAGCATTCTTCTGAACTCTCCAGCGACAAGGGATGATGGTATGAACCACATAATTCTAGCAAAGGACAGCCAATAACATCAGATTTATGAGCATCTGTCATAAGCTTGAGCCAGACCAAACCATTTTGTTGAGACTTACCCCTATTCTGACTGCACAAGTGGCTTTTCCCAACCTGTCTAACACTTTAATGGACGTAGTCAGGAGAAACTATGCACAGGGGAAAAGGTAGGGCATACTGAAAGCAGAACTAACCTTTCCAAAACTGTTTTAGCACAGAGGTTTCCATATCCCTTTGAGAAAAGACCTAGAGAAGAACAAGAGGCATTTCATTGCTCTAAGGTTGGAATTTCAGAGAGCAGTGCTCACTAGTGGGGTCATATTTTTCCATTTGAAAGGGAGACAGCCTGACAGCAGAGCTCAATGTGTTAGGCATATGTTGGGTGCTGAGAATTGTAAAATGCAGGTCAGGTGATGAGAACACTCAGACCACTTCCCTCCAGCTGTATGGCACCTTTATATCTCAGCTGCTCAACAGATCACAGGAGTGCTTTCTCCAGCCTCTCAAGAGAAAAAAAGAATTACATTTATCTCTTAAAACCTGCTTATGTGAGAAGGGAGTTGAGAGTTGGGGGGGGGGCGGGGGGAAGCCACAACGTCTCTTCAGTAGCTGCTTGTAGTAGCATCCTTGTAAAACATAGGATGGAAACAAAAGGGAAAAATAATCCAGCCCTGGGCCTTCTGGTAGATGGCAAGGTGGGAAATGAAGTTCTGCTAAATGCAGACTAATATACCTGAAGGGTGGGGGAGGTGAACTGCTTACCCTGCTGACTCCAGTGAACTCAAGCCTTTGAGAATCGGACTTGCTGACAGGTTGCATGGAAGATGGTGGCTTCTCATCTTCATACAAGGAAAGGCTAGAGAAGAGGGGGAAAAAAGGAAAGAAGGACAGAGAAATGGGAATAGGGAGTGAACAACAGTACAGAAACTTAACGTAAAACAAAGGGTGCAACATTATCTGGAGTGGTGTACCATATCCTACCACTGACAGGCAAAACAATTGCACTTATTGATTTAAAAACTAGGGTTTTGTTGCAAAAGAGAAAAAAAAAAGTCTTATGAGAGTTCATGTTTCATAATTCCTCTGACAGAAAAAAGAGGGCAACACTTAACAGAGAAAAGCATCTAGAAATGCTAAGATATTGAACGCTCAGGTGCTCACCTATCAAACAGAAAATTCATTTTTAGGATGTGGCATGCAGCTAAGACCCAAGCTTTTGCCTCACATACTCCAACCCAGTTCCTCAAATGCCATGATGTAGAAGCCATCTCTACCACAATGAATATGCAATGCACTGTGGAACATCTGCTGTTGGTGTTTAAATGGACTGTCAGCAATTACGAAATACATCTGGGAAATACGAAACCCAGGCTTTTATTCAGTGTTAATTTAGATGACCATGTTAGCCTCTGGCTTACTGGCTGTTATGAGGTGTGGCTGCTTGTTTCCAGAAAATTCAGTCCACACCTGAGAGGTTTTCATGACAGCTGGGCAGTTTTGTTAATATTGTCAATGCTAACAACCACCACAAAAGCATTCACTAGTTTTTCTGGACATTTCTAAAAAGATAATGCAGAACTATTTTTCACACCACATGCAATTGAACTGTGGAGACTGTGGCTGCAGTTCAGAAAATGACACAAGAAGTGACTGAACATTTAAAAAGAGAACAATACCATCTAGAATTTAAATTATTGCTATTAATACAGAAGCTGGAAGAAACACTAAACTGCATGCTTCAGACTTTAAGCCAATCTTAGCTACTAGGTATTAGTAGCAGATTATCCTATCACTGCCTTATTTAGGGTCTCAGGAATCTGTATTGGAGCATTGCTGCAGTCAGTGAGGGAACTGAAATCATGTTGGTATTTATGTTCTTCTCTACCCATAGCATGTGCAAAACTTAAAAACAAGCTGTGAGAATTAAACCGTGCACGTGGCTGATGAGAACATTGTTACATAGGCACCTCAGATTAAATACCTACGTTTGAAAATGTTGGCCATAACAGACATCTACCACTGTAATGATGAACCTGTAAGACCATTCAGGTACAATGACATCCTGAATCACAGAAAAGAACCAAGAGCAATCTCAATAGAGGTCCTGTTCCACCTCCCAGGCCCTGAGTGTGGAGTAGATCAGAAAGAGCAACTGATGTGCCTTCCCCGGCAGGCTCCTTGTACACTGTACTAGAGGGTTTTCCTTTTTTTGCAACTGTTGCCTCATGTTCAGCGTGTGATCTACTACATCTGCCAGGTCCTTTTCAGAGGAGCTGTTACTAATGTTGAAATATATCCTGTACTTGTGTAGCTGATTCTTCTTGTGTAAGAACAGAACCTTTACTCATCCTTATTCAAACACATCCCACACTTTCACGTCACTCGGTGTTTTGTCACGACCTCTCCAAATTCTCATCTTCCCTCTTACTTCTTTGTGGTCTCTCTTAGCACTGTGTAATCTGCAAATGGAATAAATGCAGTTTCTATGCTAGTGTAAAGGCCCGTGACAAAATCATCTACATCAATATGGACACCTTATAAGTGTGTCTATAATGCAAAGACGAACTAAAAATCTTCAAAGTTGAGTCACTGCTTTCTTAGCAACTGCAGTCAAACCAGCTCAAACTTGAAATCTAGAAAATAGTTGTTTTCATTCTTTTGCTTGTTAAAGAAGCAGTTAAGCGCTTGTTTGTTGCAGTTAAAAATCGAGCATTCACTTCATTCTAAAGACAAACTGAGTTATGTCAGGAGTAAATGGCATGTATTTCTCATCGAGCACTAGTCAATTTAAACATCAGTCACACAAAAACAGATTTACAGCAGAAATTAGTGGCTTTCTCAGAATAAATGAAGCAGAAAGCCTGTTATTTCCTCACTCAATCTTCTGCATACAACATATGTATTGTAAATATAACCCATGACTTTCAGGTCTGCAGAATTTAAATGCATCCATATTTTGCAAAAGCATCCTTAAAACTTACTTTCAAGACACAGATTGTTCTGGCACAGGAATCATTTGGGAGTGGATTAGATAATAAGAGCCTGCAATGGGGAGGAAATTTTAGTCCATAGTTCAAAGACTTTTTTATCTTTTCTAATACCAAACTTTAAGGAAGTAGCTCTTCTCCTCATGGTAAATACATTTGACTTTGGAAATAAATGATTTTATTTCTCTACACTTATACAACAAATTACAAATCCTCTCCACCAAGCTGGATAGAAAGAATGTTATATGTTTTAGACAGAGTTTAATAAAGTAGTAGAACAGCAACCATCATTCTGAAAGAAAAGTCAGAAAAATGGGAGTTTAAGAATACAAGCAAAAAACCTTCTCACTGGATCTTGTGTTCCTCACTCTTAAGAACATGAGTAAGAATTTCTCTCTGCTCTGTCTTTGCAAGTTCTCTTCAAATAAGAATATATTTTAAGGATATATTTGGTGTCTCTGTACTCGTACAGGACTTCTAGAATATTTTTTTCAGCATTACAAGACTTAAATGAGAGATGCTGTATAAGTGGAAAGCATGATGACAATAATTTTTGTTTTAATATCTCAACAATGATGGCTTAATACTATTCTTCACTCAATTTCTTAGCTGAAGCACTTGGTAACCTGTTCAATCATCTATATAGTAAAATTCCTTATTTACAAAAATAAAACTCATCCAGATGAAATTTTCGCCCTTGAAACAAAACCAAACAATTTTCACTGTGGGTCTTCAACACTTTGAAATATAACCAAGCATATGTCAAGAAATGGTGAGAAGCATCTGAAGAAGCTACTAAAGTTATGAGTGGGTTTGTGTTGTTTTAAATTTTGCATCTTTTCCATTCTGAGTGGCAACAGAGTGGAGACTTATTCTTGTTGCATGGATTATGTTGTAACCAATCTACTTTTCACAGGGCCTTCCAAAGTAAAAGATTACTTAATTTAACACTTTATGTAAAATAAAGCCTAAAATAGGATCACCAACTACTGCAATTATACTGCCCCATCATGAGCAATGGTTGCTTGAGAACCTGAAGAGACCTTGATCCATAGCATTACAGGACACAAGGGCTTTTAGCTGTAATACCCTTGGATAGATGTGCTGGTCAAGTCTGTACACTCTGTCTTGCACAGAGGAGCTTAAGTTACGCCTGGTGTTTTTTAACTCCTACCACAAAGTAAAATATCAAAGATAGTGGTTTTTAACACTCTGAGTTGTCACTTCAGGGCAGGGACTACTTTGTGTTTATAGAACACCTAATAAAACAGGGCCATAATTGGATTAAAAGGCCAAAGAATTTTCAAAATTGAAATAATAAAAAATAACTGCTATGCTAATGTGCTTCACAGAACCAGCCTACAGACCCTAAAGAACCTGGCTAGAATGGCTGAACCAATAGAGAGCAGGTGATAAATAATTTCTTATGTATGCCAAGTTCACACTAGGACTTACAGCAAATCTTCTTGCTGCAGCTTTAGCTCAGTATTCCTTTACTTAATCACCATGGACAGAGAATGGATCATCCTTTTTCTTTCTGAAGCAGCCTTTTATGCTCCTGAAGACTGTTAATTCAAGTGTGTTGGTCTCAGAAATACTAATTCACTTGGTCTTTCTTTGAAGGTCATGTGTTGTAGACTTGTGCTTAATCTCATTGCTACCCCCCAATAGACTTTTAAGTGTTCATTTTTTCCTTGAAGTGCAGTGTTTTCTTCTTGACCTAGCAAGAATATTGCAGCATACTGTTAGGTACAGAAGGTTTCTAGAAAGCTGATAAAATACATTCTGTTGAAAGCTGAGCAGCAAAAGAAAAGCTAGAGAAGTGATAGTCCTTAGCAATGCTTTGAACGCTGTTTACTAATGTAAACACAGTAATAGGGGTATAGAATCATAAAATTTTTAGGGTTGGAAAATCTCTCTAGGATTATTGAGTCAAACCAAGTCCACCACTTGTCCAGTGTCCCCAAGTGTCAGATCTACACGTCCTTTACATACCTCCAGAGATGGTGACTCCACCATTTCCCTGGGCATCTTGTTCCTATGCTTGACCACCCTTCCCATGAAAGTTTTTCCTGATATCTAATCTAAACCTGCCCTTGCACAACTTGAGGCCATTTCCTCTCTGTCACTTGTTACCTGGGAGAAGAGACCCCCAGCTCACTACAGCCTCCTTTCAGGTGGTAGTAGAGAATGATAAGGTCCCCCCTTGAGCCTCCTTTTCTCCAGGATAAACACCCCCAGCTCCCTCAGCTGCTCCTCACAGGACCTGTGCTCCAGATCCTTCCCTGGCTCTGTTCCCCTTCTCTGGACACGCTCCAACCCCTCAATGTCTTTCTTGTGGTGAGAGGCCCAGAACTGAACACAGCACTTGAGGTGTGGCTTCACCGGTGCTGAGTACAGAGGGACAATCACTGCCCTGGTCCTGCTGGCCACACCATTGCTGATAGAGGCCAGGATGCCATTGGATTTATTGGACACGTGGGCACAGGTGGCTCTTCTTCAGCCGGCTGTCAACCTGCACCCCCAGGTCATTTCCTGCCAAGGATCGGCATGCTTGTGTGAGAACTGCCAGATAAACACTCTGTCTGCTCTGAATAATTTCAAGCCTCCTGGGGGCAGTAAAGATAAGAAACCAACACTCCTACCCTAAAAGCAGACTCAAGCCAATTCAGTTTAATAGGTAGATCTCATCTCTCCAGTGCTGCATCAGTACTCAGCATAATGAAATGAGTCATGCTGTCACCTCTGCCTACATCTAATGCTGTCACCAAACTGCAACAGCTTAGGTAGCTCAGAAAAGTCTCTGGTTTTTTTCCTAAATTTAACTATCTTGGAATCACTTTGCTATGGGAAAAGAGTACAAACTGAAGGCTTCCCAGCAATATTTCAGTGAATAAAAGAGGGAATTACGATTATTTCCAAAAGAAGAAAAGTGATACAAGTTTAATGAGATAAAATTAGTCTGGAGATTAAATAAAAAGCTGTTCCAGAGAGACTACAAGTCAGTTTATAAATAATATACCACTGGACAAGTTAATACAGCAAAAGATGCGTGAGGAGAGGAAAAGAACAGAAGATTGAGATTGGTTTGTAGACTTTTAAAAAAATTGTGTCATAGTGAAAAGCCAGCAAGACAGTCTGCTTTAAAATATGTAATCAGTGCATTTTTGTTTGTTGATGATAGTGAGGTAAGTGGACAGCCAAGCTCACATTGGCACAAGTGACTGTGAAGTGATTTATACTTAAGATACCTGAGGCAGAGCAAGGAGAAGAGCAAGATGTAATTAAGAAGATAAAGAACAGGAATAGTAATGCTTTTCACACCTGGTGAGAAGGCACGCATTGTTGACATAGTGTGATAGCTACAGATGGTACCTGGAGTAGGAAATGTGTGAGAGGTAGTGGCAAAATACAAGCATTTGTAGGACTCTTGTGAAGAAGACCTGATTTTCAAAGGTGCTTTCAAGCTAGGAGTATTCAACCCTGTAAGTCAATTGGAGAAGGTGGGAGATGAAATTTTGTTCTTTTATTACAAATATGTTAATGACAGCAAAAGGGAATTCACTAGCTATTTTTATTTAGCTATTAAGCTTTACTATAAGGGTTTGCTTTGAGATTATGTTAGGTAGTTGTCTTGTCTTAAAAATGAATCAGCAGTAAATTTCAATTTGTCTCATACTTTACTTCACAATTTCGGTAGATGTTTAAGCACAGTTAAATAAATTGGAATAATGAGCACAACAATTAGGAACTTGAATTGTCTGAGAAATTACATTCTAACCTGCACAGAACACAAACCAAACAGAGGGAAACAATTCATGTGTAACACTTATCAATGCATGCAATAACACAATCTATATATCACTGTGAAATAACATTTGGGGTTCCATGCCTCTATGATCCCACATCAGTTTTGTTTGCCTTGGAGTTAACAAATTATTAAAATAGAAACTCAATAACAAAACTTGCATAAATGCCTGCTCAGATTTTTATTCTAAAAGAAAAGGCTGTGATCTTTTTTGCCATTTAGAAAGGATTATGCAACAACCTTGATAAAGCAGTAGCTTCTGCTTTCATGTTTGAGACCAGTGGTTTTTAGTGAAGTCTCTAGGCAGCAAACTAAAACCAAAATTGTTGGTATAATGCAGTCACCTTCAGCAGTGCTTCCACCACCATATCTTTTAGCCACCACCCCAATTATCTCCCTCCTTGTGGGAACCCAAGGCACAGGGAATATTTCTCTGTCTGCTCTGGGGTGTCCTGACTCCCAGGGAAGCACTGACTTTGACCCTTATTCATGGACAAAGTTTCCTAGACTTCAAGATAGACTAGAATCCACAAAAGCGTGAAATAGATTATAGAGAGTAGTGTAGATGTATCATTTGGGTGAGAAACTTAGGTTTTGGGATTTTTAGTATGTTGTGGATGGCAGCAAGATGGAGGACACAGGGCGTTGTCCTGTTCTTCGTGCTTCTTCTTCCTTCTTCTTCTTGGGCTTGGGTGGCACTCTGAAATTGGGCAGAAAAGTCTGCATTGCGGGCTCTTTGGGATCAGTTATTGGGTTAAAGGGGAAAATAATCTAGGTGTCAGTTCTTAATTGGATAGTTTAGTCTTAAAAGACCTTGTAACCTGAGGTTGTTAGCCATTTTGCGCCTTATTAACGAAAAGCTGCCGAACTCACAGTAGTGAGACTGTAACATAGATAAGAAACAATAAACACTTGAGTCCAAACACAAACTCCGTCTCAAGTGCCTTCAATCCAGACCCAGAGAAACCCACACCTCCTGTATTCTAGTATCTGCCAAGCACGCAGCCCCAAAAATACATCACAGTCCATGCTTCCTCTTTAATTTTCTGAATAACATTGAGATCCAGGTATGATCTAATAGGATGTTTTGGATGTTGCCTTTTCAGTGAAGGGGTTACAGGCCTCAGAGGAGCAAAAAAATCCATGAGAAATCATTTAATTTGAATCTATGTTTTCCTGAAAAATGAATAGTTTGCTGTTTTAATGGACTACCAGCTTCTTCCCACAGGACCATTCTTAATACCAGTCTCTCAGCCTTGACAACACAGCAAATCAAGCTCCCATTTGCTCCCTGCTGCACAGCAGCTCAGGGGCTAGAAGCATACACTTCTTGGCATTCAAAGGTGCTCCATTCCCACAGGACTTCTAATCTCTTATGAGAAATGAAGGTCCTGTGTTTGTTCCAATAACACCTTACCTACACCACGTGCCCTAGTGTGCTGACAGGAACTAACCCGTTAGGCTCTGACCCTCTTCTCAATGAATCAAAATGTTAGCATTCAGCCTTATTCCTTTTACAACTCAGAATGAAATAAGTAATCCTCAACAAGACCAAACAAAGTTGTTGGAGTAAGAAAATGTGATTTTTTGCTCTCAAGAGCTGCTATATTATGTAACTGGGGAAAGAAGAGGGGATTTTCAGGAAACAAAAGCTAAGTAAATATAAGCATAAATCAGATAGCAAGCAAATGTCAGTATTTGTTGGCTTATTTCAATACAGGAATTTAAATTGATGACTTCCTGGGCTGCAGATTAAAAGGTTACAGAGGATGCAGATAATCTTTCATGCAGAGCATGTTGGAGGCTGGGAATTCACTCTCCAGTATTTGACATACCAGTGTTAATCCTCATGTTAACTCTTGGGAACTATCCAACTCAAAGTAAACAGCCTACTTGTCTCTTAATGAGTATCTGGACAACAATTTACAGCAATCTCAAGATCATGTAGAAGGGATGCTATCTAAAGTAGGTATGCTATTTTCTGGATGGGACACTGGAGCAGATTTAAATAAGTTTTACTGAATTAAATGAAACAAATGTTTTCAGCAAATTATAAAATTATTTAAGGAAGTTGAACACAATCAGATAACTTTTCTAATTGATTATTCACTAGAAATTATTTTCATGCTTAGCCAAATCTGCATTTATACTTTCCAGGTATCATTCTCAGCAGTAAGTAATTACTATATTCCTACACATAAATAACCATTTTAATTTTTCATGCTTCAAATTTTTTTCAATATTTTTAGAACATTCTAGTGACTTTTCTTTCTTAACAGATACTTATTTCATACAAGAAACATACCTTATGTGAATGTAACTTATCCTATAAATTCTGTAAACTAGTATGAACATCTAAAAATATTTAGTCCCCACTTCTTCAAAACTAGCTTTAAGATTACGCTGATCATAAGCACCTTCAATATTGGATTTGGGTACATGGGTTAGAAAGGAAAGACCTTCATTCCTTTCCTTCCTTTCCTCATGGATGTATAGATCCTTTCCCTGATGGTGCATAGTTGGATTTTAGTTGTCTCGACTCACTTTATCTGGATGCTAGTGTCCCCAGGAACTAACATGCTCATAAACTCTCTGTTATTGTATTACTAGTTTTTTAAGCAGGACTTGGAATAATTTAGAGTTTTTAAAATGGAGTTACAAAGTAACCAGTATTTAGCTGAAACTGGAAGGGATTTTCACCAGGCAGAGTTCATATCAGAATCCCGACTCACTTCAGGAATTTGAAATTCAGCAAGGACATGGTAAGATCTATGAGAAATCTGTATTTACACTCAAAACCACTGAAATGACATTCTTGCTGCCTTTATAGTAGGAATCAAGTAAACACAGAGAAACTGAAGATAAAAATACTCCTATGAATGCAAAAGTTGGTGACTATGTTTCACAATTACTAATCACTTCTTTAACGTATGCCTGTAATTTGTTCAAGGACTAAGGTTAACCATAGTTTCTAGCATTTCTTGTTTCCTGTTCTTTCATGTGATTAAGAACTGCAAAACATTTGTCTCATTTTAATTGGCCAAAAAAGAAAACCATGAAGATTGCTTACCAAATACTTTTTTTCCAGACTATAAGACAAGTAAGGTAAAAAGCCAGGAGGAAAATTAAACAACAGGAGGGGGAGTATGAGGCACTGTTTAATGCCTTTGGCATTATTTCTTTTAGCAGTGAATGCTAAGCAATGCTTCAAACTGAGATTACAGTTGAGAAGACAGAAAAAGAAAATATCATTTTGTCTGTGAAGTTCTCAGAAGGATGAACCTGTCAAGAGATAGAGAAATAGGTCACATGAAAGTTAATGAAAAGTAATAAATGGAATACATTTTTGTGCCACAATGCTTCATCTCAATTAAAAGTTCACTTGCTGAATGCCATTTAAATTGACAGATACCCAGCTCTTATCAACCTGCCTATTTATCGTCTTTGCATTTATAAAGGCTGTTGTTTATTCCACTGGGTAGCCTTTGGAATCCTCCTGTTGCACTTCTTAGTCAAGAATAATTGAAGTGTAAAGAAGTGAAATGCCAGGATTCATAGGAAAATGTTTCATGGGAAAATGTTTCCTTATTACAGATGTACAGATGTTCACTCAGAGTAAACTGACATTAGAGGAAGGTTGGATTTTAACTTTTAGCAGTGTCTGGCATTACACTGACATGAACTAATGATTGCTCTTTGACCACAGCAAGGCCACCACTTCAGGAGGCAGCTCCAACACCCTTTTTTAAGAATTAAAGACAAAAAAATAAGCAGTTTGGAAGGCAAGATAGGGAACATGTCATATCTGCATGACATTGCACACTGCTGCACCACAGCTTCCCACACAGAGGTGTGATGAGAACAATGAACTTGCTGAAAGGGCTATGATGTGCTTACTGTTGGGTTACAGCCTCAACATTGCATTACCCTGTTGCAAGAGGTGGGTTATATTTTAGAGATGACTTGAGCCACTTGTAGATGAGATAAAGTTTTGTAGCTTTTTTATGGGAGGGATATCTTAAGGCTGAAGGTGAAACACAGAAGAACTCCATATGTACTACTAAAATTTGGAACACAACTGCAGCACACTGAAGAGAAAAGGTGAGGCATCAGAAGGATGCACTTTTTGCGGTGCATGTGGACTCTCATTCTCTCCAGGTCAGGTGTCTGTCTTAGAGCTCCGTGTTTAAGTACTTCATCCCTCTTCTTAGGTTAAGTACTTCATAAAACTCACTTGTGTCATAGTGAGATACAGTGTCTCCATAACTGATTGCCCATAAGTCCTTGACCTTGCTCAGGAAATGAGAGCTCTGGTGTGTAGCTCTCCTTCAGTGCCAGGATCTCAACCATATTTCCTTCAACTCCACAGTAAATGTCTGCATTGTGTAAGAGTTGTGGAGCACCTTCCACTTCTCATGTTAGAGCTCTGCCACTGAGCTGCCTAAACTGTCAGCTACCAAGAGGGAGTCTGACATTGCAGGAAGGGTCCCTCACTACAAGGTGGGAGGGAGGAATATGGATCTCTGTTTTGTGATACAAGGATGGATGCCAGAGAGCCTCAAGCACACCAAATACAACAGAAGCACACTGTGTGTTTGGGAGTTTTTTACTCTCAGCCTCACCTGGTGGGAGACAATGCACTTCAGTGGGTAAGAACAAAACATAACTCAAGAGATTCATCAGTGAAAGAAAAACAAGCTCACACTTCCATGGCTCCAGTTTACAGCAGATCCAAGATAGGTGCTGCTCTGACAGTCAGGCTGGCAAATATCAATCAAACTCAGTAATACCTCTTTCAACTTGTACAATTGCATAAGTATGCAGACATATTTTCAGAGAGATTATACATGAAAAGGAGAAGGACTGTTCATCCTTAGCTCACAAATACATAAATGTACACTGCTATCATGCAAACTAAAATATCTATGTTTGGGATTTAAAAAAAAAATTATACCTGTGTCTGAAGGTCTAAACCTGAATTAGCTGCTTATATTTAACTGTCCCAATGTCTTTATACTTTAAGGACTTGAGCAGTAAGGATTTTGTATTGAATTCTTGCTGATTCTTACTTGTTCAGCATAGTTGAGAAATTGAGTACTTTGGGTAGCTGTCCCTTCTCCTTATCCAAAGCCTCAGGCTGTTAAAAGCATGAAAAAGAATGCATCAAGGGTTATTTTTAAAATGCTTCTAAGTGGAATTTGTGCTCAGTTAATATTTAAGTACTGCCTACAATGCACATAATAAAATGGGAGCATGCTTTAGAAAGCCCTGATTGAATGTGCGTGTCGGCTGGTGCTCTGCTAGCCTAATGCAATTTGATTTTGACATAATGTAATGGAGCACAGTCATGAAAAACAGCAACCCTAATAAGGCTCCTCTTTTCACAGCTTATTTATTTTTGGCCACTGAAGCAGTGTGCTTCTCTATCTCTCTATATCTTTCAGAGCATGTAATCTCAAAATAATTAGCCAAGATGACTTTTCATTTTGTCTAAATTAAATGAAATCCAAGTAACAAACTATTACTTTAACACTGCAAAACCATAGAGGCATATTTTCAACTCATATATATCTGGCAGCACCGAAGTCAGCTGAACAATGGGAAAACCTACAGCAGCAACAACTTTACTGAAGGGAAAGCATTGGACCAACAGGGCCTGACTGCCCTGTAGGTGCTCAGAAGAGAGCTGGCTGTGTTCCATGCTGTTTCAGTTGCCTGCTCTTTAGCATCCAGGCAGATCAGACTGTGCTGTGACTTGTATAAGGTGAATTAATGTTCAAAAGTAAATGGTATCAGGTGAACAAATTAATTTCTGCTTGATTCCGGTTTTGAACACAGGTTCAAAAACCTGATTTCTAGGGTGAAAGGCTAATGCATTAACTCAACACAACAAGCACATCTCATTATGCAGAAGTTAATGTTAATACACTCCATTCCTACATTTTTAAGGATCTGATGCTTTCAGGGACTTTTTTTCTTCTCATGCTAATTGTATGATCTGCATCTTTTATCTAAAATGTAGTTTGTGCCAAAAAATTCCTTTCCACAAAACAACCATCAGGCACTCAAGAAATTTCAGATCATCTAGGAAGCAAGGGAAGTAAGTTGTGGCAGAAGAGGATGATATTCTCAGTCCCAGTGGGCAGCAAGCTAAGCAAATGAGAGTTACCCGCTGAATTGCATGCATTCTCTCTTGGAAGAAAACTGCTTTTCCACTTTAGACATGGATGCAACTATTCTCTTTCTCTCCCAGCCACATGCATACACACCTGGCCATAATCCTGGCCTTTACAGGATGTTTTTTATGTCACAGGGGGGAAAAAAGTAAAGAAAAAAACCCTGTAAAAATCCTGAAAAAGCACTCCTGGTATAAAAGGATTAAGCCACCAGTGAACAGTCTGTGACATTTGAGCATCAAAGACTTTAAAGGATGTGGCCAAGACCACGTCTGAATTACATTGTGCTGAACCAACTGAGACGGTTGGCAGCAATAACTTCACATCATGTATAGAGATGTAGGATGAAGTGAAGGGAACCTTGATGAAGTCTGTTGCTGACATTTAAATAAATTAATGATGTACTCTGTATACAAACAAGAGAAGCTGATGTTTCAGCAGTGATGGGCCTGATTAGTTTTTAATTATGATGAAGCCAGCACTTTAATGGTTTGTGTTAAGCTTTTTAAACCAAATTTTCAGTAAGCCTGTTCATGTGGAAGCATAATGCTTTTACTGGCATGTTCAGCTATGTGAAGGTATGTAGATACTGGTTAAATTGAAATTGTTTATCAAAAACATGCTCCTGGACTGTCCCACCAGCAGGCTTCATTCAGGCAGCAAATGTGACCCTTCATACTTACACACCTGCTTCCTTCACAAATAAACCACAAATCTGAAGAAGGACAGGAAATGGGTCTCTCATGGACATGTCACAAAATGTCTAGCAGCTTAATACAAACAAGCTGAGAACTGCCTCTGGCTCAGTTAATCTAGACACAGCCAATGCCATTTTCCTGTCTGCTGCACTTGCAATGAAGGGTAGTTTCGGTTCTTCTGTGATGGTGGCTGTGAGGCAACTGCTATTTTATGAGAGCAATTGATGCAATGTAATAAGAGAGCAATTTTAACACAGATACATTACTGTTATTATTTTTTATTTATCGCTTTTATAGATCTTGATATTGAGAGTCTGAAAAAGAGTGGATACTTACTGTGTTTAGAAAAACCTATATATTTCTATATAGCAAAGGGAAACCAGGAATGTTAACCCTGTCTGGTAGATTCAAGAAACTCATTGAAATTCATACTCTTTTACAATGCTGTGGTGTGAGGAAAGCATTAGTCTTGACCAAGACTGCAGAGAATTGATTCCCATGTCATTTCTAAGTGACTATTAAAATGCAGATAATTTGTCTGAGTTGGTGAAGTAATCTCAAGAGCTAAAAGGGAAGATGTTAAGCCAAATAAGGGGACAGGTATTAAGTTGCTCAAAAGGCAACAAAAAGATAATGTTAATTTATTTACTTCTCTTGTTTCTCAAGTGTTGCTTTTAGCCCCTTAAAGCTGGTACAGACAGAAGTAAATTAGATGGTCTATCATTAATCAGAGAATCATGGAATCATAGAACGGCTTGGGTTGAAAGGGACCTTAAAGATCATCTAGTTCCATCCCCCCTGCCATGGACAGGAACACCTTCCATCAGACTGAATTGCTCAGAGTCCCATCCAGCCTGGCCTTGAACACTTCCAAGGATGGGGCATCCATAACTTCTCTGTGCAACCTGTTCTGGTGCCTCACCACCCTCACATTAAAGAATTTGTTCCTAATATCTCATCTAAATCTCTCCTCTTTTAGTTTAAAAACATTCCCCCTTGTCCTAACACTACCTGCCTGTGTAAAAAGTCACTCTCTCTATTTTGTATAAGGCCCCTTTAAGGACTGAAAGGCCGCAATGTGGTTTCTCCAGAGCCTTCTCTTCTCCAGGCTGAACAACCTCAGCTATTTTAGTCTGACAGAAAATATTAATATACAATTGGTCCTTATTTGTAATAAGCTGCTGTATTAAGGCAATAATGTGGAATTTTAGTGTTATATTTCTATATTACAGCAAATAAAGGTTCTGCAATAGGAAAATTGCCAATTTACCTTCCTGTCTGGAGATAGGCCAGAAATAATTTTTCTCTCTTACTTGATAGCAAAAGTCACAAAATTGTTCCCATACCCCAAGAAATACATCTAAAAACCCACATTAAGACATTGGGATAGGACAGAGGCATGTTACACTGTGATCCACTTTAAATTAAAAAGGTGTTTATGCTTTGAACAAACACGTTTTTGCAGCATAACATTCATGAATGCTGATATAAGTTAAGTGTCACTCTTAGAGGCCACTCCCATAGGGGATTTTGGTTAGAACCTCACACAAAATGTATTTTGCATTTTGTAGGCAGTGAAATGTCCACCTTATTTAAAGGCTGTGTTAAAACATGCCATGTTTGCAATCAGGATCTTGCATTTTGTCCATCTGAGGAACAGATAATTGTGTTTTTACAAAACTCAAAAGCGACAAGAACTATGAAACCTGACTTTGTAAGGATGTCTCTTGTGACTGGATTTGCTAACACCTCACAAAGGGTCAGTTTCTGCTGAAAGTCTTCCCATTTGAGGTGCCTGCAACATATAGACTGTCTCATATAGACTCCCCTGTGCCTCATAAGGGTGGAGTTCCTGTTACAGCACTCCTTTTACAAGGCTGCTCAAGCTGCCTCTTCTCTGCATGCTGGAAACTGTGTTGAGCATAAAGCATTCGAGACAACTAGCTCCTCCAAATTTTTAACCATTCAGACAACTTCTGCTCAAGTCAGTAGGCTCAGATCAGACAGACACAGAGGGGGACACTGTGTAAGTCTTGTTATCTTCTAAAACCAGCTAAAAAGGAGCTGCCATGCCCCAGTAGGATTCTGACAGGACAGACCCAGTTTCCTGTTCCTCTGATCAGCTGCAGCACAACTCTCCTGGGCTCCTGACAGACACTGCAGCAATGCCATGAGACGGTTAATTACAGAAGGTGCTAGGCAAAAAATGAAAAAAAAAAAAAAAAAGAAAATAGAAAAAAGAAAAAAGTATCCTTAAAACTCCTTAGCACCATTCCCCTCTTCCCTGTCTCTAGCAGTAGAAGTGTACATTGCTAGCTGACACTCAGTCCCACTCTGAAACCCTGCAGGAGAAAACACTCCTGGTGTTTTGAATGGTGTTATCTCCTTCTGTTCTTTCCCAGTGTACCATATTACCTACCAAGCCAAAGAAGGATCTCTTTACTTCCTGCTCTGAGGTACTAGGACATACTTCATTTAAAATATATTAACTTGAGTGGCTGCAGATTGCAGCACATTTAGTACATGAAGAGAATTGTACCTGTGCTAGTAAATCAAAAATGTGGTGACAGATACTTTTTAAGAGAACCATGTAAGGGTGTGTCAAAGTATTCTTCTTTTACAGTGCATTAAAAGAAATCCTAGCCTGGAACTGCTGAGAAAATAATTTATCCTGATTTTTTTAAAGCCTGATTCAGTCCTCTTAACATAATTTCCTGAGCTTTGAACTCATTGAGTCTTCTAATAATGTCCTTAAATGAGAGAAGGAGGTAATTTTCTCTCTCACTGCCTTTAGGAGATCATCAATCATGCATTACTCATAAGTGTTAGCATTGCATCATTCTTTTTTTTTTTTTTCTTCTAAAGAAGCCTAACCATGCATGGAGAAAGTGTGGTAGTGTAAAAGTTTCATTTATAAATTGCACAGTCTTTGTTCAGAATTGCTGTACCTCCTACAAGGCAATTTTAGTATAAAACCTGACAGTGATTCAAATCTCTAGCTATAATACATTTTTTTATAACCTTTCCATCACCTGCTGCCACAACACATTTCTATAACAAGCAAATTCCATGGATGTTATCATGACAGATTTATAAATGAGTTGTGCTGTGATCATGTCACAGAAGATGTGCTTATTAAGCCAAAGGGTGATGCAAGTATTGAGATATTTGAAAAGCCAAGCAACTTCTATTTAAATCCCAAGAAATAGGCTCCAAGATATTAAGAAATGGTTTGACTGAGCAGTTTTCAATATTTGCATATTCAGTTAATTTCAGTATTAAAACACTGTCAAATTATATACTCGTCTTTCCACTTGAAAAGCACATTACATCACATGAAATGTGATAGTCTTTGTCTAAGTCCTCAACTGACTGTCCCTACATTATAAAAATCAATATTTACTTTTCCAAAAAGAATTGCAATTGACAGTAGGTGATTAGGTGAAATGAAGTCTGAATTCTAACTGTATCCAGGGGCAGTAAATGTCCAGGAGGAAAGCATGAAATAATTTCTGAATCTAACTGTTCATTGAAAATGAAAAGCATTTCCATATTAGACATTAGTTACTTCAGAAGAATAAATCAGAGCCAGAACAAAATATCCCTGATGCGTTCCTCCTTATTGACAAAGTTCTGTTTCCTGAATACACCACTGCACAGCAAGAGACCACATCTCTTTTTGCCATTCCAAGCCCCACAGCACAATGTTCTTGGTTCAGATCACACTCCCAAGAAATTCCCACTTTCTTCTTCCATTACTTCCACGTACCTTTCCACTCAAACAACACCCTCTGAGCTCCATTCACTCCTCTAATACCCATTTCTAAATGGCCTTACATGAACTTTTGCATGCCTACCTTTTGCCAGGGGAGATATTACTGTTTCAAAAGATGCTTATTTGTTTCCAAATACTTGTGGAAAAGGAACACATCTTTTCCCACTGTGGTTTCATTATGCTTTAAACCAGTCTTTCATGGGGTATATATAGTAGCAGCAGCAGGGAGCAGCTTACACTTGAGGCTAGCAGTCTCACAGAATTACTGTGCAAATACGACTTAGTGCTTTCTCCTCTTTCATCCAAGACTTCAGTAACTGGCACTGCCTCATGCCTGTCAAAAGACAGCTCTGTAAATCCATTCTGAGCAAAAAAAGGGAAATATAAGTAAAATGCACATGTTCACCAAGTCTGTTTTTTAACCTTTTGAACTCTTGAGAAGCTTTTTAAAGCAATCAGCTCCGAGTGCGAATGATACCCTGCTGCTGCTTATCCTCCTTTCCCAAGAAACCCATTTGCAAAGTATTATTTGTTTATTTCTCTCAGGATAGAAATAAGCACTGAACATGGGAATGTTAACACACTTCATAATGATAAACCAGGGGTTTAAATGAGCACAAAAACTTGCTGAGGCAAAGCAAATGGTTTTAAAGCTCTAATAGGATTCCTTGCATGAATTTGAAACATATGCACATAAAGCACTGACCCAGGACATTGTCACTGCTGTTTCTATTATCATTATGACTTTGCAAGTTGTGTCTTATTAATGAACACTCACTGCAGTGCTTTACCTATTGTGAGAGTTGCTGTACCTTCGACATCCTCCCTTTTTCTGAGAACCATCCCCTGTCAAATATAAAACTGCTGTGAAATGAGGTAATACCACACATAACAGAAAAAGCCCAGAGCAAAAGATCTGCATATTGACAAGACAGTCCATCACAACACAAAGACACCTGTGCTGCTTGAACGATCAGTAGTAATCCAGCATGGGCCAGGTGTGGTATCTCCCTAGGCAAAGAAGTGGCACTGCCAGCATTGCATAAGAGAACTCACCTCAGGGAGCTGAAAAACAAGAGAAGTACAAAATCACTGTTTACAAGCATGCAGATATTTGGTGTCCTTTCCCTTCACAGCCAGACACCCAAGCATGTACATGAATAGCACACACAAAAATCTTCCTCCTTGCAGAAGAGAATGGAGAAGATACACTGGTCACTGCACCAGGCTAATGCTATGGAAGCACTCAGCCTGCCAAGAGAGGAAGGTAGACGAGAGCCAGCAAACAAGTTCTGTTCCTGTAAACAGATGCCACAAAATTGCATGTACACAGAGTAAACCCCAGTTAAAGATTAGATGACAAACTACTGCAGCAGGTTTGGCTTCCTACTTAAATCTTGCCTATTCAACTGAATTCCTGGGGTGCCTGAGGACAGTACAACTTCCATGACTCTGTCTTTTCTCATCCCAGAGGCATGTATCATGCAAAGCTGTATGCATGAACAGTCTGAACTGGACTGTGCTTTCAGCTGCACAGGTCTTTTTATCTCCTGCCATGCTGTCAATCTCCCACAGGATGGCTGATAGTGCCACTGGCACTATTAATGCAGTATCTTTGCCAAATATGTGTCACTTCTACCTGAAAGAACAAGTTAGAGAGATTTTTCTGGAAATGTTAGTGTATCTATGCAGAGACTCACATGCCTGGTCCCATGGAGGGAAGCAATTTATGGCAGTACACAGACAGGATGGGATCCTTATCATGGCCACCTTCTCAGACCCCCAACTTTTTTTCATGGAACTTTCTCAGTTCTTCATATCAAGACAGTATAATTGACCCTGCCAGTCAGAATTGCAATATTTCAGGTTTCTTAATTCAGCTCTTGTTTGGCTTCAAATTCATCTGTCAGGCAAACAAGGATGAAAAGAAAAATAATATGAGCTGCTTAGCAGGAAACTTCATCTATTTAAACCAAATCTTCAAACAGTTATTAAAATGAAAGCTTAGCTTTTCTTTCCTTCTGCTGCACAGAAGCAGCCTCAGTGAAAAAGTCATGATTGCCTACTTACAGAACATATTTTTCCCATTCTAATGTTTGTTTGCTGTTTCAAGTGCAGCATATAATCAGTGAGCAGTTAAATTTTGTGCCTGTTATAGAACTCTTAGGTGTTGAAATCCCACAGCACACTCACTGCTAAGGAGCATACTGTTTCTAGCCTCCATCCAAACGTATAATCTTTGTTTTCCACAGACATATTCCCCATCACACAAAAGTCTTTGAAGCTTTCTGTAGATATAAATGTTAATTGACTCTGCCTCACCCAAAACCTGTGCACGATTTCAATGCAAAGGCTTCCACTGACCTCATGATCAGAACTGTGAGGTACAAAAAAGACTCATAATGATAGATGTACCTGAAGAAAACCTCTGTTTAAGTTAAGTGAATGTGCCATCTGCCAGCCAATTTTACTAAAAAACTCCAAATGTGCAGGATGATGGATCTATTCTTTAGCCACCAGCTTCACAAAAGTGTCAGGCTGATAGAGGCCACAATTACTCATCTGCCAATCTCCAACACATTTTTCCTAAGAAAATGAAATAAATAAAAAAGACTGACTGCATACCTCACCAGGTTTTTCAGATACAAGAACCCATAAAAGCATGAATATTTATTATGGGAACCTGAACAATGAAGTGCTTTTACCATCTAGTAAGGTGGCAGTACTTGAGAGAACTACTCCTACTGCTCCATTTACTGGTTTATAGGCAAACAGAGACTGTGGGCTGCTGCAGGAAATACGAAACAGATTTGATTTACAGGACTTCTTGCTTTTAGGAGTTGTGAAAAGTTTGCAAATGAAAGTTGTTTTTCTACCTCCCTTGTTGCCATGAGTCCCTAGTGTAGGGGAAGCCTGCAGTTGTCAGAAAGAACAAGTGTCAATGGTACATGTCTATTCTTCTGACTTTTGCACGGCAATCTTCTTTTATTGGAACAAGCAAGACCACCACTGAAAATATTCTAATTAATCTGTGTTACAATGACCCTTCTCTTTTTTATGTGTTCACTGCAGTTTAGGAAAACAATACTGAGACATCCAGTAATAAAAAAATTCTGATTTTAAAATTTAAATAATTGTTGAAAAAAATGTTGATAAAAGTGCTGTAAATTATATCTTTAGGGGAAAAAAAGCCAAACTGGGATCAGACTAGGAGTTGTGCTCATGTAGAGCCTCATTCCATTATGAATGAAGAGGTTTTGACTTCCAGAGAGAACATGACATAAATGACTTCTTACGTGTCTACTTTCATTGTAATTGACTGACTGACTGGTTCTGCTGGGCCTCTCTTATTCCATTACAATTTTTAACAACTTATTATTTGAGCTAATTTGATTGTAACCAGCTCTATCTTTCTGGAAATGTGCATAAGTAGCATACCCATACTGTTTTTCAACATTTTATTCAAAGACACAGTACTCACATCCAGAAATAACACACTTCTATGGAAATCTGTTCCAGTCCATGTGGCTATGCTAGCAGGAACTTTCAGTTTGCATTTTTCTTTTTCTTTTTTCCTTTTTTCTTTCTTTTTTTAACACAGATTAAGTCATTCTTCTTGAAAAGGATCATAACTTTCTTTGCTAAAGCTTCATAAACATAGAATATTTTCAGACAATGCTAATTCCTTTACTGCCCTGCAGGAATCAACCTCTACAAACATATTGCCTAAAAATACAGTGTTGGATGAGAGACTGGACATGAGTCAGCAGTGTGCACTTCCAGCCCATGAAGCTGATTGTGTCCTGGGCAGCATCAAAAACGGTGTGGGCACCAGGGTGAGGGAGGGGGTTCTGCCCCTCTGCTCTGCTCTGGTGAGACCCCACCTGCAGTGCTGCATCCAGCTCTGGGGTCCCCAGAACAGGAAGGATGTGGACCTGTTGGAGTGAGTCCAGAGGAGACCACCTTGTTGTTTAGAGGGGTGGAGCATGTCTCCTATGAGGAAAGACTGAGAGAATTGGGATTGTTCAGCCTGGAAAAGAGAATTGAGGCCTTCCAGTACCTGAAGGGAGTCTATGAGAAAGATGGAGAGAGATTACTTACAAGAGCAGGTACAGACAAGAACAATGGCTTCAACCTGAAGGAGAGTGGGTTTGTATTAGACACAAGGAAGAAACTGTAATACCATAAGGGTGGTGAAGCACTGGAACAGATTGGAAATGAAGTTGGAATGCCTCATTGCTGGAAGAGCTCAGGGTCAGGCTGGACAGGGCTTTGAGCAACCTGATCTAGTTGAAGGTGTCCCTCCCCATGGCAGGGGAGTTGGAATTAGATGGTCTCTGAAGTCCCTTCCAACTCAGTTGATTTTATGATTCTGTGATCATGGCATGACTTGGTGTGGTGTACAACTACCCTGCTGATCTGTTGGGGAGAAGTTTCACTCCCTTAGTGAAAATCCCAAATCTCGCAATCTACTGCCTCCCTCTTCCAGGTATCCCATCTCTTAATCCTAGTCCATTCTTGGGAGACAATCTAAGAGATAGAAAAGACATCACCACACCCATCCAGGTGCTTATGCAGGCACTTCACTGCAGCAGTAGAGGAGGGGTGTTCCACTGCATGCTACAAGTGCAGCATCCCATGTGAGGAAGGAAGAGAACAGTGGCAGAGCAGGGCTCTCTGCCTGCAGCCTGGTTCTTACTGACAGACAATTTCACCTTACATACAGTAAGTTCTGTGCTGCTCAGTCTCCCCAGCCAGGGTACTCCTGAGCAATAAGAAAATATTCTACTCAGTTGCCTAAGTGGTTAGAAAGATATTTGAAAGGATAGACTGGGCAGCTTTTTGCTGTTGATGTGCAATAGCACAACACGTGATTCAATTTCCTGCACACGAGCCTGCATATCATTGCCCCACAAGCACACCTTTGAATGTCATTCTTTTGCAATAGTCCCTTTGCAGACTTACCCCACCTTCTATTCTTTTCTTCACTACTACTTTGATTCTTCAAGTCTGGCTCAGCTCAGCTTTCCATGCCATATATGATCCAGACAGATGCCTTCTCTTGTTCTTACCTTCCAAACCCATGGATTTTCTCTAGTTCACCACACTTCTTTTCCCTCTTCTGTTTCTTTTGCAGTTTAGAGCCAGGCTTCTTTCTGTTCCTTCACACTTACTGCGCTTGCTGTAAACACCTTCTCATCTGTAACCTGCCATCTGAAACAGATTGCCTCTTTCTCTCTGCTTCATCAACTCATTCTCTCTTTTCAAATCTCAATCAAAAGCACAGTTTTTCTCACTATGCTGTATCTTTTTTTTTTTTCATTGTGTTATCAGCTTTATGCCTGAATGCCTTAATTAGCTCACTGTAGAATGCCCTTACACAAAGACTTTCTGTAATTTATAGTCCTCTATATGTGTGAGGGACATTTCAGGCTGTATTATTTATGACATTTTCTGTAAACAGAGCACAATAGTAATCCTGGTCTGCCAATAAATCAGTCTCACCTATAACAAAATTATGAGCTGAAAAAAAAGACTGCATATCATGAGTGTACAATAGAATCAATGAATCAACTACTTTAAAGCATACCAAATTAATGTCTTTTTTCAAGTATTGAGATCATGTGAAAGGTAGAAATCATTTCATGTAAAAGCAAAATATTTTTACAAAGTTAAATGAGTAAGACTTATGAAGTTATTGTAAGGGCTCTCTGCTTAATTTCATGAGCTACTGGTAAATTAACTTTAGGTGCAACTCCAATTCCTACTGAACACCTGGCAGCCTCATAAATGGTGTCTTTGCAGAGACAATCAAAGGACAAAAAGCAAAAGACAATCCAAAGCTTAAAAGATGGAAAAGATCAGTTGTATCCCTTAGGGAGCCACTGGTACCTGATGCACACTGACAAATTCATGATCAATCCCAATATGTCAGTAAATTGCACAGACTATGAAAGTACCATCACAGAGAAAGAGTACACACTGATTTTGCCCACATTCAAATTGACATGGGAATAGAATTTTACTCACTAGTTTCTGAATTAATAAATCCAATTTAGTTTTTTCATAGAAAGCTTAAGAATTACAAAAATTCTGGATAACTGCGTTTGTATTTTACTGGATTTAATCATGCCTGTAGCATAGTAACTGATAAACTAAGTACTACTATTCTAGGTCATACTCCCTGGCAGTAATCTTTCAGGAATACATTCTCAGAGAAGGAAGCGGGAGAGGGAAGATAAGAAAATCAAAGCAGGAAAAAAAAGAAACCAGGCCACAGCATACTTAATAGCGACAATAAGGTCAGACAGCTGAGCAAAAAGCAGGGAAAAGGAAAAGCAGACATCAATGTATGTGCAGGGTGGAGAAATGATAGGCAAGAGAAGAAAACCTAACAGGTCCTGAAGACTACTGTAAATGTTTCTCAAAATGAAAAAAAATAATCCCTTCTCACCTTGCTTTAGGTATGAGATAGCTATGATTTAGATAATGCTTTTAGGCAAGCTTTTTAGAAATGCTTTAGACAAAGGAGATACATGTATTTATTTTTCTTCTAGTCTTAATTTGCCATATCACCCTGTGATATGGCTGTGGTTGACACATGAATGATGTGAGTCTGTGGCAGCAAATAGCTACTCTACTAACTTTTGGTCAATAACCTGAAAATGTGAGAGCCCCTATTTTATGAATACATTCCCACACACCTCTTTTCTCTCTATTGGATGACAATGACGTCTTTCTTATAATACAAAAATTTTAAAAGAACTTTAAAAATTATTTGCTCCCCAGTTTGGTAACAGTCTCAGAGTCATAAAATGGGCAAGGTTGGAAGAGACCTTAAAGAACATCTTGTTCCATGCCCCCTGCTATGGGAAGGGACAGCTTCCACTAGATTAGGTTGCTTAGCAGTACATGCAATGTTATAGTTTCTATCACATATGTAACACACATTACCATCACATAAAGTTTGTCTTTTCATGTTATGTTCTTTTCAGGTAGAAAATAACTATGCATTTCACAGTGTTTCATTCCTCGTACAGGAGTGGATACAGCAAAAGCACCTGCAGCTGTGGGCTGACAAAAAGAGCCTACGACTCTAGGAAAAGTGTATTTGGCAACTGACAAAAACTTGTCTTAACTTGTTTTGCTCATTTTCTTCTCGAGACAATATTTATTGTCATAGAAACACAGAAGAATTATGTTCCCACAATCTGCAAGTGAACAAGACTTGAGGAAGGAGGGAGAGGAGTATGGCTCACACAGCGTCAGAAAGCAGCTCCCTGTCTTTGGGAGAGTGGAAAACTTTGGGAAAGTGGGAAAACTCTATTCTGCAGAAGGTTAAATCTCCTGTGTCTCCATTGCCTTCCCAAGCAGTTATTCCTCAGGATCCAATTCCTCTTCTAAAAGGCCATTTCAATCATAAATTTCCCACACTTAAATCAGGTAGCCTCCCTCACCCTTTCTCACAGCTTTCTTTCATGGTGATTCTTGGCCATGTAAAATACAGACTTCAAAAACTGTTTTCCCTGTAGCAATAGCCCATATTTTGTCTACCCTCATTTGAATAATTAATCTTCAAGGCTCAACAGACTCACTGATGGGCTTCTGCAGAGCATATAAATTTATCCTGGCATTCCCAGCCTACATCCGTAAAGGTGAAGCTGTAATAAGTGCAATTAATGCTTAGTATACAAAATGGAGTCTGTAATTTAATACAGATTTGAATAGCAAAGAGAATTCACATTTGTAGATCAGGGATTTCTGAGATGCCACAGAAACTGAGGCAAAGTTATGCAGTTTTGTCATAGAGTCCATATCAGAAATATACATAGAACTTAAACCATGTGATTTCACTTTTGTTTTTCATTTTCATAGGAATTATGTGTATCCACTGGGAGTATCTTTACCCTGTAGTCTTTTCTTTTATGGAAGAAAGACTTAGAGACTGATTTTACAAGGTTTAACAAGGATCTGTGCATGTTTGCATACATAATTAAGTTCAGAACAAGTCTTCTAGATGAGGACTCTCTGTTAGCACTTGCAAAATGCCCACACGGTGTTTCTAGTGCTTGTGTTTGGTTTTAGTTTAAAGTTCTGTTAATTCACTGGCATCAATTACCATTTCCAAGGCCACAATTTTTAATAGATGAGCTCAAACCAATAATTTTTGCTTGCCATTTCAATTCTATTCTCCCATCTACTCCCACCCTTGCTCCCAGAGATACATGATTCCACATGCCGGCTGGGAGAGCTGTGGCACAGAGAGTATTGATCAACATGGCACTGTGGACACCGACAAATATGGACTGTTTGGTGTCTGGAAGTGCTCAGCAGAGAGACAGCCATCCCACTATGCTGGGTAATCTCTATGAAGACCTAGCAGGCTCACTTTTTATCATTCACACCATCATGTGTTTTTCTTCTGCTTGCAAATCTATCATATTATAACACAATACATCATATGCCAGAAGGCATTTCAGGGCTGTTTGATTTATTTGGATGGAATACATGTTCATGAAGAGAACTGGAACTCTTTAGAAAGGCACTTGTTTTTCATGGCTTTGTTTTCAGAAGACAAAACAATTAAGTGATTGTTGAATTTCTTGCAGGCAGACAGCTATATAGACTTCCCCAGCTTTTGGAACTTACAAAAATCCAATGACCAGAGATGCTGGCAAATGGTGCGACACTTTTCTTTTACATTTCTTCCACCCTTCAGAATGGTTCAAAATATATTTTAGCTTAGGGAAAGGTGTTGCTTATTGAGTACTTTTTGCAAGTACTCTCTTCATCTGGTTTCCATGTTGTGAATGGCAAGTGAAACGCAAGTTTTCTCTCCACCTCCTTATGGCAGGGACTAAAACAGAAGAGAAGAATAGGAAAGCAAACATGTGAACAAAGATGGTAGGGATATTCCATGCAGCAAGACAAAACATGCTAAAGGACATCTGCCCTTGGTCCTCCAAATAAACGCCCATTGACACAATCAGGAAGTCAAAAAATAAGAATGCAAACAATCTCATAATATTTAGACAAGGAGGTACTTTGAAAAGTCATTGCACTTCCTCTGATCTTTTATTGGCTGAGAATTTTCTACTTCACTATTTCTAACTACTTGTACTTGGGTCATGGGAATGAGTGAATGCATAACAGATGGGTGCATTAAACCACATTCCTAATGGAATGAGGGAAGAAAGTGGTGAAATGAGTAAGGAGAGATAAGAATACCACGATCCTATTCCTGTAGCAGTGGATTATACCAAGTCATGTATCTATCCATTTTATACAGTCCCAAATTCCTACACACTGGAGAACATCCTGAAGATTCTTTAAAACTCTTCCAAAATGGTACAGTATCCCACATACCTTTCTAGCACATGCTTCAGACTACTCATCTCAACCTAATAGTTTCTCAGAATCAGAGAGAAGAGGGGTGGAAACAGTCTGCAGCACAAAAACTGAAATTCTGGAAGTACTACTATTACTGAGATAAAGGGATGGAAACATAATGTAAACAAACAATTTGTAAGAATTTCAAAAGCAAGCTCCCATCTGTTCTAGGCACACAAAAGTTCTACATAAGGGACTATAATTTACAGCATAAATGGCAGTACTGTTAACCTCAATTTAACAGGAGAAGGAAAACTGCTATTCATGTCAAACACCATAGCATTATATAAATGATCCACACAGAGCTGAAAAATTGAGACACAGAAAAAAGATGGTATAATTTATTTCACAAGGAAACCAGGGCCAGAATCCCATATATACAGGTATGCCTGATACATTTTGTCAAACCAGCGCTGAAACATACTCTGCAGTAAATAAATAATAAAAAAAATTACCCACATTCTCCACAACCCCTGGGAGAAGAAAAAATGTCTTTCAAATATCTGGTAATTATTTTGTCATTAATCCGTATCCACTCTAAAGCAGCTGCTGTGATTTACTGTGTTTCACTCCAAAACCAAAATGGCAAACAAGGCTGTTTAGGAACAGAGTAGTGTGAGTGGTGTGGCACTTGCAGCCGAGTAGTGTGAGTGGTGTGGCACTTGCAGCTGCACTTATGATTATTTAGGAGCACAAGCCCTCCTCAAAGTCATGGCATAGACAAAAGAATTTAATCCACCATCACAGATTCAGGACTCCTTTTCTAAGTGGATTGGTGATGAGAGCAGCTGGAATTATAGATATCAGAAAGAGTCATTCTGTTCTGCTAGTTGAGAGAGGAAAGAATATTTTCCAGTTCTTTAGCAGAAATCACTTTCTGAAGTCATTAGGATGAAATGGGTTTTACCCTTAGGAAACTACACCAACTACAGGGATATGCATTTGGCCTGTTTATTTTCCTGCAGTTACCTAGGAAGAGGAAAGAAAGGAAGGCTTTGAAGTACTGGGAAAAACCACAAATATTATTGACTGATTTGCTGAATAAAGATTCATATTACACCTAAAAAATATTTATTTTTCTTTTTTTATAAAACAATTATTTTTGTCCCTGTGCAGTTGTTGCAGTTTTCCTATTTAAGTTTATGTTAAGTTTAACAGGTTTGCCCAAAGAATATTCCCTGTGAGGTTATGCAGAAATCTTCAAAAGGCACAAAAGGCATTTTCACACGTAGAAAAATTGGAAACACATTGCAGCTAGAATAAAATACTTCCCCATCAATGACAAGCAATGGTTTTGCAGCAATAGAGCTCATCTGGTAGGACTGAGGTTTAATTTGGTACCATCTCCACACTGCCAAAAGTTACAAGTCAAAGTTACAAAAACCATTACTTAAAAAAAAGACATTTTCTCCTGTGTTTCAAGCAAGCAATTGGAACTGCTTCCACAGAGTTAAGGGGGTTTTTGTAAGTATTTAAAAGACTTTTTTTTCTTGCACTATACCCCTGTTGTGACAGTCTTCACCACATGCTAGAAACTGGAACAGGCTGCCAGGGAAGATGTGGGCTCTCCCTCCTTGGAGATATTCAAAAGCCACAAGGATATGGTTCTGTGCAAGTGACTCTATGTAGTCCTGCTTGAGTGGGGATGCTGGACCGGATTTCCCTGATCTTAACCATTCTGTGATTGTGTATTTATCTCTCACCAGGAAAGGATGGTACTAGCTTTGTCTCCCCAGGTGATGTTCACTCACACCAGAAGACTCTTTATTATGACAGTGCCATGTACAAGACTTCCAACTTCTAAATTATTTCAGTTCCCATGTGTACTGTCATTACAGCAGAGCACATTTGAATCATTGGCTTTATCAAGAAACTGACAATGTGCTTTCAGACCCTTACATATATATTGACACATGTTGCTTCTAATCCTAATGTGCAAGAATTTGTTGAAAATCAAATACTGCTGGAGTTTCATTAGGTTACTACATTTCATCTTAAATTATGTTGCTTTACAGAGACACCTAGCATTGCAATGAACAATAACAGATGTGACTGGTTTGGCTAAGTACCAGTCACCAGACAAATACAAATTCCTAGAGGATGCTTTCACCACAACAAACTTCTTGTTGTTTAACAGAAGATGGTCACTGACAGTAACAGGCTGCTGATAACTGCCCATTAAATCTTTTGACATACAGGATACAGATGCAGCTGCTGAGTGCTGGACAACTTCATGGGTGACAACTAATTCCTGGAAGTCACTGCAGGAGCATATTTCTGCCACAACATATATTCACACACACATACTGTGTGTAGGATAGGAGAATGCCTGAGATAATTCATTATATGAGACCAAACTTCAAGTCAGACTTAAAAAGTTCCTTCAAAAGCACTTTGAAATACACTTGCTGAACTCATTAGGATGAAATAGGTCTTACCCTTAGGAAACTGCACTGACTGCAGGGATGTGCACATGGTTTGTTTCATGGTTTAGAAGGGTCAGAGAAAATAGATAGGGAAATTGGCTCATAAAGGGTGATGCATAAGGGAAAATATTGGGAATGACCAAGGGATAGAAGCCAGGTGATCCCTGTTCTGAGCAGGGAGGATGGGGAAGGTGTCTGGGGTAGCCTCCACTCACAGGACAGATACAGGACACTGCAAAGAGGAGGTATGAAAGGACATAGCTCAAGCTCTGACTGAGTGTCAGCCAAAATCTGCCATGAGTAACCAATGGCAACCTTAGCAGTGGAAACTGGTACATTTACAGCATGCAAGCATGTGACTCTTAAAGACCATCCAATACTACTGAGAAACATAAGAATTTCTAAAAGACATTCCTGTGTATCAAGTAACGGAGACTGGATACTCCTTTCTGTATGAGATGCCATTTCTCCCAGACTTCTTGACAGTGATAAATAACCACCCAACTGTGAAATGGCCAGTGCCATCCCAATGCTTTCTTATCAGCAGCAGAAAGTTCATGTGCTAGACAACGAAAACCTGATTTAGAGAAACAGTGGTATCAAGGAATCAAAACAGCAGTTAGAGAATAGACCAGGAAAAATTAGGTGCAGATATTTATCAATTGTTCCTTTTTTTTTAAGAACAAAACAAGACAAGCTCTTTATCAGAAGACATGTAAGGCCTTATTTAAGAGGCCATGGTGATGACATCAAAGAAGAGTATTACTACTAATACCAGCTAATTTATATGCACGAGTTACTGCAACTGCACAGACCCGAATTTGAATACTCAAATATTTATATATTTGTTTAAACTATCTTAGACCCCTACCATTGTCAGAGTGGTGTAAGTTGACATAAACAAAAGGTAACCGACTACTATGTAATTTGCTTAGGCGAGAGAGAGGCCACAGATGGTGTCTACACAATTAAGAAGAGCAGTACACATTTTTGTCAAGAAATGCAACAATTGTTCTATCACAAACAAAAAGTAGAAGAAGTGAGGTAAAAAACACATAGAAAGAATTATTCTGCATTGCAGCTCTATCCTAAAACTTCAGCACTTTGGTGCAGTATTGACTATATATCTTTTATGGTTTCTACAACATAAAGCAGTTGTATTTGGAGGCAGTCCCTAGCTTCGAGGCCTGATTCTCTGCTCTGTGAAATTAGAAGTACCTCAGTTGAAAGAAAAATCAGTCACATAAAACCTGAATCTAAACTATATTGAAACCTTGGAGCTATGCTCTCGGCTCCTCTAAAATGTACATAGAAATGCATGCTCAGATTCCTGCAAGCATATCAGGAACACTATTTAGGTTACATGGCAAACAAATTACACAGAAGATAAGACCCACAAGATCCTGGAAATTTTATTGCTGCAGACCTTAGTCTTTGGGGAAAAAAACCAGAGAATTCTACTGACACATACTTAAAAAAAGTAAACACAGTATTTTATGCTGGGTGTGTGGAAAAGGGAGTAAAGCTGATGGTGTGAAAAAAACAAGTGCAATATCTTGTAACAAGGAAGTTTCTTATTATTACAGTCAGCAGGAAAAGGCTATTAGGTGTGGGCAGTTAGGATACAAGCACGCACAGCATCAGAGGGAGGTCATGTGGCAAGATGATTGTGATATTACCTTGAAAGAACTTCACAACACCATCTGTCGCCTTGACAAAAGAGTTCAATGAACTGCTTGACCACAGAAAATAATAGAAGAACCTGCATCTGGACAAAACAATCCATGTCGTAATTCACAAAAAACAGCATCTAGGAACAAATAGAGCAAACTGGGGAAAAAAAATGCAGTCCCGCTTTGCATTCCTTTCAGCCAGCTGATGTTTTTTTGATACAGTTCCACTGGCAATGTAATTCTGGGAAGTTGTTATTACACTGCCCACCTTACAACACATGGCTGCAGTTTTACCACTACACTGCTGCCCGTAAGCCCTTTTCTTCATGAATCTGGTATGGCAGACATGACACATTAGCAAACAGTGAGGTGCAGCAGGAGCAGATTTAAACAGCCAAGTGGTGGGTGCTGAGACTTGACACCCTGCAGTATGTGCATCTGATTTATCTGTAACCTGGTTCCAAGAGCCAATGCTCACTGCTGGATAGAATAACTTGCAGTTGTCATGTACAATCTCAAATTTGACCCAGAAAGCATAGACAGGATTTGGGTTTCATCTCCATTAATCCCAGCCAATGTGGGAAAGTTTTGTAGTTTTGCTCCTTTGTTGATAAGGCCAGAAAATGATCTGACCAAATGGAGCATTCAAACCAGAACCAGAAACAAACATAACTACTGAATAATCACCTTTCAATAAAGCAGTCCACTGTAATGTCACTTTTCCCTCTGGAAGGAGGTGTAATATTATATTGTGCCACTTAGTTCAGAAAAATATATAGCTAATATCCTTCAGGAATTCATACAACCATGTAACATGGTGATACTTTGTGATGCTACAGAGATAATCATTATGCATTTATGAGATCTCTCCATTCCTGCCAGCAAGCAGATACCCAATGCCTGACTAAAAAGTTCATTTTCTAATTAGTGAACATGTGTCTCTACTATGCCTTGAGTTGGCCTAATTATTCTTAATTAATTCTTGCCTTGATCCTGTTGTTAAAGAGAGTGGGTATTTGCAGAAACTTTATTTTGTGTTGATTTTAAGGAAAGAGAGCAAAAAACATTAGAAAGATTTTTAAATAAGTTTCCCAGCATAGATATGTAATTTCTGGTTATTCTGGCAGTTCAGCTAGCTGCATTTTAACATCTAACTTTTGATGCTTGACAAAGTAAGGAAGATCTTGTTTAGTTTTAGGGAAGAATTTTGCTCTCATCATAGACACCTAAAGAGAACTTCAGAACTGTGTCATTAACAGAATTCCACAGTTGTGGGGGAAACACATCCATATCCTCCCCTGCAGCACAAAGCCAAACTTGGAAAAAGCTGCCCTAGCAGGCATTTTGGTAAAGGCTTGTATGTTGACAGTTGGCTTTTCCTTCATGTTTTGGAGACTCAGAAGGACCATCTGAGACAGACAGACATACAGTGTCTGAAGATGATTGTACACCAGGTGGGAAGCATTTTCTAGAACCCAAAGCCAAAGCCAGGTTATTGATTTAAAACTATAATTGTTCGATTGCTGAGATTTGTTTGTTTTCTAATTATGATGGGCAGAATAAAGAGTAATTCTATCTATAAAATATTAACCACATTTAAGTCCTTCAGGCAAGAACACAGTAATAACTGGCATTTCTTTTTTTTGTAAATTGTTACATTACTAATGCCTTCCATTTATTTCACTCTAAGTTGAGACCATCCCCCTGTTATTAAATCACAGCCAGCATTCAAATTACCATTTGCATAAACTTTGCCTGCCTCTGGCAAGAAGACAGGAGAAATGCCTTTTATGAAATCATCAAACAAGTACTTTTCCAAAAATAAATTAAAGATTGTAGCCATTTTTTAGTTTCTGAAATAAATGCAGCTTTCAGCCAATGTATCAAATTATTATATGTAGGGAAAACCTCAAAGAGAGCAAACTGAATTATAAATACAGTACTTGATAAAGTGTTGTTAAAGGGCATTTGCATTGGCATGTTAAACGGAATTAAAAGGCAACAACATCCAGACACAGGACTAATTCTTGTAAAGGTGTTCTCTAAGGACTGATGTAGGAAGTCAGCCAACAAAATTGCCAATCTCGATATTGCATTTTATTCTATCTCCGTTTTTTGCTTCATATTACATATGCATTCTTGCCAGACTGATCTCATTCTTAAAATTATGAGTTGCAATGAGGGAAAAGAAAGGTAGAATTACAGTAAAACACTGCTTCAGTATACACACCCTGATAAAAGAACTTTGAAAAATAAATATATAGCTCTGTTTTACCCCATACCTTCATCCCCATTCTACTCCTCTATAATACTTTGTACAGTTATTTTACACCTCTCAAAAGCCAATGACATTTTTCTCTATTTCTCTTTTTGTTTGCCTATTAGCTTTTTCAAGAAGTACCCTTCACGTAATAACAATAATAGTAAAAGCTCTTACTTGTTCTGGACTAAAATAAAACATTAAAGTGTTTCTAGATTATGGAACATTTTCACAGGCAAGTGTCTAAACTGAAAAAACATACATTTCTCTGGATTTACACTGATATAATTGAGATGGGAAGCAGATGCTGTTCTGTAACCAAAAGCCCAATTATGTCAATCAAATTTATCTTCAGGAAGTTAGAAAACTATATAAATCTTGATCATCCTGCTAATATTAATATATAATTAGTTAATGAGCCCCTACAGAGGGGAAGTAATTTAAAAAATTGTAGTGCTCACTGTATTTAATTTTAAAGACTAATGTCACTCATGAAAAGGTAAACTTAACTGGGTTTTTTGTATTTACATTTCACTACCACTTTATTTTGTAGCAAGCTTAGTAATTCATTTAGGAGCTCTAAAAAGACAAGTTCAGTGAAAGAAATCACAAGTCCATTATGTATATGAAGTAATTTGTCATCATGGATATTTTATGAGAATTTTGTGAAGCTGTAACAGATGGTGAAACTTTTACTTGGGCTAGAAAGAATTTTAAAAAGTAGCTCTTTTTTGATTTCATCAAATACATTTTACACACATTAAGAGATTAGAAAATGTCTTTAGTCTCTTGACTTTTCAAAGCTCCTTGACATGTAATATTTTGTCAGAAAATTCTGACACAGAGTCAAAGCCAGCTGAATAGAATCAGCTTATGCACAAAATGATGCATGGAATCTTAATCTATAAGAAACTCTGGACAGTTTTGTAAACTGTAATAAAATAAAAGATGGAATAAACCCATGGAAATCAGGATTTGTACCTTATTACAAAAGAAATATATTTCTCTTGTACAAGGGAGAATAATCAGTTCTCAGTGAACACTTTCAGGCTTTGGATGCAGTGCTCTATCCCTAGTAACATGGATATTAACATAACATGATTTAGCTCAATCAGTGGAGCAGCTATTCTTTAAAGATGAATGTTTGCATTCAGGAGCTTCCACCAACAGAAATTTTTGTTTTCTAAAGAATCCTTTTAGGAGATTTGAACCATTTTTTCCAGTGTTGCTGTGTTTGTTTCAAGAACTTTGCCCATACTTCCCCCAACTCTTAGCAGTTGATAGAAAGGCTGGGGAACTAGACATGAAATGGGAGACAGTCCAACTTCAGTTCCCAGACTGACTCTACCATGGGCATACTTCTTCATATTTACTCCTCTCTAAAAGATGTGCTATTATCTCTTCCTCCTTTTATTTAAAACATCCTGCAGTTTTGAAGACACACAGAATCTTTGCTGTTAAAGGCTTCAATATTGGGTTTGACAGCTGCTTTTAGTGATGAAACCTGGATAAATGAATGCACCTTCTAGAAAGAAATTGGGACACAATAACTGAAAAAGACCCCGGAGGACCGAGGTAGGGAAGAAAAAGCAGATAAAACAAAAGGAAGGAATCCCTAATACACTGTCAATAGCAATATCATCTTCTCCAAAGCGGTTATAATACTGCTTTATGTCACAAACAGTCCACTGCTGTGAAGCCACCCAAAAGTAGTTTTTTTGGTGCACAGATCATAGAAAAGCAAAAACCCAACCTAGCTCAAAATACTGTTGTCGTGGATTGTGAAATCAATACTATTCTATTTACCATCTGTATGGCAGTTGTCTTCTGTTAAGTGGGCAGTTTTCCTTATCTCTTCCACAACCACTCCTCCCTCCAGGG